>JANAVB010026797.1:2648551-3150744 GCA_029216955.1 Iris pallida
AGATCCAAATCTGTTGCAAAAGAAATGCTTCGTATGTAGTCCTCTTGACTATCTGGTGATGTATGACACACAAAGTATAGGATATTGTAACTTCTTGAATTCTTAAGGCATTTTTGGGACGCCAAATTGATGTACAAGACGCCAAACTTAATAGGCTATGTTATTGTATTCTTCTCATTTTCTTATTTTATCATCTTCCTATTCTTGTTGTTCTACGGTCAAACTTTATTTTCCCTTTCCTTTTTTGTTCTCTTGTGAGTTATTTTGCTGTACAATCAATTATTTTCATTTGTACTCTTTATTCATTTTATCTTCACCTATATATTGGAATATATGTGCCCTTTGATTCCCTCTGTAGTATATCCATTTTATAGCTAAAAATAGGGGCTACCTCTTGGTTAATTCTCTATCAGATGTGTATAGGTTGGAAATGTTCTTTGCAAATATCTGTTTGTCCTCATGATACAGTTTAGTTCTTAATTGTAATTCTTTTTTATTACAACAATGCAGCTTTGCCTAATAGGTTATTGTACTGAACGTTCCTTGTTTGTTGTTTAGGAATTCATTGATAATGGGAACTTAAGACAACATCTGCGTGGATCTGGTATGAATACCTGTGCTATGTACATTATAAACTTTTGGAAGTTGTATACTAGGCGACTAATATTATTTCCAGAGCTGAATTTTTGTAAACTTATTGTCATATTTTCTTTAGAATGGGATCCTCTTGAATTGTCTTCTAGAGTACAGATAGCCCTGGACTCGGCAAGGGGTCTAGAGTACATTCACGAACATACAGTCCCAGTGTATATCTATCGAGATATCAAATCTGCAAACATTCTGATAGACAAAAAATTTCGTACAACGGTTGCCAACATCTCTTTTGTTGGTAGACTGATATCCAGACTATATGGTAATAATTGTGGATTTATTTGCAGGTTGCAGATTTTGGGTTAACAAAACTGACTCAAGCTGGAGGTATGACACAACCAACTCGACTTGTTGGAACATTCGGTTACAAGTTTCCACAAGGCAACCTTGTCTTTTTTTCCCTACTATTTTGAGATAAGTAGCACAATCACTATTATTATTTTGATCAATTACAAATTGCAAATAGGCAACTGCAATATGTTGTAGGTAAATGTGCCCTTCTTTTATATATATATTGTACTTCTTTAGTTTTGAAATTTTGTTGTTATGTTTTCTCTTGTCTCGGTACAAGAACCTATCTTAAAATATTGTCAATTTAATAGGGAGGTGAAACAAGAAGAGCCATAAAGCCCCAAGTATCGAGATCATGCTAAGGAAAGAAGAGAACATTAGAATCCTAATTTTGAGCCATCTGAGCTAGGAAAATTCCATGTAATAGCTCCTCATGGGACTGTTGATTTAAGGTAGTACCTCTGGTGCACAAACTGTGATATTTTTAGCAGTTAACTAACTAATATTTGTCAAAGGCCTACCTTTTTTTTTACAGGGGATGTGGAATATACATATTTATCAAAGAGTTGGACTATGTTCTGATTCACAAGGTTAGGAGTGAAATTGGCAAGAAGCCAGATGCTGAAGATAAGAAGGATGGGATACCAAGGTACTTGATCTCGTATAAACTGCATTTTAGTGTAAATCCCCCAAATAACTTTAGCAATTCATTTGACACTATGTTTCTAATATTGTCAACCTATGGTTTCCATTATTATCCTATCAGTGATATACATCTTGGATAATTTCTCCTAAACCAGTAGCATTGACATGAAACATGCTATTACTTTTAACTTCATTTGCTTGACATAGTCTATCTTGTGATCACCTTTTAAATTTCTAGAGTAGTTCATTTGTTCATCATTTCTTTTGACTTAGGCACAAGCAACCCTCTATTGGCCATTTTCTTTGTTGTTCTAAAATACTCTACTTATTGTTTTCCCTTGATCATGTTAGATATGATTGAGCAGAACATTTTTCCAATCATGAATGATAAACCAATGTTATTCATCGATCAATATTTGATCATTTGGAAGATAATCAGGTTGATACAGTTGCCATATATACGTTTCTCCTTATTGGATCACATGCTAGCAAGGAGAGGCTATAATTTGCCAATTCAAACATGAGGTAGAGGCAGCAGAAATGGTAAGCCATCTTGGACTAAGTAACTGGTAGCTATTTGATAGAGAGTATGTTGTATGTTCCAGTGAGGTGATACAATTCAATATTTTGTTCTTTCGACAGAGAGTATGCTGTATGATCTAAAGAGAGGCGATATAGTTATAATTTTTCCTTGTAATGTATCATTTGCAGTAACTTTTTGGAACTTTCGTACTAGTACGTGGTGGTCATATGCTTTGCTTGGTTTATTTTTCTTGTTAAACTTCATTTCCTTCTAAGATTACAGTTTGATATATATGGGTTCTTGCATGAAGCTCAATAAGTATTTAAATTTGTCACTAGTGTGCATGTTTTTTTTTTATCTATTTGATGTTTCAAACTAAAGTTATCAGAAGCAAAATGGATGATATTTGATTATAATATATCAAGCTGACAGTTGACCGTCTAGTACCAAATCTGATTATGAATACATCCGCAGTATCTAGAGCTTAAGTTTTCAATCCTACACATGACCTCATGATACAGTTTTCTTTGTAGTTCAAAACAACCAAGTGTTGCAACCGAATGTTAGACGTAGATCTTGAATCAGCTTTGCGCAATAAGCTTTGAGGTCGGTGCGGTTATTGGTTTAACATTGAAGCGACGTGTCAGGAATTGGGCCAGTAAACTTCTGAGGTGGCTGGAGGATTAAATGTCACATCTTAGGTTTTCTATTTTTTTTTTACTTGGGATGTGCAACATACTTTGAGTTGTACTAAATCATATATGTTTTGGAACTTACTGGATTCTGGTTTGAACTTCCAAAACATACTTTGTAATCTTTTAAACACTATTATAAATTAATGCAACAACTATGGTTCTGGGATACTTTGCATATGGAATGTCAATTGTTTTGCTTGTGAATAAATATTAATATCCTATAATTTGTGTGTTGCAGTCCATATTACCTGTTTGATGATGGTGATAATGTGTCATTTTGGCCGTAGGTTTTATCATAATTCACGCAACCTTTATTATATTTCTCATTGATGAATACAGTTTTGACATTATGGCTAATGACAGAAAAAAGCAGCAGCCAGAAGCACTTTTTAGTCATGAATTTTTGGCTTATTTTGCTTTGCTAGTGTTCCAAAACTGGAATACTTTTTAATCGTTCTAGAGTGTGTTGCAAAATTAATCTAAAACACATTTTTAGGCATGCATTATTGGTGTTCCAAAACTGGAACGCATTTAAAGCGTTCCAATACATGTTTTTTGGAATGCTTTATTATCGTTCCAAGAAATTTGGCAGCCCAAAAATAGGCACGGTAAATAGGCGTTCCTAAAATTATTTGGAACAAAAATTTTCCGTTCCAAAATGATTATTTTGGAGTAGTGTATCAAGTATGGACTGTTATCAAGTCAAATATGGACTGATAACAAGGGAACTGAATATATGTCCAAGTGGACTGAACTCTCAATTTCCTAACATTCAATCCAACTTCACTTAACATGACATTCATGCATTCATACAACAATAAATCAAAATCACCCACTGTTCATTAATTCTCATGAACTATTAACCAATCTTATCATCCATTCGATTATACAACAACCCAAAACTGAATCAGTGCAATGTGTAACTCAGATTTCCAGTGTGTGTCATCAGTAAATAGTTGGGTAGGGTGTGAAGTGTTCCCAGGTTAGCTAACAGTGTATAGCAGTTCAACATCAGAAAACCCTTCAAAATCCAAAAAACTTGTTATCCTCAACTAAAACATGCAACCAACATTAATCAGTAATCCAATACATGTGTAGATGAGTTAATCTGGTAATTAAATCATTAATCAAACAATTAAAATAAGAAATTAACTCAAAATCAGAAATCAGTAAAAACATGTATCAGTAATTAGCTCGAACCCTAAATTGACATAGGAAAAACCTAATAATTGTCAAATTGATTGTGCCAACATGAACTGCACACGTGTACATGTCATAGGGATGCATTCATGTCCAGAAAATAGGACACGAAGTGTCCAAGTGCTTGAAAACACACAACGTACGCACAGACTGCACTGTCTCGTACAGCGAGACCACGCTCTCGTGGACGCGACATGAGGCATGACACGTCTCGTGCTCGTGTCCACGTGTAGCCCACATATAGGCCTATACACGCGACATAACCCGAGACACTGCGGACATGCATATGCGTGATACGACACGCATATCAGACGCATTTCTGCGCGCGTACAGTCCCTGCGTATGACCAGTGCGGGTCGATTTTCTCTCAAACCATTCGATAAAAATGTCTCAAATTTTACGTGCATGGTGTCAGTCACTAGGCCCTCGTGTCCACCAAAAATTATGATCTGAGATGCCGTGTCGTATCCTGTGTCAACCCCGAGCAGCAAGGCAACGAACCGAGCCTGTGCGCAGCGTGTCCAACACGGATTTGGACACGACAAGGACACGAATTCATGCTCAGTCTATCATGAAATCAATATATATATATATATATATAAAAAAATATATATATATATATATAAGACAACAAATCTCTTCAAACACTTTTCAAAAATATCAATTTTAAAACCTTTGTGGCATTTTAACAAACAAACAACAGTACAAACTGATACGTGTCCGATACGGACAACGAATTTGACACGACTCTACACCAAACCTATGCTAGCAGCTAGGAGACTCCTAGGGCTATGCACTAATGCAAAGAAATCAAAATTTAATGGTGATTGTGTGGGTTTACCTATTGGTTGAGCTTTCAATGAAAAGCTTCAAAAAGGGGAAAATCTCCTTGCTAGCCAAGATCTCCAAATTGCTTTAAACCTGAGATTTCTCTCCATGAACATAAAGTAGGGATTGATTAGAACCTAATGCAAAAGATTTGAGCCAAAAAGGACTTGAAATGAGAAAGTTATGGATTGGGGAAGATGGCTTTTTACCTCTTTCTTCAAAACTTGGAAAATTAATAAAAGAGGCAAGAACAAGGAAAAGATTATTTATAGGGAAGGGGGAGCCCTAGTGGCTGGTCATAAAGTGAAAAATTAGGGTTACGGTTTAGTCTAATGGGCTATGGGCCTAATTGCACTAGTCATGGAATTAAAATCATAAGTCTTGAAATTAATGCACCTATTCTATTCCTCCTATTTGAAAACTAGATTCTAATGGCTAGGATGAGGTTAACTTAAGTTATACTAGGGTCACACCATTGTCTACCAAGTAACCATAACTAGGGTTTGCTTCTAGGTTAGTCTCTTAAGTCACAGCTAGTCAAAGTCAAATTTAACAATCACCAATGCAATAAATCATGAAATAATTCAAAGAGGCCAAATGACCAAAATATCCTCATACTCAAAAGTAAAAATAAATTATCCTAATGACATGGTTAGGCTCTAGGTCAGACAGTCTCTCAGGTTACACTAGCAAGGCATCAAAATCACAAGCCATAACTTAAAACAATTTTAAATTGATCAAAAATCACCAAAAATCATAATTTGATATAAATACAAATAAATTATAATTATAATTACAAAAGTTCAAAATTACCCTCATTTGGAAAACTGGGTGTTACAATCCTACCCTCCAGAAAAATTTTGTCCTCGAAATTAAGATGATCGCACCCCTTCTAGGTAAAACCACCAACAATCAAGGTCAAGAAAATTATATCTAAAACATGCAAATTGTGGTCCTGCTGGTCGTGATATCACAGTCTTGATCAGGGTCACTATAGTATCTATCACAGCACAAAACATTCTGACAGGTACTAATGGAATCACACAACAAGATGGAAAGAAGGACATGAAAGACAGACCTACTAACCCGTCACCCGTAGCGTCGGTCTACTCGACTATCAGCGCAAAAGTCCTGTCCCTCTGGGGTATATCACTCTGATGGTGCGGGACACGATGCTGCGCTACAGGTGGCCTAGCTCCCTCTATCTAATCCATGATACTCAAGTAATAACCACACTGATATTCTACTCCATTATACTAGGGCACCATCTATATGGTATCTATTCTGCAATCTAATAATCATACCCGTCTATCCAGAACCATGTTACCAGAATCCTCGTCACACCAGTAAGTATGGCTATGATAATCCATAGAGTCCACAACTAATGTACATACCTCTAGAATCATGGTATTTAAAATTTTTGCATTGCCGCTAGCTTGGCTGCAAAAACTTTAAATTCCCACACTCGAGAAATACATCCAAAATCAGACTCTATCTCATCGCACAACCAGCTAATATGGCTGTAGAAGACTCTAGATTCTATGACTGAGGCAATCTAGCCCATAATGTTATCTTGGTAGAAAATTAAGTCAATAATGAATACCAAGAATCAAATTCAACGATGAACAAGGAAGTAGACATAAAATATCGGAATCGAATTTTAAGATAGTTTATAATAAGATTCTCAAGGGTCATCCCAGAAATCTTCTCAAGTAGTCCTAACTGTGATTGAGTACTCTCTCAAATAAATCCTATTCCTGAGTTCCTATCGCAGGTGCACAGCAGTACAACTAATTGTTGCACTACCACGACATCGCACCAATGCGACTCTTGACCTGCATGGGCCACCAGTAAAAATGTGTCACGATCCGCACCCAGTGTAGAGGCACGAGTACGTAACAGCGCCCAGCCTATGTCACAGTATCGATGGTAGAACGCTGTTCTAGGTCACTATCTAACCAACAACTCATGCAGTATATAATGTACTCGTCATAGTCAACTCCGAACGGAGGACAAGTATAAGATATTGTAACTCAATCACAGTCTAAGCACGATAAGATAACACAGAAGAGATTATTAAGAAATAGAAAGACAACTACTATAATGATAACAAAATCTCAACAATCTGTAATACAAAACAAGTCTCCAAATCAAATACAGCAAGTTCAACATGAAAGAAAGATGCAAGTCTACTAAACTAAATCCGATCACTCCTAAGTGTCGGGGCCAAAGGTAGCCATCCCGTCTCCGGGTCCATAATATGTAGGACATGTATCCTCAGCGCAAGTATCTGTAATATTTTTAACAGGTCCAGTCAGGACAGGAACGAGTACAACTCATCAAGAAAACCCAAGTAAATGACAGAGAACTATAAAACAGTTATAGACAGTTGTATTGATGAACATAGCAGTTTATATTCAGGTGATGGTATAGAGAGACAGATAAGTACAAGGAAAGTGAGGTATCTAAAATAAGAAAAGAATCATGGCAATAAAGACTGTAAATAGAAACTAGCTGAACTAGAGTAACATGATATAAGTCCAGACAGTAAATGTAAACAAGTGTAACTCCAATGTAAGTCCAGTACAAGACGAATCTACTATAAGATGAATCCAGTACGAGATGATTCCAATTATAGTGATTAATGATTTCAGGGTGAGTCCAGCCTATACTCTAACAGTGTATTTTAAAATATCGAGATCGACATGTAAACGGCTATAGGTAATTCGGCACATCACACACCTGGCTGGGTGTGAGATGGCTATTATTCCAGTTTGATTCCAGCATGAGGGTGATTCCAGAATTAGGATATGTCTACACGTCTTACTCTAGTATTTCTCTTACCAGCAAGTGAATCTAGAAATCTGATACAAGATTCAAGATGAGTCCAGCCAGAACATGATGATACCAGTAAATAATTCCAGAATGATTCCAGTAATAGAGGCCAGACAATAAATATGTGTCGCATACATGAATCCAGAAATATCCATATGTGTTGTAACAGAGAATCACATACAACTAACTAGAACTGAAGTACAGTAATTGACAAATAAATGAGAGAACTATCAGAGAATGTACTCGCCTGATACTCTGAAAAGAGTAGTGTAATATCAGATGTCTGCACCGGAGTTACAATGTCCTAAATAGAGCAGTACAGGTTATAATGTGTTTAAAACAAGGTAAATGATGTTTACAATACAATCTACATGATTTATAGGTCAATCTAGGTCAAAGTCAACTCTTGGTCAACTCTGGGTCAAACCAAGTCAATATCTAGCTAAATTGTCAAACCTTGGTCAACTAGTCAACCTAACAGTCAAACTAGGTCAAGTCTAGTCTAGTTAGGTCAAACAAGGTCAAACAAGGTTAAACTAGTCTAGGTTGTCTAACCTAGGCTGAACAAGTCAATCTAGGTCTCTAACCAAAATACCATACAAGCCACACTAGTCTAGTTCCATAATCTAAACTATACCTCACATATAACAAAACTATATATGCATATATTATACAAATCAATATATGTCACTATATATATATATATATATATATATATATATATATATATATATATATATATATATATATACATGTAATTGTACATATAGGGTAGCTATATAGGTATAGGTACTAGATTAACATATACATATATACCCGGATATAGATAAGATATCACAATACTAAATAATCCTAATCAAGCATTCATGTACATATACACTATACATATATATAGAGTGAAGGAGGAATAGTGAAAGTACATGTATACATGCATATCATAGTGTGTGTACACATAATGGTGTAAGGGGGTGCATATGTAGGTAGGTGTAGTGTATACAAATACAATGTTCAGAACTTGTGTGTAATATTCTGTTCAGTCATAGGCAAAATAGGTAAGGCATCAATGTTAGGCAATGTGTGAGTGTAAAGGATGCAATGTGTAGAGTGATGTGTGTGTGCATATATGTGTGTGTGTCTTGGGTGAGTGAATGAATTCAGAAAATTATGGTTCTTAGTTTAGGCATATGTATGTGTGTAAATGAATTAGATGTGTGAGTGTGTGTAAGGGTGTGTGTCCATACATGTAAAGGACTACATTTCTAGGTTTCAACAGTTTTCACTGTGTGTGTGGATACATTTGTGTGGGTATGTATTTAGAAAAACAGAGAATGGGGGTCAGCATGTGAAATTTCCTGGCTATATGAACTAAACTCTAACCCTGAAATAGGATTGCTTCATGTGTGCTTGACTGAGCACAACAGTGCAGTGAATGAAACAATGAACAACTCATATGGACAGACCAATGTATAGGTGGATACCCCTGATGCAGGGCAGTAAGTTTCAGTTTTGTGTGTGTGTGTGTGTGTAGAAGAACACCATGTTCTCAGTTTTCAAATTTCAGTCATTGCGTGTAGGGAGTGTCACAGGTTTTAGTCAATACATGTGTGTAGAGAGTGAGTGAGTGAGTGAGTGTTTGAGTGTTTGAGAGTGCATGTGGTAGCAGCAAAGGGAATTCTCAGGGTACCTCTCAACCTTTCAAGCCTAACATCAACTCTGATATCAAGTATGGACTGTTATCAAGTCAAAATATGGACGAATAACAAGGGAACTGAATATATGTCCAAGTGGACTGAACTCTCAATTTCCTAATATTCAATCCAACTTCACATAACATAACATTCATGCATTTATACAACTATAAATCAAAATCACCCACTGTTCATTAATTCTCATGAACTATCAACCAATCTTATCATCCATTCGATTATACAACAACCCAAAACTGAATCAGTGCAATATGTAACTTAGATTTTCAGTGTGTGTCATCAGTAAATAGTTGGGTAGGGTGTGAAGTGTTCCCAGGTTAGTTAACAGTGTATAGCAGTTCAACATCAGAAAACCCTTCGAAATCCAAAAACCTTGTTATCCTCAACTAAAACATGCAACAAACATTAATCAGTAATCCAATACTTGTCTAGATGAGTTAATCTGGTAATTAAATCATTAATCAAACAATTAAAATAAAAAATTAACTCAAAATCAGAAATCAGTAAAAACATGTATCAGTAATTGGCTCGAACCCTAAATTGACATAGGAAAAATCTAATAATTTTTAGATTGATTGTGCCAACATGAAGTGCACACGTGTACGTGTTATAGGGATGCGTTCGTGTCCAGAAAATAGGACACGAAGTATCCAAGTGCTTGAAAATACACAACGTACACAGACTGCACTGTCTCGTGCAGCGAGTCCACGCTCTCGTGGACGCGACACGAGGCACGACACGTCTCGTGCTCGTGTCCACGTGTAGCCCACATATAGGCCTATACACGCGACACAACCCGAGACACGGCGGACATGCATACGCGTGATATGACACGCGTATCAGACGTATTTCTGCGCGCGTACAGTCCCTGCTTATGACCAGTGCGGGTCGATTTTCTCTCAAACCATTCGATAAAAATATCTCAAATTTTACGTGCATGGTGTCAGTCATTAGTCCCCCGTGTCCACCAAAAGTTACGACCTGAGACGTCGTATCGTGTCATGTGTCAACCCCGAGCAGCAGGGCACTGAACCGAGCCAGTGCGCATCGTGTCCAACACGATAAGGACACGAATTCGTGCTCAATCTATCATGAAATCAATATATATAAGACAACAAATCTCTTCAAACACTTTTTAAAAATATTAATTTTAAAATCTTTGTGGCATTTTAACAAACACACAGCAGTACAAACTGATACGTGTCCGATACGGACACAAAATTGACACGATTCGACACCAAACCTATGCTATCAGCTAGGGAACTCCTAGGGCTATGCACTCATGCAAAGAAATCAAAATTTAATGGTGATTGTGAGGGTTTACCTATTGGTTGAGCTTTCAATAAAAAGCTTCAAAAAGGAGGAAATCTCCTTGCTAGCCAAGATCTCCAAATTGCTTTAAACCTGAGATTTCATTCCATGAACATAAAGTAGGGATTGATTAGAACCTAATACAGAAGATTTGAGCCAAAAAGGACTTGAAATGAGAAAGTTATGGATTGGGAAAGATGGCTCTTTACCTCTTTCTTCAAAACTTGGAAAATTAATAAAAAAAAGGCAAGAATAAGGAAGAGATTATTTATAGGGAAGGGGGAGCCCTAGTGGCTGGTCATAAAATGAAAAATTAGGGTTAGGGTTTAGTCTAATGGGCTATGGGCCTAATTGCACTAGTCATGGAATTAGTCATGCAATTAAAATCATAAGTCATGAAATTAGTGCACCTATTCTATTCCTCCTATTTGAAAACTAGATTCTAATGGCTGGGATGAGGTTAACTTAAGTTAGACTAGGGTCACACCATTGTCTACCAAGTAACCATAACTAGGGTTAGCTTCTAGGTTAGTCTCTTAAGTCACAGCAAGTCAAAGTCAAATTTAACAATCACCAATGCAATAAATCATAAAATAATTCAAAGCGGCCAATTGACAAAAATACCCTCATGCTCAAAAGTAAAAATAAATTATCCTAATGACATGGTTAGGCTCTAGGTCAGACAGTCTCTCAGGTTATACTAGCAAGGCATCAAAATCATAAGCCATGACTTAAAACAGTTTTAAATTGATCAAAAATCACCAAAAATCATAATGTGATATAAATACAAAAAAATTATAATTATAATTATAAAAGTTCAAAATTACCCTCATTTGGAAAACTGGGTGTTACAATAGGAGCATGGTCACTAGTACCCCTCTGTAGACCCTCCGCCCTGGCATGGGGGAACGTCTCTATCCATTTCAGATTGCCAATCGCTCTATCGAATTGGCAGGCTACCCGATTATTAATTAAGATGTTATTCCATGTCCACACCTATCCCGTTCTCTCCAGGCAGACTAAACCCGAACCTGAGATGCAGTTTTGAAAGTCTGCCAGTAGGTTGGGTGGAACCGGTCTTCCACCTTCTTTTTCATTAGTAGCTAGAAGAGCATTAAAATCCCTACTTAAGAGCAGAGGAGTTTGATTGCATACTTCAACGGAGATTTTGATTATATCTTCCCAAAGTCTGCTTCTCAGGCGTCTATCATTGTGCCCATACACAGCCCCAACGATAATTTCTAATCCTCTTTTATTTGTGAGATCAAGGACGATTAGTTGTTCCGAGGAATACCGAACCCTTCCTTTCCAGATTCGGCTATCCCACATAACCCAGATCCTCGAAGCCCTTCCTTGGGCGAGATTATCAACTGCCTTCCAATTAGCTGGAATCCTCTGCTTAATTCTTTCCGGAATTTTAATTTTACTCTCTAAAATTGCCACAATCGAGCTCTTTGAACTCCTCACCACCTGCTGAATTTCCTTCCACCTACCAACCGAGTTAGCCCCCCTAACGTTCCACGTTAGTATGGTCATTGATGAATGATGGGCCCGTCCTCCGTACTCCGTAGACTCTCCCTCGGAGGATTAGGTTGGGTCTTTCCTGTGTTGGCAATATTAGTCTTACCTCTCTTCTCACCTCCTTCCGGGTTAGCTCCCTTCAGTGTGGCTAGCCACAATGGGTTCTCCTTGGTGAGTTTTTCCCCCTGGGTATGTTCTCCTTCATATGAATCTCTATATGATACTCTTTGCGGCTGTTCCCTGTTTCCTTCGCCAAATATCCGGACAAACTTCGACACCCTTCCGCTTATGTCTTCCTTCCATTGGCCCTCGTCTTCTGGTAGGTATATCAAGTCCATGAGATTTTCACCATTTTGAGAATCGCCTACTGTCCTTTGTTCTCTAATGGTTAATTACAGATGACCCTCATTAACCCCCTCTTGTACCGGTACTTGGCGTTTACCGAGTACTGAGTTCACATGGCCGCCTGTTGGCTCATCTCCTTGTTGTAGACCACATGGATGATCCTCCTCCATCTCCTCCCTCTCAATCGACGTCGTGTTTCTTTGAGTCCGTACCATCTCCCTGTCATCCATGCCACCCTCCGCAGATATGCTAGTTGGTTGCGCCTCCTCCTCCATAGGACTCTTCTCCTCCTGACAATGTGCTCTCACATATCCAAAAAACCTACACTTTTCACAGGAAGGTGGGACCCACTCGTACTCGATTGGCTGCCACATCATCTCTCCATTTGGCAGCATTAGTTTAACCCTTCTTGGCAGTTCATTAGTAACTTCAATCTCGACAAACACCCTTGCAAACGAGAGGCGTTTCCATCTGGCTGTAAGGATATCTGTCCGAAGAGGCTTACCAACCATACTGGCAATTTTTATGATCGTCGGCGTACTCCATAACTGAGGGGATAGCCAGGGTAACCTGATCCATGCTGGAATCGACGAAAGTCGATCTTTTTCGAAGCACGATTCTGGGCACCATCTTTTTAGTACGACGAGTCTACCATCAAACGTCTACGGACCCCCTTTTAGCACACTCTCTAAATCCTCTGCAAGTTCAAACTTGATGAAATAGAACCCGTTCTCTCTGGAGAAGATCTCCATCTCCCCTTTTGGCCTCCATACTCTCTGTGCGTATGCTCTTAGTTGTCCATAATAGGGTTTATTTCCCATTACGTACAATATAAGAGTGTTCTTCCAGTATGCCGAAGTCTTCTCTATGTCATCCGCCGTGATCTCCACAACTTTCCGCCCCTCTATCAACCGTGGTTCGACATATTGTAGCTCTACTTCTTCTTGAATAGCGGCTGGTTTACATAAATCTTTCCATGAGATCGGCACCGATCTAGGTCGAGGTTCGTCATTCTTATTTGGATTAGTAATCTCCTTCCTCGGTGAGCCTTCATTATTTCCTCCAGTTCTTGCCTCCCTCGACCATGTCGCTCGGTCACTTCTCCCTGCTACCGCCGGGGTGGGAGCCACCGGTCGACGGTTAGCACCCTGTGGCCTCGGCGGCATGGGTCTGCCCTCTCCAGGAATCCTGTTCGCCATGCTTCCGCCCCCTACTCGTTCTCGACGCCCTGTTTCGCTCGGTCGGCGACGGCGTTCCACAGTGGTCCACCCGCCCCCCTCATCTCTCGGGGGTGGATCTCCTGGTTCTTCCGCCACACCCGAAGAAAGCGTTGCGCCGCGCGACAGAGGTTCCTCGCTCGTAAACCCTAACATGATTTAAATATATATATATATATATATATATATATATATATATATATATATATATATATATATATATATATATATATATAATATTCATTGTTGGCTTCTCCTTCAAAGGAGAACAACTTTAGCGTGCTAGAACAAATATTGTGTAGCTAGAAATGGTGCTAAATGATAGAGTAATAATAGTTGTGCTTGTATGAAGAATTAATAAATAAATGACAATGGAAGAAGTAGGCTAAGAAGAAGTGATAGGAATGTTGTCACCAACTAAATAAGGCATGAGTGAATTACTACTTTAGAAGCAAAGTAGAAGTATAGGAGTATAATGTAGCTAATTGTGGAAATATTATATAGACGGCTACTAAGCTGTCGGCTACATAGTGTAATAAAGAAGAACAAAGTGTTCGAGTATTCTTTCTAGAAAACAACTTTAGTATTAAAACCCAAACCTTTCTTTTAGCTAAAATTTATATTGTATTTTTCAACTATTAACTTGCCTTTTTTTTGTCTCCTTGTGGGTCCACGTACGGACCTGGAACAATTGAACTATCAACCTTGCTGAATCTCTATCGGGCTATTTCATATCTATTTGGATTATTCTGGACTCCCTGGAGATACTAATTTCTATAAAAGGATCATATCTGAATATTAGCTTTTGGATTCAAATCTGTACCGACACAATTTTGACCAATACGTAGACTCCAAATCATTTCAAGGCAAGTACCATGCATTTCAAGTTTACTCTTTATAATATGATATTAGTTGATGCTCTACTAGTACATCGTTTGCATGATTAAACTTAGTGATAGATTCTTGATTTTTTTGTCTTGAATTTTGTGTCAAGAGGGAGAATACTAGGAGGCATGTGGTTTACCCTTCCATCATGTCATTACTACTAGTCATTGAGTACGCGACTGTACCAACGACCTTATACTCAATTTTTCCTGAATGCTAGCATGTCTATGACATGCCTTATTAGCCTTATAAACTCCTACATGCCAACTATGTATTCTAATTTCACAAACACGCACACATAATTTCCTTATTATCTTGTTGTAGTTTCATTTTCTTGTCTCATGAAATTCATGTTTATTTATATCCATGATTTATAGTACTTAATACTTAGTCAGTTCTCAATAATTATTATGATTATTTAGCAACCTTATACTTGATTATTCCTGAATGCTAGCATGTCTATGACGTGCCTTATTAGCCTTATAACCTCCTACATGCCAACTACGTATTCTAATTTCATAAACACGCACACATAATTTTTTTATTATCTTGTTGTAGTTTTATTTTCTTGTCTCATGAAATTCATGTTTATTTATATCCATGATTTATAGTACTTAATACTTAGTCAGTTCTCAATAATTATCATGATTATTTAGTATAAGCTTTTGTTGGTGTTTTTGCCTTTGGACTAGAAAAGATAGTCCCACATCGGCTACACCAAATGGTGAGTATCTCAATATAATGCATTGCTTGTGTTGAGGTGTGCACATGAGGTGTAGTGGGGCACAAGTTTGTGCCATGTGGAAGTATTTTTCTAGAAGGTAAAAGGATTAAATTCAACAAGGATGCAAGTTAATTTTTGTTGTGCGGACTCGGACTCGGACACGGACTCCAGGATGTCTCGTGCATGCACGGGAGTGTTCGGGGGGTAGGCGTGGACTGGCACACTTCTATGCTGATTGTGGGATGATCTAAAATATCAAACTCTATTTTTGAGTATTGGTATTTTAGTCCCACATTGGATAGGAGAAGAGGTGAAGTCTCAACTCCACTCTATGAATAGAGTCCCTTGGCCTCCTTTGAAAGATGCACCAAGAAGAGAGTTGAGGGAGTCTGTTAAGTCCAGGAAGCCCGTTCAAGTCTCAAATATTGACTTACGAGCGTTCCAGAAGTTCTTCGTGAACTTGCTGGTTCCTGGAAGCTGTTCGTGCTCGTGTGGGGCGAATAAAGCTTTGAGCAACGGTGGTTCATTCACCCCAGCATCTCATTCTCGTCTGTCATCGCTGCTGTTGCCTTTTACAGTAACTTCTTTTTAGAAGCTCTACTGCCGATAGTTGCTTGTACAAAGTCTCTTTAGATTTTTTTGTGTATTACGTAGAATCTTTTTAGATCCTCGTAATTCAGAATCCTCCAGGATTTCTGTCGCACATCTTCTTTAAGGTGTTGCATTTGAAACGTTGTCTATACAATTATTTCAGTTTCAGAATTTTCCATCGAAAATTGTGCCTCGGCACTAACAATCTCAAAGCTTTATTGAGAAGATGGATGATTCTCGTGCTTCGCTCATCGATACCGGCTTTAACAAGTTGGAGAAATTCGATGGCGAATACTTCCAGATATGGAGACGAAAGGTCACTTTAAATCTTCAACTCGTGAATGTTGATCACGTGCTGTCAGAAGAAGAACCGATCGTTCCAACCACTGGATCTGCTGCGGCTGTTGCTGCTGCTACGACCAAGCAAGCGAAGTGGAAGAGAGAAAACAGTATATGTAAACTACTGATACTCAATTCCATGGAAGACTCTCGGGCAGAGTCCTACTCCAAGAAGACATCTGCCAAAGAGATATGGGACTCCTTGGGAAAGCTCTATGAAGATGACGAGAAACGGTCCAAGATTTTTATGGTAGAAAAATACGACAAGTGGACCTTCGAAGACGAGAAGGCGATGCTGCCCCAAGTGAAAGAGTTTCTGAAGTTGCATCAGAAACTAGAAGACGAGAACATCTCCCTTGTCGACAAGTTTGTCGTTGGAGGGATCGTCGCGAAACTTTCTACAGAATGGAGCAACTTCTATGCAAGGATGCATCGAAAGAAGATGGAAATTAGCTTGGAAGATTTCTTGCAAGAGATCCATGTTGAGGACGAGATGCACTCTCAACAGAAGATGGATACTCTGTCCAAACAACTGGCGAAGGCAAATCTGGTCCAAACCAGAGAGTACCAGGGGAAGCAGGCTGCTTCTCATCGCAAAAAGAAGGACTTCACGAATCTGAAAGTGAAGGGTCCTGCTTTCAAGCAGCAGAAGTCCAAGTCCCATGTGACTTGCTTCAATTGTGGCAAGAAGGGCCACTACAAATCCGAATGCAAGTCCAAGCCCAAAGAACAAGGTGAGCCTAGTAAGGTTTCTATGATTACTAATCTAGTTGCCATGATAGCACAGGTTGCAACTGTGGGGGCTGACTTGGACTGGTGGATAGATACTGGTGCGACATGCCATATCTGTTCAGACAAAGACTGGTTCGTCTCTTATGAGCCAACTTCAGAGAAGGTCATAATGGCAAACCAGGCACAAGCTGAAGTACTGGGGATCGGGACGGTGGAGCTGAAACTCACATCGGGAAACACTCTGACGCTTCAAGGTATGAAGCATGTTCCAGTAATTGCTAAGAACCTGATCTCTGGAAGTCTTCTCTGCAACGCAGGCTTGAGGATGGACATCAATGCTGGCTAGTTGGTGATGTCCAATAAGGGTACATTCTTCGAGAAAGCTTTTCAAACTGAAGGATTGTACAAGATTCAGGTTGTTGTAACCCAGCATGATAATATAAATACAATCACTTTTTCTGATTATTCTCTTGAGTTGTGGCATAATAGGCTAGGACATGTTCATTGTAAAAGGATTAACAGAATGTCTAGTCTAGGACTTATCTCCAAGTATGGGGGTAAGGTAGAGAAATGCGAAGTATGTGCTCAGACGAAGATCACAAGGAAACCCTTTCACAGGGTCCATCGAAGCACAGATCTTCTGGAGTTGGTTCACTCAGATATCTGTGACTTCAAACAATTCTCTACAAAGGTCGGGATGAAGTATTTCATTACTTTCATCGATGACTTCTCAAAGTATGCTTTCGTCTACTTGCTCAAGTCTAAAGACGAAGCATTCGAGAAGTTCAAGGAGTTCAGGGCCGAGGCTGAGCGGCAAACTGGACAACATCTTAAGAGGTTAATGAGTGATCGAGGCGGAGAGTATCGGTCTCATGAATTCTTATCATTCTGCAAAGAACATGGAATCATCAATGAGACAACGGCTCCGTACTGTCCTCAATCCAACGGAGTAGCAGAAAGGAAGAACAGAAAGTTGACAGAGATGATGAACTCCATGCTGTTGACTGCGGGTCTTCCAAAGTGCTACTGGGGAGAAGCTGCACTAATGGCAACGTTCATTCTGAACAGAGTGCCATATGCAACTTCCGACATAACTCCTCATGAACTCTGGTTCAAAGTCAGACCTAACTTGAATGTCATTTGAGTGTGGGGGTGTCTGGCTTATGTGAAGCTCCCGGATCTGAAGATTCAGAAGATGGGGACAAGGACTACGAAGGCGATCTTCTTGGGGTATGCCGAAAAGAGTGATGTTCGGAGATTCCTTGATATCGAGTTAAACCATATCATCGAATCTCGCAATGCTGAATACTTTGAAGACAAGTTTGTAAAACACAAGAATATTGTTCTCGCGGATCTTCCGGAGAATGATGAGGGTACAAAGCAGACAGAAGTCTTTAATGAACCAGTAGTCCAAGATGAATCTGTCGTCAAGAAGACACCAGCTGAACCAGAACTCGCTGAGCCGTCAACTAAGCGAACGAGGAGGCCGAAAGACTTCGGAGATGACTTCATCACCTATCATGTGGAAGCAGATCCGCTTACCTATGATGAGGCGATGAAGACCAGAGATGCTGTATTCTGGAAGGAGCGATAGACAACGAGATTTACTCAATCACCTCCAACAACACATGGGTATTGGTTGACCTGCCAGAAGGAGCAAGATCCATCGGATGCAAATGGATCTTCAAGAAGAAGATGAAAGCAGATAGAACCATTAACAAGTTTAAGGCCAGGCTAGTGGCCAAGGGGTTTGCTCAGAAGCAGGGGATCGACTACTTTGACACTTATGCTCCAGTAGCTCGGATGACAACCATCAGATTGTTAATTGCTCTAGCAACAATACACAAGCTGGTGATACATCAGATGGATATGAAAACGGCATTCCTTAATGGCGAGCTGACCGAAGAGATCTACATGCAACAACCAGAAGGTTTTGTCGTCAGAGGTCTAGAAGACAAAGTCTGTAAGTTGATGAAGTCTCTGTATGGTTTGAAACAAGCTCCCAAAATGTGGCATGAGAAGTTTGACAAGGTGATAAGGTCAAATGGCTACAGAGTCAGTGAAACAGACAAGTGTGTCTATACGAAGTTTGCTGACAGAAGAGGAGTAATCGTATGTCTTTACGTGGACGACATGCTAATCCTAGGTACGGATTTAAGCTGCGTCACAGAGACAAAGAAATTTCTCTCGACCAAGTTCAGTATGAAGGACTTAGGGGATGCCGATGTAATCTTGGGGCTCTAGATCATCCGGACAGGCACTGGAATAGCGCTGTCACAATCTCATTATATTGAGAAGATGCTCACTCGCTACGGGTATCAAGATCTTTCTTTTATTGATACACCGTACCGGAGTGATCAGAAGCTGGAGCCAAATTTGAGGGAAAGCGTCAGGCAGTTGGAGTACGCTAGCGTCATCGGAAGCTTGATGTATGCTACTACTGCCATAAGGCCTGACATAGCTTTTGCAGTGGGAATGCTGAGTCGGTTCACTAGCAATCCAGGCGTTGAGCACTGGAAAGCTGTGAAGCGTGTTATGAGATATCTCAAGAAAACTCAGACATATGCACTTTTCTACAGCGGAGATCCGTCAGTAGTGGAAGACTTCAGTGATGCTAGCTGGTGTTCAGATATGGAGAGCGAGTATTCCACAGGTGGATTCGTATTCGCCATGGGCGGAGCTGCTATATCGTGGAAGTCGAAGAAGCAGACTATGTTATCTCGCTCCTCCATGGAATCTGAATTCTTTGCATTGGATGCTGCTGCAGATGAAGCAGACTGGCATCAAATGACCTCTTCAACAGAAATACCGATATACTATGACAACCAGGTAGCAGTAGCAGTGGCATCAAATGACCTCTTCAACGGAAAGAAGAGGACTGTGCGGTTGAAGCACAGGACAATACACGATCTCATCAAGAGGGGTGTTATTGCAGTGATTGATGTTCGGAGTCAGGAGAACCTGGCGGATCCGTTCACCAAGGGCCTCAAGTGCTAGCTGGTCGATGACACAGCTTGTAAAATAGGCTTGAAGGCATTCTGATATTGTGTTATTACAATCCTACCATAAAGTTTTATGTTATTAGTTCAAAGAGAAATCTACTAGGCATCTAGCTTTTGGTTCAAGGGAGGACTATTAACCAGAAGAATATCAGGAAACGGTGGGTACTTGTCCTCTGTGACATGGAGAGATTACGGATCTACAACCACTATTATTTACTGTTGTTTTCTGCAAAAAACGGATCCTGTGGGAAGGTTGGCTTAAATGCCTTAATGAGTTCTCAGGCAGAGTGAATGCCTGGAGTGCTTTACAGAAAGCACGGTAGTGCAGCACTACAAGGTGTGTAACTCCATGCTATAGTGGGGTGACTCCACCATGAGGTTCCCAGATAGGGGTAATGTCTCGGCTTTGCAAGCCAAGTCACAGCGGAGTAGCACCGCAAATAGGCAGGTAGCCTAATGTTGTATGATAATCGTAATAAAGAGAGGTAGACAGCACTACAAAGAGGACAATGTCCTCATGTTACAGTGGCATGACACCACGAAGAGGTACCAGGTAGGGTAAAGCCTCGGCTTTGTGAGCTATGTCATAGCGGCGTAATACCGCACGGAAGCGCAAGGCTTTATGCTGGGTAGTTTGGCACTACAAAGAGGCCTGTGACCTCATGCTACAGTAGTATGACACTGCGATGAGGTACCCAGGTGGGGTAAAGCCTCGGCTTTAAGCCATGTCATAGCGGCGTAGCACCGCAAAGAAGCACAATGCTTCATGCCATGACTCTTTATAAAGAACTCACCTATAGTGTATGGACAGAGATATCAGGCCGTCTCTTGAGGGTAAACTTGTAGACGCCCAAAAATTATACACTGAAACTAGGCTGGCACAAGGCCTTCAATGTGCAGCCAGAAGCACAGTTGATGTCATTATGTGAGTAGGAAGAATTGCAGTTATGGTGCAGAATTCAAGGCTTATTCTATTCTTGTATCATGCTGTTATTTAACCTATACGAGAAGATTCAAGTCGTAGCGACATCTCTCCTAATGCATGATGGACAGTCACTGTGGGGAACGCTCAACCCATATATTGAGATATGTGGAGGATTGTTGGTGTTTTTGCCTTTGGACTAGAAAAGATAAGTCCCACATCGGCTACACCAAATGGTGAGTATCTCAATATAATGTATTGCTTGTGTTGAGGTGTGCATATGAGGTATAGTGGGGCACAAGTTTGTGCCATGTGGAAGTATTTTTCTAGAAGGAAAAAGGATTAAATCCAACAAGGATGCAAGTTAATTTTTGTTGTGCGGACTCGGACTCGGACACGGACTCCAGGATGTCTCGTGCATGCACGGGAGTGTTCGGGGGGTAGGCGTGGACTGCCACACTTCTATGCTGATTGTGGGATGATCTAAAATATCAAACTCTATTTTTGAGTATTGGTATTTTAGTCCCACATCGGATAGAAGAAGCGGTGAAGTCTCAACTCCACCCTATAAATAGAGCCCCTTGGCCTCCTTTGAAAGATGCACCAAGAAGAGAGTTGAGGGAGTTTGTTAAGTCCAGGAAGCCCGTTCAAGTCTCAAATATTGACTTACGAGTGTTCCAGAAGTTCTTCGTGAACTTGCTGGTTCCTGGAAGCTTTCGTGCTCGTGTGGGGCGAATAAAGCTTTGAGCAACGGTGGTTCATTCACCCCAGCATCTCATTTTTGCCTGTCATCGCTGTTGTTGCCTTTTACAGTAACTTCTTTTTAGAAGCTCTACTGCCGATAGTTGCTTGCACAAAGTCTCTTTAGATTTTTTTGTGTATTACGTAGAATTTTTTTAGATCCTCGTAATTCAGAATCCTCCAGGATTTCTGTTGCACATCTTCTTTAAGGTGTTGCATTTGAAACGTTGTCTGTACAATTGTTTCAGTTTCAGAATTTTCCATCGAAAATTGTGCCTCGGCACTAACAGCTTTGTCGTGTAGTGGTACTTGCTTTATTTCTGACTGGATCAATTAACATATTAGGCCATGATGAGGACTATGCCTCTATATTTTATGGCCTTCAGGATGTAGCAGACGACACAGTTGAGGAGCCTGTCCCTACCCAGGAGTTTACTTTTGAAGAGTAGATAGCTAGTTAGTCAGTATTTCTTTATAGCATATTAATCGGGTTTGTCCCAATTTTCTTTTCTTTTGGTTTCTATTGAACTTGGGATTGGTAGATGTCTCTAAACTATGTTTCATGATATATTAACATTTTATATTTCCTATCATTATTCCTATCTATTTATTTACTTACCATGAATGAGCTAAAGTAGATCTTACTTGTAAATATGATGAATTATCAACGGACTGTTGGATGATTATAAAAGATGTCTAGACAGCGTACTACCATTGATATTGCGGCATAGGCTGGACGTACTCACAAACTCCTGTCGGAACATTTTGGTGCCGGTCGTAACTTGTGCGAAAGAAGAGTAATCTCTCTATCATATGTCCGAGACGGGTAAATAACTTTACAACTATTCTACTTCCTAAGGTTCAACCATCGTATTTTGCGATTCACTATCACTTCAGGATTCAAGGTGATCTTTGCTGTGCTAAAAAATATATTATGGCCTTCTTGGTCATCTCGTTCATTCGATAACTTATCGCTGCAGCACATTGCTTTCGCTGGAAACATCATTTATATTTTTTATGCTCCTATAACGCCCAACGACAACTTGGTTTTGCGAAACCGGGACATGACAGTCTCCACGTAGTTGGAAGTGGAGACAATATCCCCTTTGGAATGTAGGAGGAGATAGTTGGTCCATCACAAATCTGAGAATCAAGCAAAGGTCCAAACCAAATATACTTAAAACAATGGCTAATTAAAATAGTAGTAGTCCTATTTTGACTAGCACTAGATTTGTCCAACTCCTAACAGAATAGAAATCTAAATTGCACGTGGAAAGGAGAGCTAAGCTCATATTCCTTATAGGATTATATAGATGTTAGCATATATATATATATATATATATATATATATATATATATATATATATATATATATATATATATATATATATATATATAAACCAAACACTCCTATTTTATTCATAAAGGTGCAAAATGCCGAATACCTGAAAGGCACAAAGAAGCCTATACAAGTACACCAACCAAAACCAAAAGAGAGACACAAAGCTAAAATAGGGGGGCCCAGACTCGGTCAGGGGAGAAGAGCCTGCCAAAAGTCCGACTGCCCGTGGGAACAGTGGTTTCAGATCTTGCGACACTGCCGAAGAGTCTCCCAAAGAAACTGATCGAAAGAGAACTGATGGCCTTCATATCGGGCTTTGTTCCAGTTTTTTCAGAGAACCCACGTAGCGGCTGCTGCAACGATCTGGTGGCCATGAGAGGCGTCGGCCCAGGATGCTAGAAGATCGTTGAAGCTCCCGCCGACCTGTGCATGTATGCAACGTTGGGACAGAATGTAAACCCCCTAAGAATTTTATTAATTTTTATTAAATTATTTTAGATTTATAGTATTTTGCTTTAAATTATTAAATAGCCTTTTGAATTTATTTATATGAGTGGTGAATATCAAGATATAGCAAGAGACTGCTATTCTATATGGTAGTACATATGTTTTTTTGAACCAAATTGATTGAATTCTTGATATGATTTAAATTGATTTGGTATTATCTGGAGGAGGAGGGGATTGGGATCACATTGCAGTAGATGTAATCGGATTTTTCTTTTCTTTTTTTTAGCCTAACGCAGCGGAGTCTTGTGTTCCCAGCTACTAGAAAAGAAAAAAAATGATTCTGACGAGATGCTGACGTCAACACTGTTCAAATGAACAGTGCCTTCGTCCAGCAGCCCGAGCCTGGGAACACAGGACTCCGCTGCATTAGGCTAAAAAAAAGAAAAAAATCCGATCACATCTACTGCAATGTGATCCCAATCCCCTCCTCCTCCAGATAAAACCAAATCAATTTAAATCATATCAAGAATTCAATCAATTTGGTTCAAATATATATATATATATATATATATATATATATATATATATATATATATATATAATAAACTATCTCATATTCTTGATACCTTTGGACGCGCGCGACCCCAGCCTCCCAGACCTGTGCGCGCGACCCCCCCAGCGATCTTCGACCTCCAGCGTATGACCCCGACCAACTGCGGCAGCTACACGCTGCAGGAACTCGCCGTCGGCCGGCCAGGACAGAGAAATCCCTGTTTCCGAAACACATCCAGGTACCCCCCTACCTCGTCACATAACTCCACCTCTGCTCGATCGATTTTCGATCTGTCGAGCCCTACGGGTAGACAACCCTACCACATGCAATCCCCATTAAATGGTTTCAATTAACATAGGTTAAACCAGTGAGAAAAATTGAACAAAAAATCCCAAAAAAATTGTTCAAACGAGAACAGAAAACCCAAGCCAGACCCCGAACTTGGAAGGCAGTTCTTGCCAAAACCATTAACAGTTTATACTTTTTGTTGGAAAGGATGTATAGACAACCTATACGAGATAGAAACCCATCTTTTAGTTTTGTTTTTCATTTAGTATGTCGTTATTAAAAACAGTCTCAAAGTTTAAAAAAAATTTGGTTTTTAAATAGTGAATTTCAACAATTCTCACCGATACGCCGTACGCCCCGACAAACCGGGCGACGTGGTCATGCACTATATGCATCGAAAGACGTATATGGATGTTGTCGACGTGTGGGAACTGATGGAACTCGATTTTGTTGCGGGTGCGCGACGAAATCAGTACGTATCCGTCGAGATACCCCCGTATCGACCTTTTGCAAACTTGGCCATAACTTCATGTACGTTCGTTCGAGACGAAACTTGTGCCAGCAGGACCGTATCATTTTTCTGGTCCTGTATGCCAAGTTTGGTCCGATTCTGAGAAGGTCGATCGGAACGCTTATTTGGCGGGCACGCGACCCGCTCCAATAGGCTAATTTTGTGCATAGCTCATCTGAATCCAAAATTGGATATACCGTAGAGTTCGTCTCCTCGAACCGGACCCGTAAACATGTAGTTTGACGACTTTAGAGACCGTAGATACTGGCACGCATTTTGGTGCAAAACGGGTCCAACAGCGGACATCATTTTGACCCGAAATTACGATTTTGTCCCTGTTCCAGAATTGGACTTTTGGACAGGCATTTTCTAGACATATCTTTTATACCAAACTCGTTCGTGATGTTTGTTTCAGCATCCAGAGCTCTTTGTGGATTTTGACTTTCGTGTTAACGATTACGACTGTTGGATTTTGCTACATCTCGCACCACCCTCAGGCAAGATACCTTGCCATTATATTCAGCTTATTTACTGCCATTTAGCATGCTGATTTAGTTTTATTTTTCTTACTTATTGTCATTTTCTGCCTTGATATATTTAACTGTCTAGTTTTATTCCTATTACTTTAATATTATGCATCGACTTAAAGTTAAGAAGACTACCCTATGTTGTGATGCATTCATTGGCCTTCACACATGTGCTACACGAGTCACGAGTCTCATATAGGTCTCGGACTTGCGTAGTTGGCTGGCCACCGATACGTGAGGACGTGTGTTAGAAAATAACTGCTAATAGTGTTGCATGCTAGAAGACTTAGCAGTTATGAGTTGGCATTGGACGGGGAGAACATGATTGGAAGTTGACTACCACCATATCTATCGTAGACTCGCTCGCTACTGAGGAACGATAGGTAGACTATATGCTATAGACTCGTTCAATACTGAGGAATATTATATGGTGTTGTGACTCGCTAGTGAGGTACTGTACTGCATTGGTATTTTCCTGACTTGACCCGGTAGTTATGCGACCATGAACTGTTCTTAAAATGCATACCACTTAGAATGGTTAGACGACCTTTATCCGTAGGTGTATGTACTTTTCCATATGGTTGTGTACTATACCATTCATGGCTTGGAATAGTATTTTGTCACGAACTAGTGTGCCACACCTTGTCCTTGTTTGGTTGTAGGTGTGGTTCACTGCTTCAATGATAAAGTACTGAACCATGTTATGATTCAGATTATTGTGAGCAGTTTAAATTCAGTTTATATAGCATGTTTTTCTTTATCTTGTTATGTTCCGCTGAGGACCTGGTGATCTCTCCAGGTGTAGATGGTCAGGATTGTCCCAGGAGTGCGAACTTGATTTAGCTCCTTCATTTCCTACCGAGGATATCTTACCCTCTGACGATGCCGATCCTTTCCATACTTGTATCTTTCATTTATTTTTGGATATTGGACTCCAGTATCTTAGATTATATTCATAGCTGTTTGGTAGTGGATTTGTTTCCACCCGGCTATCTATCTTTTGACTCTTTTATTTGATACTATTTGGACTATCATTTTCTCTTGTGATTTTGTGGATGAGATATAGTTATTTGTGATTGGCCTGTGATTTAAAGCTTATGTATGTGTACAAGGATTCCACATATTGGAGAATTCTTCGTATGCATACAGCTGGCATGTTTCGTATGCCTAGTCCTACGTATTTTGGGACTGGAACGTTACACAGAACATTCCAGACGTTGGTGGAAAGGTCCCCATGAAGGAAGATGTGATATACCATTTTGGACTGTCACTCCGAGCAGCAAGTGCACACAGATGCTAGACTGATTTCGATGGTGATGAGGTTGTCGTCAGTGGACAGTTTCTGACGGAGAGCTCTCCACAGCAGGAAAGACCATTTTTTGGGGATACAGGACTGCCAGAATGGGCCAATGAGGAGGTTAGGGGGGCTATGTCCCCGGATGATTCTTCTGGCGGAGGACACCGAGAAGGAACCAGTTGCCATCGCCGACCACCGCAGTACGTCTTGCTCAACGCCAATCTTCAGCTCGCTGCCGCAAATACGATCTGCAGCCGTGACGCTGACCCAATCGCAGATTCTGTGCCAGTTCCAATCCTCATTAGCGGGGTCCCATAAATCACAAATCTTGTAGATTACCGGTGCTGTCGGGAGACTGGGGAGCAAGTCATCACCGGCTCAACGCTCGTGGAATATCGAGGAATCGCCAGAACCCAGCTGCAGCCAGATCTCGGGATCAGCCAGGGAGCGTCCATGGAGGATACGACGCCAAGCCACGGAAGATCTGCAGTTGGAGATGGCGCATGACGGGTGGAGGTGTTTGTAATACCTGGCCTTCATGAATCTAGTCCATAAGTTCTGACTGGTACGGAGCTTCTACTACAGCTTCGTCGAGAAGGCGTCCATGATATGCGACAGCTTCGAAAATCCCAGGCCCCCAAAGGCCGTGGGGGTGGCCATGGCATCCCAACTAGTCCAATAAAGTTTTTTGATACCGCCGCTGAGTCCCCAGAAGAAGTTATTGAATAAGCTTTCAATCGAAGAGTGAACCTTCTTAGTAGGGGGCACGTGGCAATGGTATATATGGGAATGGACGACTGCACTTGATTAATCAGGATCATTTTCCCTCTCGGGGATAAGGTGGCATTATGCCACCCCGCTAATTTGTTCCTGATTTTGTTCACCAACTCGTCGAAGATTCTGGCATTAGATCTGCTACACAAGAGGACACCCAAGATAGTAGATTGGAGGAAACGTGACGGAGAAGGACGTAATATTGGAGAGTGTAGCCGCATTTTCTTTGTTGATTTTATGATGGGCATAAATAACACTCTTGGCAGGATTAACCTTCTGGCCGGAACACCTGGAGTATTTTTGCAGCATATTGTGGACCACCTCCACTGACCCGGCATCTCCAGCTGAGAAAATGATAATGTCGTCAGCGTACGCCAGATGAGTGATGTTAGGACAGCCACTGGCCATATGAAAATGATGGAAGTTCGGTGTGCTGGGCAGCTTGTTCAAATTCCTGCTCAAAGCTTCAGCCGCGATGATGAAGATGGTGGAGGATAAGGGGTCTCCATGCCTGACCCCGCGGCTAGATTTGAAGAAGCCATCGGCTTGCCCATTGATAACTGTAGAGAACCAAGAGTTACTGATCGATCTCCACACTATGTTGGTCCACGTTTCTGAAAAGCTGAAAGCTCGGAAGACCCAGATCATGAATTGCCAATCCAACCTGTCATAGTCTTTCTCCATATCCAATTTGATTGCAATATTTCCACCCCTGGACGGGGACTTTAGGAAGGTGATCAGTTTGTGAGTTAACATTATGTTATCTTGGATGTTTCTGTCCTGGATGAATCCATTCTGTTCTTCTGAGATAATTTTAGGGAGGATCTCTATCATGCGAGTGGCAATGACTTTAGAGATGATCTTGTTTGTGAAGGTGCAGAGGCTGATAGGACAAAAATCCCTAAAAATCTTCAGATTGTCCTTCTTGGGGATAAGGATGAGGTTAGCACTGGAAATAGCTCTTGGGTACCTGGCTCCTTTGAAGAAGTCAATGACTGCATCCTGGATGTCCAACTTGATGATCTTCCAGCAAGAGCAAAAAAATACGCCCGTAAATCCGTCGGGTCCAGGCGCACTAACACGCCCGTAAATCCGTCGAGTCCAGGCGTACTGTGGGCATCAAGGGTCCAGACGGCATCTCTCACCTCTTGTTCGGAAGGAAGGAGCTCCAGGTTGTTGTTGTCGATGTTGTTAATGAGGTGAGGGATTTCGGCCAGAAAGCCGGGGTCTCTATGCACAGTTTCTTTGGTGAACAGCTGAGAGTAAAAGTTCGCGGTGGCCAATTGGATGCCACGGTGGTCTTTAATGATGTTCCCTGCCTTGTCAGCAATCTGATGGAGGTTGAGCTTCTGTCTGCGCCCCTTGACACAGGCCTGGAAGTAAGAAGTATTTTTGTCGTCGTCGCTGTCTCATTTCAATCTGGCTTTCTGCTTCCAAAATTTGGTTTTGACTTTGAGACGGAATTTGAGAATGGCTTTGGTGAAGTGCAGGGCGGTCCTGGTCTCCGACGATCTGTCAGTTGCGAAGAGGGCTTCCGTGCGGGTGATGTCATCTTCGACAACGTAGACAGCCTGGAAAATGTCCCCATTCGCCTGTTTACTCCAAGCCGTGAGAGCTTTCTTCATAGCTTTGAGTTTGTTGGCTACCCGGGTGAGAGGATTCGGGGATTCCGCACGGAGCCATGCGTCCGTGACGATGCTCTTGAACTGGGCGTGTTTGCTCTAGAAGTCAAAGAATCGGAAGCTTTTTGATCTGGTTGGAGTTGCTCTTGAACTGGGTGTGTGTGTGTGTGTGTGTGTGTGTACATAACTTTGGGTCAAAGAATATACAATTTAATAAAGCACACAAAATTAGAGAGTTGCTTTATGGAGCCGATCTATGTAGCAATTTAGATAATTGGCAAATGGCGACTTCGACTGCAACTTGGTCTACATCAGGTGGAGAGACAAAGAAAAAGGAAAAAGTTGGCAATGGTTGTGGATTCGGCATCCCTTCGTATTTCGGTGAGTGCTCTATTATATTTATTGGGGGGTGAGTGTTGCAATGATTTCTTCTGTTCTTTTGTATCTAGTAGAATTATAGGAACACCTCATATCTTTGGGTAAAGAATTACGAGAGAGTTATAACTAAATTGTAGTAGATTTGTGCTTGGTTTGCTCCATGATAAGAGTTTTTCACGTTAATACTTTGTCTTTGTGTTTGTGATTTTTTTTATTCCTCATAGTTGACTGTCGGTTGGTGGATTCAAACCCATCAACTTTTATACATATGTTGATTAACTTTTTGACTTCGAATGTTTTGATAAAAAGGAAGTGGGAAGAGTGACTATTAAATATTATTGCCCGTTGATTCATGAGATAAAAAACAAAATATGTGGAAGCGTACCTGAATCCATTGATTGGCTTGATGGATCTTGAAGCAGACGTCGCTTTATAGGGGTTCGATCTTTCAACTCGCTATGGCCCTTCATAACAATGATGAAATTGGAGTTCCTCTCTCTGTTGATGAGGATGTAGAAAAGAATAGAGAAAACCCTCTCTCTTGTGGCAGTATAAATTAGAGACCACAAGCCTAATATATATTTTATATATATATATATATATATATATATATATATATATATATATATATATATATATATATATATATATATATAAGATGTGCTCTCCCTAGCTCCAGGCCCGATCCCCCCACCCCACGCTGATGCTTCTCCATCCGGCCCCGCCTAGGCCGGCGGCGCCCGCCTGGTCTTCTCCTCCTCGCTCCCTCATCGCATGGCGGACTCCCTCAGGGCTCGACCAGGCGACCCTCCCGACCTCATCGCGGTCGTCGGTCTGCCGTCCCCTCCCCGAACGCCTGTCCCTCGCCTAGAATCGCCTCCCCCCTCTGCCATCTCCCTCTCCTCCGGCCTCCCCCAGCCGCCCTCCTTGCCAGTCGCGGCACGGCCTCTTCCGGCGCCATCGGCTCCCCTTGCCATCCTTGTCGGGCCCCAGGCCGTCTCCGACCAGCATCGGTGCGTTGGCCGGGCCTCCCCTCTCGTCACTGCCTTCTCCTCTCCGAAGGCTATATCATCCCATCCATCCTCTCTCTCCCGGGTCTCCTTCCGACCCTCCTCGGGATCGGACTTCGGCAGGAATTTCCAAAATTCGTATTCGAATTTTAAAATTCCTGCCCTTCCTCCTAGTGGCACAATCTTGCTGCCTGGAGGCGCGCAGCTATGCGCCCCCCGTGTGCCTGGGCGCATACCATGCTGTGGGCACATACGGCAGCCCATTCGCCGTGGGTGCATATGCCCCTCCCCAACCCGTAGGCGCATATAGCGGCCTCCCATCTACTTTTGCGGGCACTTGCGAGCCCTCTATCCTGGGCGCATATGGCCCTCCTCTCTCTTATGCGGACGAATATGTCGGCAACATCCCCACTGACCACACAGTAGGCATATATGGCGGCGTGGGCGTATATGGTCCTTCGCTCTGAGGCACATATGACCGCCCTATTTCCTCTGTGGGTGCGGCGTATATGGCTCCCCCTCCATCCTCTACGGGCGTACATGGTATCCAGTATGGTGGCATTGCCTGCGTCGACCCCTCTCTGGGCGCACTTAGCCTTTCTTCTTCTTCGTCGGGCGTATACGGCGTCTCCTCTACTGCTGGCGCTTTCGACCAAAGCATCTTTAGCGGTGCCTCCCTTCAGGCAGTTTGCCCTCCTGCCTGTGTTCCCGCCAGCTGCTGTCACCCACCCCCATCTCCCCCCCCTTTCTTTGCAACCGGTTGCGCATGGTTCTTGCGCCAAGCACGGAGCCGCTCCTGTCCTCTCCCCAGCATCGAGCGCGCCCTTATGCGCCCCCACCATGATCCCATCCCCCACCCCCCCAGTTCTCTCTCTCCGGAATGACCTTATCGCTCTCATCCCCAGCTTGGCCCCAGCCTCCCGGCCAGCCGTAGCTTCACCCTCCCCCTCTTCTCCCGCACGGCCAGCCCACTATTTGGGTCGGGGCTCACCCCGTCGACGGCTCCTCCGATGCCTTCCTTCGTCGACAAGCTTCGTCCTGTCAGGGCGTCCAAGTAGGGTCTCCTGTTCCCTGACGTCCCCGTCCTCGAAGTTGAGTATTCGCAAAAATCTCTCATGCCTACGGTGCCCTTCTCCGACCAGGAGCTAACCTCCCTGGCCTCCTCCTTTCCCTACTCCTTCGTCCTCAAGTTCTCCTCAGGCTGCCCTAAACTCTCCCGGGTCCAGGAGGTCATCGCCAGTTGGCGGCTCACGGCCGAATACAGGGTGGCCCCCTCGACCCGAGGCATATTCTGCTCCACCTCTCCTCCGATCTTGACCACAGGACCGTGTGGTCCAAAGGGACCAGTAGGGTTGATTCCCACCAGATAAAGATAATAAAGTGGTCACAGAACTTTAGCACTAAGGAAGACTCAGTGACGGTTGCTGCCTGGGTGACCCTTCCCAATCTTTCACTCATTTGCTTCGTTCTAGCGGCCCTTAAGCGTATAGCCAACTCTTTTGGGACATACGTGGCCACTGTCGCAGAAACCAGCAACCTGACCAAAACCCACTAGGCCAAGATATGTGTGGAACTCGATCTCACCTCCAAACCCCTCAACCATATCCTCCTTAAACTTGGCAACCAGACTCACATCCAACAAATCATCTACGATAATCATATAATCTTCTGCTCATACTGCCATTTGTGCGGCCACCTCCCAAAGCATTGCTTCCGTCTCCATCCAGAGCTAAAGAAGAAACCTGTACGGAAGGAATCCCACCCCAACAGGGACAAGTATCAAGAGCTTGCCCAACCCCCCTTGCTTTCTCTACCGAACTCCCACACCAGGTTCAACTCCATTGAAGGCAAATCAGGCAGAAGCGCCTCCTCGGATAAGGCGGTGATCCCCTCCTTTCCACCAAATCTACCCCATTCCAACCAGTTTAACTTCCTCCTTTCAGAAGCGATCGACCACGACCAGGTGATTCCCACAGACTCTGTCGTGGTCCCCGGGCAAGACTCTGAGGACACCAGCGACACCCCCCGGAGGACATAGAGGAGCCCCTCCAAGAACTTCCTAACGCCCTAGACCACTTTGCCTCCCACGGGGTCGCCGTTGTAGACGCCCTTGCTATTCTAGGGCCAGAGCAGGCCCTTAGAGGACTTCAGGTCCTTGCTACAGGTTTTTCGCTCCAGTCAGAAGGTGACCAGATTGGCATCTCTGACGACACCCTCTTCATCCCTCCAGAGGAACCCGATCAATACTCCGCTGGAGAATCGGTAGAACACTACGAAGACACCCTCCCCAACCCGCTCGAGGACTCTATCCCCAGCACATCTACCTCGACGGTGGAAGAGGCTTCCACCACTACCAGGAAATCTGATAAGAAAGGGGCCGTAAAGTCCCCGACCATGCACACTAGGTCCGAAGCCAAGCGGACCAACCAACCCCCCAAGCACCATTAATGTTGAACATTCTCTCCTGGAATGTCCGCGGTCTTTCGAACAAACCAACCATGAGAAGAATCACCAGCCTTAAGAAGACTCACAAGATCAACATCTTGATCATCCTTGAACCCAAAATCTCCTACAAACGACTCAAATCCATTCAACTGTAGTTAGGATTTCAGTCGGCCATTGCTGGCAGATACGACATTTGGATCCTCTGCTCGACGGACGTCAAGATCGGAGTAATCCAGGACTCCAGGTAAGCCCTATCTTAATGGATCGAACACCCTATGATCCCCAAGCGTGCTATTCTTTCTGCGGTCCATGGCAGCTGTGACATCGCTGAGTGCAAACACCTCTGGAACAACCTCTTGGACATCCACCATCACCACTATAACCTCCCGTGGCTTTGCATCGGGGACTTCAATGCAATCACTTGCAGAGAAGAGAAGACTGGCGGCTGCCCTCCCCCCCATTCGGCTATGCAAGATTTTAACAACTTCATCTTCAACTCCCACCTCTCCCCTCTTCCGTTCACTGGCAACGCCTTCACTTGGTGCAACATGCAGGAAGGTGACCGACGGCAATACTCTCGCCTTGATAGGGCCCTAACGAACTCCCACTGGCAAGGCATGGGGACTACCTCTAAGCTTTCTCACCTTAATGCCACCGAATCCGACAACGCTCCCCTGCTAGTTGGAATTACTAGCATATCCAGCCAGTCCACAAAGAGTTTTCGATTCCTGGACTTCTGGAGCGAGCACCCCCAATTCTTTGGCGTCGTCATGGAAGCATGGAACAGCGCGGACTCCCTAGAACCTCTCACCCGGGTAGCCAACAAGCTCAAGGCCACGAGGAAAGCCCTCATGGTCTGGAGCAAGCAAGCTTATGGGGATATTTTTAAGCCATTCGTGAGGCTGAGGATGACGTTACTCGTGCCGAAGTCAAGTACACGACCGACTATTAGTTTGCTACCAGGAACGCCCTTAACCTCACCAAAGCTATCCTCAAATTTAGGTTGAAAGTTGAGACCGACTTTTGGAAGCAGAAAGCGAGGCTTAAATGGGACAGCAAGGGGGACAAAAACTCGAGCTACTTCCATGCCTGCGTCAACGGTTGCAGACAGAAAATCACTCTCCACCAGATTTCTGACGAAAACGAAAACAGCATCAGCGATCGAAAGGGTATCCAAGCGGCAACCACGAAGTTCTATTCCCGGCTATTCTTAAAGGAAGCGGTCCTCAGAGACAACACCTTCCTGGAAGAGGTCCCCCACCTTATTAGCGACACAGACAATATCCAGTTAGAACAGTCTTCCTCCGAACAAGAGGTAAAAGATGCCGTCTGGGCCCTAGACGAACACAGTGCGCCCGGACCAGATGGGTTTTCGAGGGTTTTTTTCGTACATGCTCGGATATCATCAAGGTGGACATCCACAAAGCGGTCTCTGCTTTCCTCCAGGGAGCTACTTACCCCAGAGCCATCTCGAGCACCAATCTGATCCTCATCCCGAAGAAAGATATCCCGGAGACATTCTGCGACTTTTGCCCCTTCAGTCTTTGTACCTTCACAAACAAGATCATATCCAAGATCAACCCCTTTCGCATGTCTGACCTTCTATCCAAGATCAACCCGGAGGAGCAGAGTGGCTTTGTCCAGGAAGAAATATCCAAGATAATATCATGTTAGCCCAGGAGTTAATTACCTGCTTAAAGCTCCCAGCAAGAGGGGGAAACATAGCCATCAAATTGGACATGAAGAAAGCTTACGACAGACTGGATTAGTAATTCATGATCTGGGTCTTCAAAGCCTTCGAATTTTCCGAAACCTGGACCAACATCGTATGGAGATCGATCAGCAACTCGTGGTTCTCCACGGTTATCAACGGTCAGGCGGATGGCTTCTTCAAATCGACTCGCGGGGTTAGGCAAGGAGATCATTTATCTTCCACCATCTTAATCATTATGGCGGACGCTTTGAGTAGAAACCTTAATAAGATAGCCAGCAGCCCTAACTTCCAGCACTATCATACCGCCAGCGGATGCCCGATCATCACCCAACTGGCGTTCGCTGATGATATCCTCATTTTCTCTTCTGGAGACGCTGGGTCGGTGGAAGTAGTCTACAACATGCTTTATAGATACGCCAGATGCTCGGGCCAGAAGTTTAACCCGGATAAAAGTGTTATCTACACCCACCAGAAAATTAGGAGAGAGCACGCGGCCAGCCTCTCCAGCACCACCTCCTTCCCCATCAAGCATCCCCCTTTCCACTACCATGGATGCCCCCTCGTGTACGGTAAATCCAATGTTGGCATTTTTGAGAACCTGATCAATCGTATCAGGAAAAAATTCGAGGGTTGGCATAACGCTACCCTGTCCCCAGGAGGCAAGATGATCCTTATTAATCACGTCCTCACATCCATTCCCATCTATACCCTGGCAGCGTGTTCCCCACCCAAAAAAGTGCTCTCCTCGATCGAAAGCATCTTTAGCAACTTCCTTTGGGGGCACAGCGGCGGTAATGACAAGCACCATTGGGCTAGTTGGGATACCATGGCTCGTCCTACCGGGGAGAGGGACCTGGGATTCACCAAACTATCCAAAATTGTAAATGCTTGTTCGATGAAACTGTGGTGGAAGCTTCGCACGAGTCAAAACTTATGGACCAGTTTCATGAAGGCCAGATACTTCAAGCACATCCACCCGACAACGGCCATCTCGAACAGCAGATCCTCAGCGGCTTGGCAGCGCATTCTCATCAGACGGTCTCTTGCCGAACCCACGATTCGCCTACAGATGGGCAACGGCAATTCCTCGCCATTTCTGTAACGTTGGGTCGGGGACACCTTGCTTTCCAACATTTTCGCTGCCCCTAGAAATAGCACTATCAAGGACTTATGGGACCCCTCCGACAACAAATGGAATTGGAACAAGGTCCAGGTCTGGGCCGGACCAGAGGCTGTCGATAGCATCCGACGTAGCGGATTGACGATTGGGTCGGCCGCAGACAAGCTCCAGTCGAAGCACGCAGCCACTGGATCATTCTCGGTTAGATCGGCCAGAAAGGTGATCCTATGTTATGCCGTGCCTTCTCCAACCATCGTATCATTCTGGCAGACATACATCCCCAAGAAGTGGTCCTTCCTTATTTGGAGAGCCCTGCACAATATCCTACCCACTGACGACACCCTTAACACTATCGGGTTCAGCCTTGCGTCAGCATGCACATGTTGCTATGATCGTCAATCAGAAACCGTCGACCACATCCTCTTTCAGGGGGACCTACCTGTCAAGGTATGGAGAGTTCTTTCCCAGCGCTACAGAATGACTCAACGGGGCGACAACTTCCTCGACCTAGCTACGGCCTGGGCATCCGCGTCCCATGGCCACCAGATCGTAGCTGCCGCTGCAACGTGTGTTATCTGGAAAATTGTAACAAGGCGAGATATGAAGGCCACCAGTACTTCACAGACCAGCTGATTTGGGAGACCATTCGGCAGTGCCACAAGCGGAGCTCCCTCTGTTCACACGGCCAGACGGTCTTCTGGAACTCTCTCCAATCCCAGGCTTAGACGTTTTGGTTTCCGTTTTCCCTTGTTTTTTTGATAGTATATGTGTATAGGCTTCGACATTTTGCGCCTTCTGGTATACTTGTAAAGGTTTCGGCTTTTTAGGCCTTCTTGAATAAAATGGGTAGTTCTTTCAAATATGTGTGTGTGTGTGTGTGTGTGTGTGTGTGTGTGTGTGTGTGTGTGTGTATATAATTCAAAAAAAATATTTATTTATCTACACATTATTTCTATGACAATTACACCCTTAAGCCAATTTTCCAAATAGACCACTTTAATCTGGCTTAATTATTTAGATAGCCCAACACAATTAATTTTATATGTATGGCCCCTAATTATTGAACAATTCCAACAATCTTTTACTGGGCCACATATGTAACCTTATAATTGTGTTAACTTTAGTGGTCTCAAAAATTGCTATCTTAATCCTTAGGGTATATCCGGACAATCTTGCCATTAGTTTGATCAACATAGGATCAAAGCATCCTTCATCACATATAGCGTAACTAAACCATCAATGGTCACATATACCGATATAGCGAAATGACTTAGATCAATCATGGATGCGTAGTATGGAAATTACACGCAATGTGATCAACACATATCTATTTCCAACTGGTCCTCCTTAACTTTAGTAAGATCAATACTTGAACATAATGAAAACAGAATGAACTGAATTTTTCATATATCTAATCAGATAAATATCTAAAATAATTTAATACAAAAATGTGTCCAAAATCAAATAGCACCAAAATATATAAAATACAAACTCCCACTATACTGCCATATTCTTGATTAAGATAACATCCATATGAGCAGTATGCTCATGAAAGACCATGGGTGATAATAATTTTGTGAGCGGATCCGCTAACATGCAGTTTGTCATAATGTACTATATGGACATTTTAACCATTCTGAATTATTTTCTTCACAACTAGAAACTTTATGTCAATATCCTTTGACTTATACAAGTTCATGTTGTTATTGGAATACAGTACTGCTGATTTATTGTCGCAACATAATTTGTGTAGTCTTTCAACACCCGCATGTAGGCGTAGCCTTCTTACAAAATTTTGTAACTATATTCCCTGAATGGATGCCTAATAGCATGCTATAAACCTTGCTGCTATGGTGGAAGAAGTTATGAGCGTTTGTTTGATACTCATCCAAAATATATCTCTACCAGTTAACAGTTAAACATAACCTATGGATCTGGGTTATGTTGGCATCCAGCAAAATCAGAGTCGGAATACCTTATGATCTCCAAAATTATTCGATATCCTACAAAGAGCATATAATTTCTTGTTCTCTATTAATTACTTAAGTAGTTTGGCTATTATCCAATGACCATCCTATATTTGCTTGAATATTTGCCTAACATCCAACTATGTATACAATATCCAGACACGTTGTCACGACCCGTACCCGCTTTTCGGACGAGAGTTCGTGAGCAAGCCATCTACGTATCGAGCGGACTCCAGCCCGACTCGAGTACGTATAAGCTGTCAAGGTCATGGGTATCATATCTAATCTAAACTATATCTCAATCCACATGAATCATATAAACAAGAATGAACAAGTATGGGTCATGGTCTGCAGCCCATTAGCATATTGTTCGATTAGACTCTAAGAATGATATGAGCCTATAAATAAGCAGAGTATATCATGGTATGGAATATAAAGTACGAGCAGATAATAAAGAAATAACACAAACAAATACCTGTATCATACATCGCAATCCTCTATCATCCTGCTCCGCTAACTAACTCCATGTAGTCGCTAAACCTGAAGAGATTATCAGGTCCTCAGAGGACTAGCAAGATACATAAAAATGAACCTTTCTAACAGTTTATTATGCATGGAAAAAAATACAGGATAAACAAGTAAAACTGAGTAATGAAAAAGCACGAATCTATACACTGTCTACACGAAAATGAACTGCTGAACAAGGACTAGAGAACTCATGTCAAGATGTCAACGGATAACCGAAACGAATACTCAAACCCTCGTCCCTAGTGTGGACTCGCAGGTTTGAACAACTACTAATCCTCGTCCCTAGTGTGGACTCGCAGATTAGCATCACCCTCGTCCCTAGTGTGGACTCGCAGGCGTAAACCCTATACTACTAACCCTCGTCCCTAATATGGACTCGCAGGCTAGCATCTACTACTAACCCTCGTCCCTAGTGTGGACTCGCAGGCTAGCATCACCCTCGTCCCTAGTGTGTACTCGCAGGCATAAACCTATACTACTAACCCTCGTCCCTAATGTGGACTCGCAGGCTAGCATCTACTACTAACCCTCGTCCCTAGTGTGGACTCGCAGGCTAGCATCACCCTCGTCCCTAGTGTGGACTCGCAGGTGTGGACCAATAACTACTAACCCTCGTCCCTATTGTGGACTCGCAGGTTAGCTTCAAGGTTCAAGACACGAAGGCACGACTCAAACAAGGTACGACCAATAAGACACAAGGCTAACTGTGAACACGGTCTACAAATCAATGGTACCAATATATGAACAGTGTCACGCCCCAGTACCGAAATACGGAGACGGACTAGGCCAGCTACTCCATATGAGGTACGTAACGTCATACGGCGATCGTGGCTGTCGAGAGACTAGGGGGTACATGCTACAATCAAGTCTCCTATGGTCCCACAGAGTTCTATGTCTCAATCAATCAAATCACATCAGCAATTAAATGAACATTAAAGATAAAGCAGTAAGGCGTCCCCGACGCTTCATCAAAATGGTCATGAGAGACTAGCTTTATAATTTAGCTATCTCAGAGAGTCAGGAGTACAAAATTATACACAGCTGCAGTCTGTTTAATTACAATGATGTACTGACACAAAATATCAAGTAATCCGGCTAACAGGTGCCGGTGGCTAAATGCCGCAAAAGTATAAGCAGGAGTGGTGGAGAAGAAACCCACTCGAGTCCCCGAACCACCATGCTCCTAGTATGCACCATGGATGTCAGGGAGGAAGATCGTGTCCTCAGGCTCTACTATGAGATCTGGCCAAACAAAACCAGTGGGGTCAGCCCCGAATAGCAAGTACCGCCAAAGGGGCACAAGAGTTAAGATTAAAAACCCAGCTAATAGAAATGATTGATAATAGTAATACTTATGCAACTATTATAGGGTAGCGCAACATCCTCGAACCCATATGCACCTTTACAACCAAACAAGGACAAAAGGTGCCGTATGGAGTCGGGACGTGTCGTACTCTATAACTTTCACATAAGTTAAAAGGTATAAACAATAAAATCTCCTGATCGTGACTTCGGTCGATAGCCTATCGCAGCACAATATCCAACCCAACAATCAAACAAGAACATGGGTTGGATCATGTACCATGATAGACCATGTTCCTCAGTCCTTCACAGAAGTAGCACTTCACAACCAGAATAAGTCTTCCGTTCATAACTTCGGTCCACAGCCTGTCATAGTCCGATAACCAACCCAACAATCAAACAAGAACATGGGTTGGATCACGTACCATGACAGTCCGCTTCCCTCAGTTATTCACAGAAGGTAATAAGACGCAAGCAAGTCATTTTCACGGCCAATCAAGTCTACGAGTTTCTAGTGGGATGAGGTTATCCTCGCATCATGTTATTTAGAAATCCTCAGATCGTATCTTTCCAGCAAGGCTAGCCAACCCAGGGGTTCGCGTAGACAGGTATGATTGAGCACAGGTCCCTCGTAAGGCCACCTTGCTAAAATACATAATATATAGCAGGAATTAATCGGATACAGTCATCCACTCGTTGCAGATGACACAGTATCCGTGGAGACCAGCCGGCGCGTCAAGACAATATCTCAAGGCGACTGGTGTAACACGATCTCGGGATTTTGCCCTCCCCATGCATCTAGTACATTTAGTTGCCTAATTTTAACCCTAGGTGAAATCTTGGACTCACATGCTGTGGCCTGCATGATTATCCTCCTAAAGTCGTACTTTAGTACGAGTACCCCAAAGAGGATCCATGTCAATCAGTAGGTCAACATGTGCTACCCTCCTTAGTGTAATGCATCATTGCAAATACGCCACGTGGAGTTACGAGTCATTTGTCGAGCATGAACAAGAACTGGGACATTCAGGTACATGTATCAGGTAGGAACACTTTGTTCTCCGGGGTCACATTAGTGCTCATATCATGCTCGGGACAAAAGGCGTAAGGATATAAAATGGGCATATAATATCTAATAAAATATCAAAAGCGTACGCACAAAAGCACGCACGCTCAAGGGGTAAAAAGTCACGTAGGCTCACTCAAGGCAGCATGCGTGAAAACTCACGCAGGCTCACTCAAGGCAGCGTGCGTAAAAAGTCACGCAGGCTCACTCAAGGCAGCGTGCGTGAAAAGTCACGCAGGCTCAAGGGAAGAGCTGCGTGAAAAGTTACGCAGGCTCACTCAAGGCAGCGTGCGTGAAAAGTCATGCAGGCTCACTCAAGGCAGCGTGCGTGAAAAGTCACGCAGGCTCAAGGGAAGAGCTGTGTGAAAAGTCATGCAAACTCAAGGGGAGAGCTTCATGAAAAGTCACGCAGGCTCAAGGAAAGAGCTGCGTGAAAAGTCACGCAAACTCAAGGGGAGAGCTTCGTGAAAAGTCACGCAGGCTCAAGGGAAGAGCTGCGTGAAAAGTCACGCAAACTCAAGGGGAGAGCTTCGTGAAAAGTCACGCAGGCTCAAGGGAAAAGCTGCGTGAAACGTCACGCAAACTCAAGAAGAGAGCTGCGTGAAAAGTCACGCAAACTCAAGGGAAGACACGCTTCCAACAGGAAGCGTGCTCAAACAGGAAAACACTGCTCACTGTCTTCTCCAAACAGCAAGAACACCATGGTTGAACCCAAAGCTTCAAAACATCACAACTTGGCCATCCGAACTCCAAATCCAGATTTCCAAGGTTCCAACTTGGGTGAAACTGAATGCTTTTTCACATGGAAGCATCAAAAACCCATAAAATCCAACTAAAGTAGATCAAACCATGCAAAATCCAAAAATGATTAAAACTTAGATCTACAAAAATCAAAGCTTCAAAATGGAAATTTCCAAGTTCTAAACTAGTATAGATTGAGGAGAAGAACATGTTTTGGCAAATAGTTTTGTAAGAAATCATTGACAAAATTATGGATCCATCTCTTGAGCAAGTTGGTACTTGCCTTGGTTGGTGGAGGAAATGAATGAGAGGAAGTAAATGAGAGGAGAGAGAATGAGATGAGTTATATATATAGATCTTGGACCCATGGGTTCATGATGAACCATTGGTGAACCAAGAATAGGTTACCCAAATGAGCCAAAACTGTAGGCCCAAATACAGAAAATAAATTAGAAAATAATATTTTGTCAAATATTTTTGGGAAATGCATGAAAAAATACTGCATAATAAATATAGTATAAATATAAGGTAAATACAATTTATCGGTTTACGTATTAAAATACGTATTCCAGGATTGGGGAGTGACAAATAGGATATGAAAGATACATATCAATAATATGAGAAAACTGGATAATAAATAAAGACAGTGCATGTAAATAAAGCTGTGTAGAAAGGCAAGGTATACTTGCCTGGGGGTTGCACGAAGAACCAACAATGTAACTCCAATCAATAAGTCAGAAAGTCCAAGTCATCACAACTGTCTCCGAAAGCTGAAATAAACATTACCAACATTCTCAGAATAGTCAAATTAGCTAGGATTGCCTGTCCTTAAGTCCAATTCTGGACACAGGGGCAAAACGGTAATTTTGGGCAAAAATGATATTCGCCGTTGGACCCGCTTTGCACCGAAGAGCGTGCCAGAGTCAACGGTCTCTAAAGTCGTCAAACTACATGTCTACGGATCCATTTTTCGATACGAACCCAACCGTATGTCCAAAGTTGGATTCCGACGGGCCGTGCACAAAATCACCCGTTGGGTCGGAACGGGGGGGCCCACGATACGACGATTTTATCAACTGTCTCAGAATCGGACCAAACTTGGCATACAGTACCAAAAAAATGATACGGTCCTGATGGCGCAAGTTTTGTCTCGATCTGACGAGCGTGTACAAAGTAATTAAGAAATTTGCAAAGTGTACGATACGGTGAATTTCGGCGGATACGCATCAAATTCGTCGCGCACACGCGACCAATTTGAATTCCATCAAAGCCCACACGACCACGAAACCGTTACCACCTTTCGATGTCTTCGGTTCGCGACCACGTCGCCCGAATTGGCGGGACGCACGTCGTGTGGAAGGGTTTTCACAAAATTCTATAGTTTTTAAAACGGGTTTTTGTCGGTTTTGGGAATCAGTTTTCTTCGCATATAAGCGATGAATTCTGAAACCACAAAAGAGGTTATGGAGTCCTACAGGTGGCCTAGAAGTTTGTTGAGGTAGAATGTGTAAACAGGTAAAAGATCGACCAGGATCAATCTTCCAAAAAGGGTACATGACCTGTTCTATTCTGTTCACGAACAAGAAGTTTTTGGCAGACTTTGTGTCGATCTAACGCTAATTTTTATAGGTTATTTATGAATCTATTTACTGGGGTGTGAAGTCGTATAGGTTGGCTATACCTAGGAGTTGATAGATCGATATTCGGTCGAGTATTCGTCGAGAAAAATAGGAAGGAAAGAGGGTACCTGCTGTTTCAAGCAAGACTGTTTTGCTCTGTTTCACGCGCTGCCGGAGCGCGAGGCCGACCGTCAGCCACCCTCCGGCGACGTGTGGCCATCGGGGTGGCCGCCCAGAGTAGGGATATGGCGGCGGGTGATCCTGTTTAGGGTTCGCAGAGTTTTCCCACTCCTCCTCTCGATCTCTCCCTCGTCTACCTATATACCAAATTTGCTCGGGTTCGGCTCTCAGGTTTCTACTGGGCTGTGCTCGTACGGAGGGTCGGGTGCTCACTTTGTTGGCTCGGTTTGATGAGGCTCACTGGGTTGGGCTCTGTTGAGCGGGCTGGGCCGGCTGGGATTTACCCTTCTCCTTATTATTATTATCTCTATTCAACTATATATATATATGTATCAATACATATACATACGTATATACTTATACATATATATATACAATGCACATAAATGTATATAATATATTTATATATATGTATACAATGCACAAAAATACAACAATTTGTATATAACTAACTATATACAATACAACGTATTTAATACATATGTACGTAAAATAATTGTATTATGTTTATCCAAGAAAATATATTTGTAATTATCCTATGATATACATTGTTAGGCATTCCTCACACATATATTTATATACATATATATATACATACACACACTTATACATATATATATTTTATATATATGCAATCACATATATATATATATATATATATATATATATATATATATATATATATATATATATATATATATATATATATATATATATATATATATATATATTTTATATATATATATATATATTTTATATATATATATATATATTTTATATATATATATATATATATATTTATATTTTATATATATATATATATATATATATATATATATATATATATATATATATATGCCATTAAAAAAAAATATATATATATATATATATATATATATATATATATATATATACCATTAAAAAAAAATATATATACCATTACATATTTAATATATTTTATATATATATGCAATCTCATATATATATATATATATATATATATATATATATATATATATATATATATATATATATATATATATATATATATATATATATACCATTACATATTTAATATATTTTATATATATATACACATATGTATATCAATATACATATATCCTTATATACAATCTCCATAAAACCCAATTAAATCCAAATAACAATTATTCCTAGGATAGGGCCTACCTACATAAATATGGACATATATACAATAATATTTATTTATATAAAATAAACATAACCAATAATAGTAAAGTAAAATTGTTTAATAAATACGTCAAAAAAATTAATAATAATTATAATCTTAATAACACTGAAATTGAACTAATAATATATCGCGGTGAACTCATCAACCACCCCATTTATTCGGCTCCAGAAATTCATACAATATTCTAAACGCTATTTAATAACAATAATATCTATATTCTACCCGTAACAATTATTTAGTAAATAATTGCCAATTCCTAATATATACAAAATATTTACATTTACCAAACATGTCTACAAGGTCGTATTTGGTCCCACTATACGACTACATGGGCTTGGATTTGACTTGGGTCTGATCTGGACTAGTTTGGTACAACCGGGTCACTCAACGTCAAATAATATTAATGATAAGTAATTAACTATTTACAATGGTCATGACACAACTTGGTCTGGTTTTCCTAGTTAGGACATCCCTATGGCTAGGTTTCCCCGGGCATGGCTAGTACACTAGTCAAGGCATACTGCTACATCTCCCGTGCCACAAATCCTAGTCGTCTAGTACTTCAAAACTCAACCATGGCTAAAATCAGCCACCGTAATAATTAACTAAAATAATTATTTATAAATTCTAGAAATTACCATTAAACAAATAAATAGAAAAAATATTTTCAAAAGTTTTTCGGGAAGGGGAGCTACACACGTACATACTTGAGCATAAATTAGACTCCCTATAACTGATCATGAATGAGAAATCTATAACATTTCCTTAATTTTAAGGTTATTCGTAGGGCAGTTGATCGAGACTTTGTTTGTCTCCTTTAGCAACATGTGTCTCCTGGTTTGCATTAAATACTTTATTAGATATAAAAAAACCATGTATGTATATATATATATATATTTTATATATATATATATATTTTATATATATATATATATATAGATATGTCATGATATATATTATGGAGCAGCTGAGATCGGGTTCCCTGTTGGCCTCTCCGCCCCCCACCGGCATCTGGTGGTAGGGATGGCCGGTGGGCCTGCCCGGTCCGGCGTCGTCGTTTTGGGTTTTCGTCCCCGCCGGAGCCCCCGCTTCTTCCCCAGGCTGGCCAGCGCTCCAGTGGCCCCCCCCACCCGGCGGCCTCCCGCCGTGGTTCCCACCCCACCCTCCTCCCCTCTCCCCCCACCTCCCCTCTCGACGTCGTCGGCGGCATCGGAGGCCCGGGCTAGGCGCAACGCGTCGCCGGCCGCTGCACCGCGGGCACACACTGTTGCTCCTTCCGATGCTCCGTCGCCGGCCTCTGCGGCAGCGCCGCTTGGTCTTCCGTCTGGGCCACCTGCGCGCGCAGCTGAGAGCGTCGGCGGATCTTCGTCTCCCCCTCTGGCGGCCAAGCTTTCGTGGCCGGCGGCTCCCCCCGCCGCCCCCCCAGTCGTTCCGACTTCCGTGGCGGCTCCCTCTGCGTTGCCCTCTCTTCGATGGTCGTATCCTGCGCTCCCTCCGGCTTCCTGCGGGTCTGGAGCGTCTCCCGCCTCCGCCCGCCCAGCTCCGACGGACGTCCCTTTGGCGCCCGTGGCCACCCCCTCGTGGGCGACGGTGGCCGCGCCGCGACCCTTCTCCGCTGTCCCAACGTCCTCGCCGGCGTCGGTCGGCGGATCCGTGGAGTGTCCCCCCCCCCCCCCCGCCTCCGCGCCGCGGCCTTCGGCGAGCTCCCCCGCCCTGACGTACTCCTCGGCGGCTGCGGCGGCGTCGTCCTCACACCGCTACGCGCTCCGGAGCTACTCCTAGCCGCGGCGGTCCCTGCCTGCGTCCGGTCGTGGCCCCCACCGGAGCCCCAGCCTCCCGCACGGCCATACTCCGGTGCCCCCTCTTGTCCTCCCCTCTCGTTAGCCTCTCCTCCCGGTCGCCCCCGCTCCGTTGTGGTCCCCTCCTTCGCCGCTGCGGAGCCCTCACTCCTCCCCGACGTAGCCCTTCCGCCGGTTCCTCCCCCCCCCTCTCGGGCCGCCTCCGCCGGAGCCTCCCTCCTCCCTCCCCCCTCCCCCCCTCTCCCCCGTCCCCTCTGGCGCGGTCGCATACCTCGCCGCGGCGCAACCCCCTTCCGGGCGTCCGCCCCTCTCCGGGCCTTCCCGGAGCTTCCTGCTCCGTCTTCGGCACCGCCCGCGCTGAGGCCCGCGCCTCCCCTGCGTCTCGGGCCCAGCGCGCGCCTCGGGCCCTGCGCTTGGCGCGCCCCCCCAGTCTTGGGATACGCGCTTGTCCGCGTCCCCCCCACACGTGTTTTCCTGTTGGGGGCTGAGCTCCTTGGGTTGTGTGCCCTTTGGGCCACGCGCCCAATACTGTCTCCCCTGCTCCTCTTTGGAATTTTTTGAAATTTCAAAGTTTGAAATTTCAAAGGTTCGAACTAGCCTCCCAGGGCTCTATGCCCATATGATTTCCATTTTCGAAATTTTTTAGGAATTTCGATATTTACTTTTTGGCATTTCCTACTTGTCTTTCCAGGATTGTTTTGTGTGTGGAATCCTGGCACATGTACTACTCATTATGACCCCTTTATGATTCAATAAAATGTTTGTGTTAAAATATATATATATATATATATATATATATATATATATATATATATATATATATATATATATATATATATATATATATATATTAATATATATATATTAATATATATATATATATATTTATATATATATATACATATATATATATATATATATATATATATATATATATATATATATATATATATATATATACACTCCCACTGAACTTGGGATACACATAATCTTCAACAATGTTTATCTCAAAACCAAACGAGATAATTACTTGATGAAATTTGAAGTACCTTTGACGAGAAGCCTGCTTGAGTCCATAAATAGATTTTCTCAGTTTGCAAATTAACTATATTCTTTGGGTCTTCTGACACAAAGTCTTTTTTGTTGCACCATATAAATTATTTCGTCAATATTACCATTGAGAAACGTCATTTTGACATCCATTTGATATACTCAAGATCAAAATGTGCAACAAGTGCTATGATTGTTTTAAAAAAGTCTTTCAAGGATACCGAAGAAAAAGTCTTTTTAAAATCAATCCCTAACTTTTGAGTAAAACCACTAGCTACATGGCATACTTTATACCTCTCCACATTACCCTTCAAATTCTTCTTGGTTTTAAATAACCATTTGCAACCAATGGCTTCGCACCTTTTTGTAATGGGACAAGTTTCCAAACTTTATTGCCTTGCATAGACTTATACTCCTCATTCATTATCTCAATCCACTTTAAGAATTGAAACTTTCTATGGCCTGATGGAAGTTGATTGGATCATCTTCTAATATTCCATAGTCTTACTCATGTTCCTAGAGAAATATGAAAAAAACATCTGAAATTACATTTCTCCTTTCTCTGGTGGACCATCTCTTAACACTACCAGTTCTAGAGGTTGTTGAGTTTGTTCCTCAGGAATAATTATCTTATCTTGAATGGGGGGTGTCGCTACGTTGTCTTGTTAAGGTATCTCAACAATGACTTGTAGAGGTAATTCGACATTCGCTTGTTGAGGTTTTGAAATCACTTCTTAATCAATGACAGGTACAGAATTCTGCACATCGTCAAAAGTAATAGTACGTATCGAAATCGATCCCTCCTCAGAGACAATGTCCCTGACTTTATTTCTCCTCAAAACTCAACATGCTAAAATATATTACAGTTTTTGTCTTAAAAAAATTTCTTTGTGTGGGATTGTATAATTATTCACCCATTGATCTGTCAACATAGCCAATAAATTAGTAGCTTACAATTAATTTTTGGTATGTCTTCCCTTCACACGTTCAATACCAACATTAAAGTCTATAAAGTCAATGGAATCCAAATTCAATCAGACACAAGTCGTTCAATTCTATTTCTAGATATGTGACCTAATCGCTTATGTCAAATTAAGGCTAATCTTTTATTGTTAATTTTGTGTTTAGTACCATATGACTCCACTTGCAAGGTTTCAATATAAGATGCAATAGTTTAAAGTAAATATGTTATCATAAACCTTGAGGAAACCATTACCATATTTGAATTTAAAGATAGACTAAACTTATTGTTTCCAAATGAACAATAACCTTATTTTGCCAATAAGAAAACTGAAACTAGAATTTCATCTAAAAGACGGTACAATAAAAGTGTCTATCAAATCCAAATAATAATTGTTTGCCAATAATAACCTAAAATATTCTATTGCTTCCATTTCTACCGATTTGTCGTCACCCACACAGATGTATCTTTCACCATCAATTAGCTTTCGGTAGCTCAAGCAACCTTGTCTAGAACACTAATGTGGGTAGTTACACCAGAATCTAACCACCATGAGTTTCTTGGTATTAAAGCTAAATTAACCTCAGAACAGACCAAATTTAGAAATATACTTTTTCTTATATACCATGTGTGGTATTTTGTACATTTCTTCTTTATGTTCCCGACTTGTCACAAAAGAAACAACCCTCAGTTTTATATTTTGTTTCTTTTGTGCTGAACCCTTAACAATTTTTGTATTTTGCCCCCTTTTTCTTTTAAAGTTTGTCCAATTAAACATGGAAATTAAATTCATTAGCAGATATTGAAGCAACACTAGTTGTACAGAGAACAAAAAAATAAACAAAATGCTCAAATTAATAACTAAAGAAAAATATATAGTCAAGCAAATTCAAATAATGGTGAACCACATCTCAAGATACCGAGTACATCATTAATATCAAGTCTTTGGACAGTGATATTAACTGTAAGTAGTACTTTTTGTGTAATGATCAAACGTTGACAATAAGTCATGTCAAATAATAAGCCTACCTTTGGATTATGTTATTATTCACGTGCAAACCTTTTAATTTTCACACATTTATCATCACAGGTATTTGTATAATTCGTCCAAGTATTAACCTTCCTTTGGGCCGACTAGTACTCGTATGAATGTACCCACAAAAACATCAGACATCCCTCACAAACTATCTATGCAAGAGAGGTCACTTTGGCAACTTCTTGTTTCAATGGGTCAATCTAGAATGTTAGACAACTATTGCTAGTTACAAAGAATCACCAAAAATTTGAACGTTGGCTAAGTCCTTATGTACATTCATATTTGAATTAAATAATCATAAAGTCTTATGTATATATATATATTTAAATTAAATAATCAACAGATTAGACTGAATATATGCATCAATAGATTATATCAAATAGCTCATAAGGACTACTTCAAAACAATCTACTGATGATATACATCAACATATCACATAATATGAAATTATCATAGACATGTGGTTCCTTTTCCATGACTTGAAATATTAATTTATCGAAAAATAAATTTCTGTAATATATATATATATATATATATATATATATATATATATATATATATATATATATATATATATATATATATATATATATTATAGAAATTTATTTTTTTTATATATTAATATTTCAAGTCACGGAAAAGGAATTTAATTTTCGATAGAAATTTATTTTTCGATAAATTAATAATTTATCAAAAAATAAATTTCTATAATATAATATATATATATATATATATATATATATATATATATATATATATATATATATATATATATATATATATATGTGTGTGTGTGTGTGTGTGTGTGTGTGTGTGTGTGTGTCTATGTTTAAATTCCTATATATAAAATATATATATATATATATATATTTTTTTTTTTACTACAAAGGAATTTAAACATAGACATATGCAAACTCCCAAGTGATGGTATAACTTAATATGATGCCCCTGTTACAAACTCCCAAGTGATGCAAACTACAAAAAAAATCCAATAAGCACTACTCTAATAATTACAAAGGAGTTTTGTTCCCCACACCTACAAAGAGGATTTGGATAGAATTTTATCTATTTTATTTTTAATGTATATTATATTCATTAGTTACACAATTTAATTATAATTATTATAATTAAGACATTTTATTATTATTATTAGAAAATCAAAATAGTTGAACATGTATGCATACAAAATAACATTTACTAATTATTTAGAAGTAATTAATTTTAAGATGCTTAAGTAATATTAAATAATCAGTAAATTTAATTAATTTTAAATAATTATGAATTTGTATAATAACTCAAGTAGCATATAATAATGCTAGTTATATTAAACAATTAAGATAGGTTGTAATTATAATAGTTCAATTAATAATAATTATATAACTTGTAATAATTAATTAGTGTTAATAATATTAAATGTATACCTTTTCACTTCCTTTATCTTCCACTTTCTTCGATAAAACACATTTTGGAGGAAGAGAAACAAAAAATTGCATGAAAGTTTATGAACATGCACGACATGGATTTGTACTATCCAAAGAGCTAGTGGTGCTCCAAATACATTTTTTGGTTGCATATGATGTTATGGGATTTATAAATCCATCATTTAGAATAATGTAATTATGATGTTTGGCTATAACTTGTGTACTTTAAAGCAAATCATTATTTGTTTATATATTAATTGTGACTTGATTAAAGAGAGAATGAAAAAGAAATGATGTAAATGGTATATTTAATGTTCCATAAGTGGTGATATTGTTGAGAATCAAACCTATAAAGAGGTGGAAGTAGTATGGAGTGGGCACGGGAATCGCTGGTCGGGGTACTTTTGGATATCTTATCGGATATCTGTTGAAATCTTGTGAAGGTGCCTATGCCGATATCCAATTGGTTGGTGTATATTTCAGAACTCCTAAACTAGAAGTTCGACGGATTTCATGCCGAGTGGAAGTTCTTTCGAGATTCAGGTACTTTGATAAGGATTAATTGTCCAAATTGCTTTTTATTGGGAATGAAGCGTGAAAAATGTTTTCCTAAACCAGAGGGCCCTGCGAGAGGGCTGAGCAAAAGCACACAAATCAAAAATGCCAAACACAAATTCCAGACACAGATACTTTTATGTGGAAAATCCAGATGAAAAAAACTACGGGACGATCGGAGTCCAACCCTAAAGAACCTCCACTAATAGAATAAAGAGAATACACCCTCTACAAGCTCCTTCTATTCCAAACAGATTACCAAAAGTCACTTGAAAGGAAAAAAAAAATTGATTGTAGACTCTGAAGAACAAGGGATATTCAAAAATTATTCGAAGCGATTGCTCCTTCACAATAGTCTTCAATCATTTCTCTCTCTCTCAAAACTTGTAAAGCACTCTTGCTTCCTTTTTGAGATATATTTTAGGGTAAGGAAACACCTAGTATATATAGCCTCAAACCCATAACTAATTGATGTATTCTACTATATGTAGGAATACTCATTCTAAACTATTAATGTATTCTTATTATATATAGAAATACCCAATCCAACTCCATTGAGATATTTTTACTATATATAGAAATACCCAATCCAAATATATTAGAATATTTCTATTATATATAGAAACACCCAACCCGACTCTGGAGTATTTTCCTTATAGGTTGGGAACCCCACCCACTATAACAAATCTTCCCCTTCATAACTATTTGAAGGGGGTCGTCATCCCGACGATCCTCCTGCAGTACTCGAACTTCTTCCTTGTAAGAACCTTTAAGGACATGTCTGCTCCATTGTTATCTGTATGAATCTTCTCAAGCGTCGCGTCCTTCTTCTTAACCACATCCCGTATCCAATGATACCGAGCCTCAATATGCTTGGATCGACTATGAAATATCTGGTTTCTCACAAGGTGAATGGCACTCTGGCTACCGTAAAGCAAAGTATAATGATCTTGTTTTAGCCCTACTTCATGCAGCAGCTTCTTCATCCACAGCAAGTCTCTGTCACCGCAATATACTCTTGCAAGCCTCTGTCACTGCAATATACTCTACCTCTATCGTCGACAAAGCAACACACTTCTGCAACCACGACTGCCATGATACCATTCCACCAGCAAATATTATCACATAGCCCGAAGTCAACTACCTCGTATCAACATATCCAGCCATGTTAGAGTCAGTATACCAAACTAGCTTCGGCTCGTCACCACACAAAAAAAGTCTTCAATCGGCAGTGCCTTAAAGGTACCATAGAATCTATTTGATCGCACTCTAATGCACCCTTCTAGAATTAGAAAGATACCTGCTAATGATACCAACCACGTGAGTGATGTCTGGTCTCATACATACCATAGCATTCATGAGGCTTCCCGTAGCTGAAGCATATGGAACCTGCTTTATTTCTTCATTCTCGTCCTCGGTAGATGGACACTGCTCCTCAGTGAACTTAAAGTGAGCTGCAAGGGGGTTCATCCATCCATCTCGAAATGCTGAAGTACCCAGTGAATGTACTTCTTTTGGGACAACTGTAGCAACTTGGACTCTCTCTCTATTTCTCTCTCTCTCAGTTGTTCTTCATCCCAAGAATAGTCTTCGTTGTGCCCAAATCTATCATAGAGAAGATCGTGTCCAGTTGGTGTAGGACTGTTGAGCACCTCTAAAGGGAGTTAATAGAGTGTATACATGTGCAGCAAAAATAATCACCAATTAAAAATAGAAGCTATATATTATGGCAAATAAAGACAATAAATAAAATACGATAAAGTAAGCGATCAGAGAATCAAACTCAGTGACACAGCGATGTATACTGGTATCCCTCTGAGAGGACTAGTCAAGTCTCGAGTACTTGCTCGATGTTAATCCAATATGGTACAAGCTAATTGAGAGCTTGTACTCTCTTACAACACCGTTCTTGGTGACGAGCGCACGACCGACTACACAACTTGATTTTGAAAATTAGAATATTTTCTGAATAACGTCTCTGATACAACTCTTAAGTACCAAAACTCTAGATTGAACAGAACGTGTACTTGCTTTGACTACGAGCGGTATAGGCTTGATTTGAAAGTATTATCACATAGAAAATACTTTAGAATAGATAGAGAAAAGAATGAATAAGTAAATGAGTGATTTAAAATTATGAGAATACTCTTCTATTTCTAGTATTTTTGCTGACTGAATTCGGGCAGAGTTCGGATGCATGAATCTCGCATTCGAACGTTATAGGCAGATATGGTGAAAGACTAAACTAATTTTTGAAAATACCCTGACCGAACTCGGTCCGAACTCAGTTCGAACTCGGGCCGAGTTCTGGCCGAGTTCGCCCTCGGTTCTATCAGGGTCAGAATTGTTTGTTTGGGCCAGATTTGTGTTGGGTTTTGGGCTTTCTGGATAGCGGGCTTGGAAGTACGGATAGGTAGGCTTTTTGGATAGTAGACTGATAAAAACCTAAGCCAGTACCAATCTTGATCAACCTCACATATATTTTCTAGACTCAATAAAATTGAAAATATAGAAGAAAATATAAACGTCTTTTTCTTCCAGTGTGATTGGTTCTTAATGAAGATATGATGTCTGTACTTTGAAGTAGTAGGACGTAGACGGTCATCTCATTTGAAACCTGTAAACCTGTAGCAGTCTGTATATTTTGCGTATCGACCAAAATTATTGTTGATTATCAAAATCAGGTGTGATCATTAACCAATGGGCCAACAATCTCTCCTATTTTGATAATTGACAAACTTTGAGTCTATAGCAAAATATAACAAAAATATATATAACTTTGAATATATACCTGACATGTTCTAAATTGTGAGAAAATTTTGGTATACTCTTTCTCATCCTTTGTCATGTACTCAACATATGGCTCCCCCGTAATATATGAAGCCAACAATAACAAAAAAACGTAGAGTAATATCCAAAAATAGTCATACGTACAAACAAGCCAGCATCTCAAGTATGATAACATCAACAGTAGCAGTGACAAAATATAGAGGAAAGCAACTATAATAACATAGAAATCAACTACAACTGAAACTAAATCCAGAGTGCAGAAACAACTATAACTGAAACAGTACAAAATAAGAAAGTGGCAACTATAGATAATCTAAAATAAGAAAGTGTCACTGATCATCATCACAGAACATGTCCACAAAATGTTAAGCCAAAAACTGAATCACATATCAGCATCTTCTGCAGGGGGATCAGCATGAGGCTAGGGATCAACAAAAATTATCGTCGGATTGAAGAATCTGAAAGTGGGATGATCCTCAAGTCTTGGTCCGTCGAAGACTGGATGACGTAGGATAGGAGCTAGAGCCGTAGGATGATGTGCTAAAGTCCATTGAATGTCCGCCATGCCATTTTTCAAGACTTGGGCCTAATAAATGTGACGGTACTCAGCATCGGTAAAATGAGTCATATAGGTCTCATGCCGTTGTCCCTAGAGGGTGACAAACACATCGAACCTCTGGAAGAACTCGTCAAAGTGTCCTGGAGCAGTAGGGGCTGGAGCATCGGTAGGAGTTGCGGCTGGATCAGCTACAGGAGCTTGAACAACACCAGGGGGAAGTAGAGGATGAGGGTACTTTCTAGATCTATACAGCTCAGAAGGCGACCCACAAACAGGACAAATGTCTAAGTTGATTCCAAACTTTTGGAAGATCACCGCTAGATGCATAGGATAAAGGAGGTTGCGGCCTGCCCTCCGACAACTGACCATACCAGCAACCATGGTCTTATGAACAGAAAAAGTAACTCCAAAATGTATGTGGTAAATGGCAGGTAACTCAAAGGCGGTGATCTCATCAGTAGTGCCCGTCTTTAGTAGCATGGCAGAATAAATAATACGATAGAGTTCATAAAAATGCAAGTTCAGGTGCTTTATGAACAACCTTGTCCAAGGAACTGGGTACGGATGATACAGTACTGCCTTGAACGACTCTAAGTGTCATGTCATAAGGGAATTAAACTTTGTTGATATCAACTAGAGTGTCGACGTTGTCAGGCATATGAAAATACTCGCTCAAGTCTGTTGAGATGAACTCAAGTTTTTTTACACTGACACAGGAATAAATGTTTTTGTCTGTCTCTTGAAAATTGTAATAGAACGTTCGTACAGTATTTTCATAAATTTGGATTGAGGTCTCTAAAAAGTCTCGGAGTCCTATATTTTCAAAGGTGGTAGTGTATTCTGATAGTACAGTAAAATTGATCAATTTTTTGTGACAAAATTCACGGTATCAAAATTGGGTAAACCAATAGATTAAAATATTGGAAGACAAAAATAGGTTTGTGCCAAAATACTCATCGTCGTCGGGACGAGCGGAACCAAGCACGTTAACCGGTTCATAGTCCGAAGTAGAGGACGAGGCAGTATCTCTTTTCTTCCTCTTGATAAGCTTAGGAGCCATAGAATTGAAATAGGAAGAATGAGAGAGATATACCTCTATGAGACTGAAAAATGAGTGGAGAATGCCTTCCTAGAGCTGGTAGATCCAAGAAGATGTAGAATAGAGGCTTGAAAATAGGTTTTCCAAAAACTAGGGTTAGGGTTTGAAGTTTTCGGGCGGCTGTGTTGAGGAAGATAAAGAGAATAGAAAGCTGGGCTTTCTGTTCACTAATGTTTAAATGAAAAACCTGCAACCGAGTTCAATACGAACTCGGTCAGAACCCGGTCCGAGTTATGTCCGAGTTCGGCTACTCAAATTCCAGTTCATTTTATGTGTAACAAATTATAAAAAGAACTTTATAACTTTTAACTCTTTGATCTAATTAAAATCCATTACTTTGGGTTAGCTGTAGGGGCCGGATCCTAGCTAGCGGTAGTCCGAAGACTAATACACAGTTTTGCTTCAGGCTATTTATACATGTATGACAGAAGGGCCCTTTCGACTTGTACCCAAAATAACTTTAATTAATAAATCTAGGAATATCAAGTTTTAAGTTTTTTTATTAATCACAATGCTTTATGACTCTGAAAATTCAAGTATGCCTAATTCGCGACGCAGATAATAGAAATGGCTTCAGCTAGCGATTTTGTGAAAATGTCTGCTAATTGATGATTTGTGTCAATAAACTCTATGCAAATATCTCCGTGTTGTTGGTGATCACGCAAGAAGTGATGACGTATTTCTATATACTTTGTGCGTGAGTAACATACTGGGTTCTTAGTCAAGTTAATTGTGCTAGTGTTATCACAATAAATAGAAATATTTGTGAAGTGCAGATTATGGTCTTCTAGGGTTTGCTTCATCCATAAAATCTGAGCACAATAATGTCCTATAGCGATATACTCAGCCTCAGTTATTGATAATACAACAGAGTTTTGCTTCTTGCTAAACCAGGAGACTAAAGCTTTTTCTAGGAAATGACATGTACCGTTGGTACTTTTACGGTCTACTTTGCATCCAGCAAAATCAGGATCTGAATAACCGACTAGGTCGAATGATGTAGTTTTAGGATACCATAAGCCGACTGTAGAAGTTTCTTTGAGGTATCAGAAGATACGCTTAACTGCGCGTAGGTATGATTCCTTAGGATTAGCTTGATATCATGCACATATGCAAACACTATATCAGGATGACTAGCAATTAAATAAAGTAAACTACTAAGCATACCTCGATACTTACGCTGGTCAACTGGTTTGCCACTTTCATCAATGTCAAGTCGTATTCATGTAGCCATTGGCGTGCCGATAAGCTTTACGTTGTCGAAGTCATACTTCTTTAGTAAATCCTTCGTGTACTTGGTTTGATTGATGAATGTTCCCTACGAGTGTTGTTTGATCTGAAGTCCTAGGAAGTAGTTGAGCTCTCCCATCATACTCATTTCAAACTCATTCTGCATACACTTAACAAAATCTTAACAGAGTTTTTCGTTAGTAGAATCAAAAATAATGTCATCAACATAAATTTGCATAAATAAAATACTATCAACTAAAGATTTGATAAATAAAGTCGTATCAACTCTTCCTTTTGACAAACCATTTTTAAGTAGGAAAGCACTTAGGCATTCATACCAAGCACGCGGTGCTTGTTTGAGACCATAAAGAGCTTTACTAAGCTTGAAAATATGATCATATTTTTGAAAATCTTCAAAACCAGGGGATTATTTCACAAAAACTTCTTCCTTTAAAAATTTGTTCAAAAATACACTTTTTATATCCATTTGAAAAAGTTTAAAATTATGAAAACATGTAAATACACAAAACATACGAATGGCCTCTAATCTAGCAACAGGAGCATATATCTCGTCATAATTGTTGGCCCATTGGTCATGGTCAAACCTAATTTTAATAATTGATCAAACTATATCTCGATATACGGATCTACTCAGATGTTTACTCAAGACATTTTGGACACCTGGGCACTGATCAAGATCGGATATCTACTAAATTCAAGACCGAAGCTGTGTTTGCCACTCGAGTCTGTATTTCTTTATGCAATATATTTTTTTACTTTTATTGAGTCTAGAAATACGTTGTATACCGAGTCGTACTGGCAAATAGGTTATACAAAATTGTATTAAAAAATGACCTATGTTTTGAAGAATATCCCTTATTTACAAAAGCTTCTGAAGGATTTTAAAAAGCCCAAAAATTATTTTTGAAAAACCCTGACCAAGGCTGACAGTACTCGGCCCAAGTTCAGCCAGAGTTCGGTTAGTGACTGTTTGATTTTTGAACGTTTGAAAATTTGGCCTCCCTTTAGTTGTAGATTTTTACGAGATTTTTTCATAGAGTTCTGTCCGAATTCTGCCCGAATTCTGCCAGAGTTCTGCCTTTGGAAAAACTATAAATAGAGAAGAATTCTGATCATTTCAATCACACATTCACTTTTATCTCTTCTCTTCTAAGCTTACGTTTCTTCTAAAGAGTTAAAAGCTTTCATTTTCAAATTCCAAGCCAGTTACAATTCTCTAATCAATTTGTCGGTACGGTACGGTCTAGAAGATTTTAGAGAAATTGTAATCGGAGGCTTGATTGAAAAAAAAACTCTTCAAAATTGAAGTTGGTCGAGTTCTTCTTATCAAAGCTCGCGTCTGTAGAAGTTGCAAGGACTTCGTATGAAAACTTGCGGGATTTTCCAATAGTGGATTCAACTAGAAGATAGAGTTCTTCCGACTGGACTACTCTTCACAAGAGGGAAACCAGTATACATCACTGTATTTGTGTTTGTCTTCTGATCTCATTTCTTTTACAGTTATTGTTTTGTGATTATTGATTTAATTCTATGATCTTACTGCTAACAAATTTTAGTTAGCAATATTTTGATGCCTACTCTATTTACCTACCCTCTAGAGTATTCTGCTTTATGACTTCGTTCCTACAATAATCAATCCCTTCTTCTTATTGCGTAGAACTTGTCCATCCTCATTAAGTTTATTTCGGAATACCCATTTGGTACCAATTATCGATTGACCAATAGATTTAGGAACAAGTTCACAAACTTGGTTTCTCTCAAATTTATTAATTTTCTCTTGCAAGGCATCAATCCAAAATTTATCATTAAAAGCATCTACTACTGTCTTAAGTTCTACTTGAGAAATAAATGCTACATTTGTCGCTATATCTCTAGCAGAATAACGTGTACTTGTGCCTTTGGATACATCACCTATTACGAGTGTCACTGGATGGTCTAGCATGAATTTTATTATTTTATGTAGACTTTCCAGATAGCCCTCGTTGGTAGTAGTTGTTGGCCCAATGATTGTATCATATTTTTGAATATGGTTAATCTGTTTAGTTTAGCATTTCATTATCACTAATCTTTATACTATCACTATAGTATTTCTACTTATACTTATACCTTTAGTGATATGTGCTTATTGTTTTACATATTAGTGATATGAGTTTTCATTATATATATATCTTAAATTTACTTGAGTTATCAAAACTATGTTTTGATTATGGTTATTCAATTAAGTTTAACATTATGATATCATTAATATTTATGCTATCATTATAGCTCTTATACTTAAACTTAGCATTATCCTGCTGTGCTTTATCTTATCATATTTGCTACATGTATATTGCTTTGTTCGTCTAACATGTACATACAGAAAAGTAATAAGTAAGATCAATGTGGACATATGCAATGAAGAAATTATGGTGGGCCAAAGACGATGGATCCTACAAGATTTTTCTGAACCACCCGATGATATCTCCGGAGCCACGCACTCGGGGGTTCTGCTGCCCAGTCAGCGGACGGGGGTCGAGGGGACAGCACCCCTGGTCGGGGGTTCGGGGGTGAACCCCCCCGAAAGGTATTCAATTTTCACAAACTGGATATCTTTGGACAGCTGACGTCAAGGAAGAAGCCAACATCTATCAAAGAAAGAAGCCATGCCATGCCATTATTATTTCAAGACTCTGAAGAAGCCTGCACCTACTACAGTACATCTGGAGTCTGTAATAACTCTTAGAAATAATTATAAACACAAAAAATGGATGGCAAATCGAAAGCTAGGGTATAAATTAGTCCAGGATCATTTTTGGATGAAAATCGGCATACCGACGGTATACTAATTTTTGTTCACAGAAAGTATCTGTCTACAAAATTGACATACCGACGGAATACCAATCTATACCGACGGTATACCGATTCAATAACGTTGAAAATCCAACTGTCGAATTTTGAACATTTAATGATCCTAACGGCTATATTTCTAGCCGTTGCAATTCCAGACCGATATTCCGACGGTATGCCAGTTCGTACCAATAGTATACTGATCGCTAACTAAAAAGTTGCCTTTGAACTCTTTTCAATGCTTTGGTTATAAATAGCCTTGAAACCTTCATTCAAGGTTGATGATTTGAGCCTAAAAAATTTTAAACCACCTAAGCCTATCCACAAACAACTCTACAAAGCTTTCATTTGCCATCCACAAATTGTGTTAGAGTTATTGAGTTGAAAAGTAAGATCTTCATCTTGTTGTATAAGGAGATCAAAACCTATTGTGAAAGGTTGAAGTTGGAGAGTCTTCGGATCCAAACTCTCAGTTGAAGTCGGAGAGGCCTTCGGACTAAAGCTCTCGTGTAAGAAGTTGGCGAGTTCTTCGGATCCAAACTCGTGTTGAAGTTGACAAGTTCTTCGGATCCAAACTCGTGTGTAACTATTTACTCAAATAGTGGATTAAAGTCGAAGAGAGTTCCAGACTGGAGTGCCCCTTGGGAGGATACCAGGATATATAGTGTGTCGGTATTGTTGTTGCTTCTTCTCTTGCACTTAATATTTTTAAATTGCCCATTAGCTTGAGCTAAGTGCTTGATTAGTTAGCTTGACCCTATTCACCCTCCCCCCTCTAGGGTTACTACAGCAGTATCTTCAGATGTTTTGGATTTGATCTGTACATCCTCATTGTCACGATATATCTCTAGATGTTTTGGATTTGATCTGTACATCCTCATTGTCACGATATATCTCTAGATCCCTGACTATTGAGCTCATCAAAAGTAACGTTAATCGATTCTTCAACAATCATAGACCTTTTATTAAAAAATTATATATTCCTTACTCTTGGCATCATACCCGAGAAATATTCCTTCTTCTGCCTTCGAGTCGAACTCACCCAAGTTATCCTTGGTGTTCAGGATAAAACAGCGACAACCAAAAACCTTGAAATATGAAATGTTTGGAATCCTTCTAAACCATAATTCATAAGAGGTTTCTTCGAGTTAGGTCAAATTAACACCCTATTTAAAATACGACAGGCTGTACAAACAGCTTCTGCCCAAAAGTATTTTGGAAGATTATGCTGGTTCATGTAGAAGCATAAAAAATATTGCTTTTAGTCCCACATCGGAAAGGAGAAGAAGAAAGGGCTTACTCTATTCTATAAATAGAGCCCCCTTACCTCCTTTGAAAAGGGCACCAACTTCTCTTCCCTCCTTCCAAACTTGGACTCTTCCTATTGCGCACCTTCGGGTGCTAAGTAGAAGAAGTCTAGGGCAGCGCGGGCTCTTCGGGCTCAGTCAGCTGTCCCAACCTCTGACCATCACGAGCGTCCCGCTAAGTGGGCCTCTGATGGAAAGTTGTACAAAGCCGCTCGTGTCCAGCCCCCGGCGGCAAACGGACAGAGTGGTTCTCAAGAGTCTCCCAACAAAGATCGAGGGCAAGTGTTTCTATTAGCCCCATATCAGGGAGCAAACATGATACCTACGCACTCGTGTGTTCGAGATACCCGGGCCCACAAAGCGAGTGCACGGGCTGATCAAGACATTCCTCATACGAGTCATGAGACGTCCTTCATGCGGCTCGGTCATGAGACATTCCTCATGCGGCTCGGTCATGAGACGTCCTTCATGCGGCTCGGTCATGAGACGTCCTTCATGCGGCTCGGTCATGAAACGTTCTTCATGCGGCACAGAACTCAGGAAGCTTCATGCGGCTCAAAATCAGACGAGCTTCATGCGGCTCAGGAGTCCCATGCGGCTCAAACACATAGGCAGCTCGAGTAAACTCCATGCGGCTCCACGTGGCATTCAAAATAGCTGTGCTCAACGTCTGGACGCATTTAATGTTCTGACGGCTGACAGCTGACAGATGACAGACCTGACATAAAGTTGTCATAATGACTGACACGAAAAGCAGAATTTTTCTAGAAAATAAGGAAAATCTTCACCAATACGGCGCTGTCTACCAAGCTTCGAGGCAGGTCCATGCGGCCAGACTAGACGAGTTCATGCGGCCAGTACAAAAAAATCTATGCGGTTCAAACCATGAAGGCCCCCATGCGGCTCAGCTATGAAGAAACCCATGCGGCTCGGCCATGAAGACTCTCGTGCGGCTCGGCCATGAACATATTCATGCGGCTCGGTCATGAACATATTCATGCGACTCGGTCATGACAACCTTCATGCGGTTCGAGTGTAGAGACTATTCATGCGGCTCGGTCATGAAATCTTCCATGCGGCTCGGTCATGACGACCTTCATGTGGCCCAAATATGAACACTCCTCATGCGGCTCAATAATGATGACAGGACACGTGTCCTAAACATAATCAAATTTTGGGTCAGATTCTAATAATTTGGGACACGTGGCAGGAGAATGAATTAAATTGATTCATTTAGATTTGCAGACATCAGCAAATCATCATGATGGAGATTTATTGCAATCAACATTTATTATTGATGGGATTTGGCATAATCCACATTAATGGTCTAGATCCTTCACACTCAAGACTAATAGTCCAGATTGATCAATCACCAGGCCGCCGCCACTTTGAGAACGGGTAATCAGCCAAACCCTAATGATGCTTCCCCACTATTATAAATAGCAGGGTGCCATTCCCTTGCAAAACACAGAGTCAAAAAAAAAGAAAAAGAGAAGAGGAGAGAGAGAGAGGTCGGCAACAAAAAGAATAAAAAAATAAGAAAAGAGAGATCTATACAGAGAGAGCTCCCCCCTTTTCTTCTTGATACTCACAGAGAGAGAGAAGCCAGGAGAGCCACCCGAGGAGAGAAAGAAGAGCCTTTCTTCGTCAATGCCAAGCAGATCTTCCCCGAGCCAAGGCTGCATACTGACCGTCCAAGGAGTAAGGCAGAGCGGCCGTCGCTTTCCCGAGCCTCTATCGTCACCCCCCAGAATCAAAAATAAACAATCGTACTTAGTCTGCTGTACCTAGGTTTTTGTCCCTAGGCTTTCTTTGTACGAGCGAGTTTGTATTGTGAGTCTAAGTTCAGTCCTCCGATAATTGTTCTGTTCTTTTACAATCAATGGCAAACACGATGGCGACTCTGCTGGGGACTAACTTCTCCACGGCTGAGGAGTTGGTGACGCAATCAGATGCAGCCAAACTTGGCTCCACACAAAAGAAGATGGTCGTCCGCCTCGACCAACAGGCGTTCGAAGAGATGCTCTCTGAAGGCAGCGCTGGCCCGGCTCAGAAGCGCACCCGCACCACGAAGGCTCGCAAAGAATGGAGACCGAAGTCATTTGCTCCTCTTCAAGCCCTCGATGGGATGCCCTCTGCTGCTCAAGACGGCGAGAAGGATTCTCCTGCGGTTCCACTTCAGGTCGTAAACAACTCTGCTGTCCCCAAGTTCGGCAGAAGAAAACATTATGATGTTGGACTTGCAGGGACAAAGAGGGACTCTACGCGGACCAAACCGCAGAAGAATATTAGCCGCAAGGAGAAAGCCCATGCGGCTACATCCGCCAACCGCATGAAGAAAACTCATGCGGCTACTTCTGTCAGCCGCATAACTTATGCGACTACAGTTCCCGACAGCATGGATGAGACTCATGCGGCCAGTAAAGTCAATCGTTTGCAGAAAACCCATGCGGCCACAGATGCCAACCGCATGCGGCCAGCCTGCACGGTCGTGACTCCTAACCGCATAAGAACTTGTCCCACAACAGAAGACAGTCGCATGCAGATAGCCTGTACGACACCCAACGCTAGCCGCATAGCGTCTCTACCGCGCTTCTCTCGATCAGTTTTTGACCGACTCTCATGCGGTCCTAACTCTGGTCACTTTCTGGATAAAAATCCAGACTCTGTGATACCTAATGTGGACTCTTCCTATTACGCACCCACAAGTGCTAAAAAGAAAAAGTCTAGGGCAGCGCGGGCTCATCAAGTCCAGACAGCTGCCCCAACCTCTGACTATCGGGGCGTCCCGCTGAGTATCACGCGGGCCTCTGACGGAAAGTTGTATAAAACCACTCGAGTCCAGCCCCCGGCGGCAAACGGACAAAGTGGTTCCTCTGACCTGCGTGAAGCTATCCTCCACAAACGCAAGGAAAGAGAAGGAGCCTCAGCGTGCAGAGAGTCCTCACAGGGACGTCACTGCACCCAGATTATCGTTAACTGCTGTTGCAACAACACGGCAGTAGCGGAAGATCGGCCATCCGTCTTCCAAAGATTACAACATTCGAGCTCGGAAGACGAGGCACCTCCCATTGCCTCCTGCAATTCCGCACGGAAAGTCCCCGGAGAGGGGAGAGGGAAGAAGACGAGCATCTCCAGTCCAAAGATATCGGCCACTACAGCTAAGAAATTATCGGCTAAACGGTTGCCATCCACTGGAGTATACCAACACACCCGTTCGAAGACAAAATCTGCTGCAGTAGGAGGCTCATCGTCCCCGACCCTGGGGGTCGTAGGAGCTGGGGGTAGTACTCCTCCGAACATCCACAGTAATCCAATGTTTCAAGGAGACGAACCCCGAGAAATAACCCTCCCATCGGGTACAACAGATGCTGATATCCCCGAGGACACCCATGATTCTCTAGACGAAGCAAGCTCCGAAGCTGGGAATAGTGTTCCTTCCGAGTCCGAACCTGAAGAGAACATCCCCACATATCCAGATGATTTCTCGACGCATGGGTACGACTCGGAGGGTACATCCTCCACCACTCCCTCCGTCACTCCTCATGTGAAGACGGTATTCATGACAGACAGCAATCAAGGCGGTTCCAGCGATCGCCAGCGCATTGACACGTTGGAGGCCATATTGCATGCCTTGGTCAAGTCTGTAGACGAAATCAAAGCGGCACTGCCTACTCTGCAGGGAGTGACACCTGGCCAGACAAGCACCGGTCCCGCGAACAACATAGATTCAAATTCAGCGGCACCAAACCCGGGTAATAATGCTCCCGAGATAACGGCCCCTACCGCGACAGATGAGGCCCGAGAAGTAAGGAGAGAGGTTCAGGAGCTTCGAGCGATGTTCCCCGCCCGAGAAAATTCTCAAGACCTCAGAATACGGCAACCATACCCGGCTGAATGGAGGGATGTGCCCTTTCCCCCAAGATATAAGCCGTTCAATATCAACCCATATGATGGTAAGACTTCAGCAAGCCGGTACATCACTTACTTTGAGGTCACTACCGACCATCTGCCCCATGAGGACGCTATCCTCACACGGTTATTCATTGGGGCACTGGAAGGAGTCGCCTTCGATTGGTACCACAACCTGCCAGATAATTGCATCCACTCCTTCGCTGGCTTCAAACGCTTGTTCTTGGAGAGGTTCTATGAGGTAGGACAGGACGTCACGATGTCTACCTTCATGGACGTCGTCCAAGGAGAGAAAGAGCTGACAAGGAATTACATTGAGCGGTTTTGTCAAACCGCAATGAAGTTACCATCTGGCAACCCGGACTCTTCCTTGATTGAAATTTGCCAAAAGAGACTACTCCCAACAATTAGTCTCTGGATGGGCGAAAGTCAATTCAAGGACTGGAAGGCCTTTATCATCAGCGCTACAAGTGCCGAGGAACGATTGAAGAAAGCTCGCCAACTGGGGTTGCATATCTCAGAGGGAGAGAACAAGGGGAAGCGTCCCAACGCCAGCAACGACAATGGGGGTAGCCCCTCCAACAACCGGGACAACAAAGGCAAGCAGGCCATGGTGACCGATACAGCCCAGAAGCCCGAGCCACAGCCAGCAGACAAACAATGGCCTCAAATCACTTATTCTTTCGAAGACGGCCACGTCAAGCCTATCTTGGACATGCTTATACAAGGAGATAGAATTCAGCTTCCTCCACCAAGACGGGAACCTCGGCCGGCTGATTTGGAAAATCCGAAGTTCTGCCATTACCACCGCTACGTCCACCATGCTACACACGACTGCTACCAACTGAAACGGTATATCCAGAACCTCATCGATTCGAACGCTCTGGCTATCGACTTCGAGGAGGTAACCGTAGCAGCCAACATGGTGTCCGTACAATTCGGCAATTTCCCTCCAACAGAGACTCAAGACGGTGTCATACCCATCCCTCTGGCAACGATGGAAATCACTAATCTTCCGCCTGCCCGTGATCAAACTCCTGGCCTAGTACCCCTCACCACATCACGAGGGGAAATCATATGGGTCCATCCGGACCTAGTCTACGAGGTGACTCAGCCCACTTTACCTTCTAAAAAGAAAAGTGGAAAGGTCAGATCATACCGTACCACCTCGGCAGAGGAGGAGGAAGTCTCAGCCGTCACTACTCGATCTGGAGCACAAGCCCAACCAGTGGCCGAGAATCCGACTAATGATCAGCAGCCCACAAATGCTGATACTCCGGGACCGGCTCAGCCTTCGACGACCGACAAACCCAGGCCGAAAGAGACCCGCTTCGACAAATCCCTCCGAAAGGAGACACCTCAAGGGCTGGAAAGACCCTACAACTTCGACATCTTGGCTCAATTGGCCAATACACCGGCCAAATTATCTTTATATGAACTCCTGAGGCTCTCGAAGGATGTCCGCACGGCTCTAAGTAAGGCGCTCCAAAATGTCGACGCATACTTGGCTCAGGTCAACCTCATGGGAGATAATCAGCCTACAGATCTCCAAGATAGTACGTGTACAGGTGCAATGCCCAATATCGTCTTCTCTCCGTAGGATATGCTCATCAAAACTAACCTGCACGATCGCCCATTGTACTACACTGGATACATCGGCGACGTAAAGGTGGACCGAATGCACATTGATCCTGGGTCCTCCATAAGCATCATTCCGAAGGGTCTGCTACATCATCTTCGCATTCCAATGCATCGCCTGACGCCTACAAGCACCGCCATTAGCGGTTTCAATTCGGGCAGGAGCTACCCAATAGGGAAGATTTGCTTGAAATGTCAGATTGGCGATCTCCAATCCGAAGTCACCTGCTACGTCATAGATGCCGACACTTCTTACAATATCCTTCTGGGGCGGCCTTGGATACACGATTACATGATCGTGCCTTCCACGCTACACCAGTGCTTCAAATATGTCGATAAGCACGGCTTCGTGAGGACAGAGTTTGCCAATGTCGATCCCTTCAAGGGGGTCGAATCTTATTACTCAGACTCATGTTTGTACGAAAAATCAAAGAAGCATCTGGCCGAAGAAGATGTGCAAGCTCACAACAAGACGGTTACAGGATCAGAAGAACCTCTAACGATCCACCTTCAGGCTCACAAACCGGGCAATTCCGCACCCCTTACGGCCACTCTGCGTAAGGACGTAAGCAGTCTCTCCGCACAAGAAGAACAGATGAGAATCCGGCTGCCAAGGTCTGGCCAGGTGCCGAGACCCACAACGGGGCCACTTACCATCAGACTGCCAAGAGTCGGTCAATCCCAAACAGAGAAGCTCAATCCCTCCGATAGACCTCTGACGATACGCCTGCCTAAGAAAGGTCGTCACCCCGATGCGAGGTCTGACACTTCAAGCGAACCAGCCACTCCTCGCTCCACGTCAAGTGCCAAACTGGGGGTCGCTAGTCCGCCAACAACTCCACGATCTACTCCATCAACTGAACCCCTGATGATCAAGTTGCCCAAATCATCCTCTCAGTCTGCATTTACACAGGGGGTGGCTGAAGAAGAGTTGGAGCTGGCCAAGTATGTGGCTTCTCACACTGAGACTTTCTCATGTTGCCCATCAACGGCAACTTCCTGAAGAAGTATTACGTCCGAAACGATATCCAAAAAAAAAAAATCCCTGATGATTGAGTTATGTACCCCCCCGGTACCGCTGAACTCACATCAACTCCAGATTATCTAGTCATGTACCCGCTGGTACCACTGAACTCACATCCACATTCTCTCCAGATCACCGAGTCATGTACCTACTGGTACCGCTGAACTCATATCCACAATATTCCAGATTTTTTAGTCATGTACCCTCTCGTACCGCTGAAATCACCTCCTCCTTCCACAAAAATCCCAAACTACCGAGTCATGTACCCTCTCGTACCGCTGAACTCACCTCCTCCTTCCACAAAAATCCCAAACTACCAAGTCATGTACCCGCTGGTACCTTTGAACTTACACTTTGATCACAAAATTTATGGATTGTCGAGTTATGTACCCGCTGGTACCCCTGAACTTACATCTCGGTCACTCTTTTAGGGAGAACGTTATGTATAAACATACCTCTGAACTTTTTTCCTGGAAGGGATCCTCCCTCATGATCCACTACCCGCACTCCCAGTGCACAAAAAGGGTAACAGATCCACAAATTTCCAAAATGGCCATGTCCTCATTACCTCTGAGTCGTTCCATTTCCGCCAAAAACAAATCACCCCTTTACATAGAACTTCCATGTCCTCATTACCTCTGAGTCGTTCAATGTACCCCTCTTCATTGAGCCCACTCCTGCCATGTCCTCATTACCTCTGAGTGGGAAGGCTCCGTCGAAGAAAACTTCATACTTGCCATGTCCTCATTACCTCTGAGTAAGTATGTCGATTCCCTTTCAACCTATTATTTGTACCCACAACCGGAGTACGCCAAAGATAATAGGTCCACAAATATCCTCCGTTGAGTTTTCTCCTGCCATGTCCTCATTACCTCTGAGTAGGAAGATTCCGCGGTGAAACAAAAACCCTCATGCTTGCCATGTCCTCATTACCTCTGAGTAAGTATGTTGGTTCCTTTTCATCCTATTATCCGTATCCTAAGCCAGGGTACGCCAAGGATAATAGGCCCACAAATGTCCTCTGTTGACCACAAATGTCCTCTGTTGACCACAAACGTCCTCTGTTGACCACAAATGTCCGCTGTTGACCACGAATATCTTCCGTGAAGTCTCCCCTGCCATGTCCTCATTACCTCTGAGCAGGAAGATTCTACGATAAAACCCTCATGCTTGCCATGTCCTCATAACCTCTGAGCAAATATGTTGGTTTCCTTTCATCCTATTATCCGTATCCTGAACCAGGGTACGCCAAGGATAATAGGTCCACAAATATCCCTTGCTAAGCTTCTTAGCATAAATCCACCATCTCACCATGCCCCGGAAGCCCAGCTGCTCTACGGCATTCTTTTTCCCAATACCGAGAGCACCCATGACCACTTTGCCATGGCTGTTCCGGATATCCTGACCAAACTTGTTATCCGTACCTAAAACCAAGGTACGCCCAGGGTAACAGGTCCACAAATAATCCCCCAGCAGGTCCAATTCCACAAACACCACAAGTACAAGAAAGAGAAGATGAATTGAAACATGCTCATTTATTCAAAATTCAAAGTACTACATCATCTGGGATCACATCCCTTGACAAAAAGAAAAGAAAAACAGTGAAAGAAAACAGAAAACTGTTCACTGCTCCATGGTATTCTTTCGCCCGATACCAAGAACCTCCATATCCGCCTTACCGCGGAGTTGTCCTAGGTATCCCTATCAAACTTATTATCCGTACCTAAAACCAAGGTATGCCAAGGATAATAGGCCCACAAATGTCCTCTGCTGACCACAAATGCCGTACTAGGTCCCTTAGTACATCCACATCTTTCCTCATCATCACATGCTTTCGGAGCCCAGCTGTTCCATAACATTCTTTCACCCAATGCATAGAACTCCCATGTTGATAGCACCTCTGAGTTGTTCTATGTATCCTCATTCGAGTTCGCTCCTACCATGTCTATATCACCTCTGAGTAGGAAAGCTCTACCATCAACCTTATATTTACCACGTCCATACCACCTCTGAGTAAATATGATGGTTCCCTCTCTCAACTTATTATCCGTACCTAAAACCAAGGTACGCCAAGGATGATAAGTCCACATAACATCCCCAGCGGAAGTACCCAAACCTATCACGTCCATGCTACCTCTGATTGGATTGCTACACCTAAACAAATCTACTTTCCATGCTTCTTATTCAAAGTGTTCCAAATTTGCAATTTGGAAACTTTGAAGGGGGTCCTGTAGAAGCATGGAAAATATTGCTTTTAGTCCCACATCGGAAAGGAGAAGAAGAAAGGGCTTACTCTATTCTATAAATAGAGCCCCCTTACCTCCTTTGAAAAGGGCACCAACTTCTCTTCCCTCCTTCCAAACTTGGTCTGCTGTACCTAGGTTTTCGTCCCCAGGCTTTCTTTGTACGAGCGAGTTTGTATTGTGAGTCTAAGTTCAGTCCTCCGATAATTGTTCTGTTCTTTTACAATCAATGGCAAACAGTTCAGTATGACTCTAGCCATATCGTTTAGAGTACGATTCTTTTGCTCCATGAAACTATTATGTTGAGGAGTTCTAGGACAAGAAAACTCGTGGTAACATCCTCCATGATCACTTCGAATTCGAGTAATCATGAAGCCTTTTTGTTTTGTAACTTTTTCTAAAATATTTAAAATTCAAAAGTGGCATCTCTTTTATTTGATAAAAAGAAAACCCAAGTATAGCGAGAGAAATCATCGACTATAACAAAAGCGTAGAGTTTATCGCCAAGACTAGTGACTCTACTAAGACAAAAATAAATTCATATGAATCAACTACAAAGGTCTAGAAGTACTTACAGCGTTAATGGATTTAAACGATGACATAGTTGATTTGTTCTTTTTACAGTTAGTACATACCATATCTCTCTTGAATATAATTTTTGGGAGTCTTTTTACCAGCTTTTTGGTATATAGTCTTGAGATAGTGTCCATATTTGCAAGTCCTAGCCTCATGTGCCATAGCCAGCTTTTATCTTGATTGGCTATTAGGCATTTTTCTGTATTGTTAGTACGTTCTAGAAAGAAAACATAAATATTGGCTTCCTTGATCCCTTCATATACAGGATTTGCAATAGACATTTTATAGATAGAACATTTGTCTTACACAAAATTGATGCCATAACCATTATCTGTCAAATGACTTATGCTCAGTAGGTTATGTTTCACCACCGTGACTAGACAGACGTCTTTTATTTCCAGATAGGGAGACATACCAATAGTGCCATTACCGATAATATCATCTCTCAGATTGTTGCTGAAGAAAACATATCCTTCTTCCTTCATCGATAGTGTAGTGAATAAAGATGGATCACTAGTCATGTGCCGTGAACATCCGCTATCGAGTATCCACTTGCTTTTAGCATAAGAGGGTTAAGGTTCCATCTACAAAATGGGTAGATGAATCCTTTGGTACCTATTTCTTCAAGGGTCCATTATGATTAATCTTAGAAATCCAAGTAAGTAAATTAGTGTCAATAAGCTTTCTAGCTCTACAATATTATGATATGTGCCCATGTACTATAATATGTGCATGTGATTTAAAAATGTGCTCTTTGTTTCTGTGTTAACATTTATATGTCTTTCTTGGAAACCTGTAAGTGATTGTGAGAAACATGTTGCTTAGGTGCTTTCTTTGGTTTAGTCATTTATGATGTATGCTTGACATTAGGACTAACCTTAGACCATGTAACAGGGATGACCCGTTTGCCTAATTTGATCTCTAACTTTTTAGATATCTCACAAGACTCCTCATATTTGGCAGTCATATCTATGAGTCTTTGCTCAGTGACTAAGTGTTTCTTTCTTCTCTATGGTGAGGATAGCCTCATGATAGTTTACTTTAAGCTTGGCTATTTTTTTTGTGTTACCGGAAGTAGATATCTCTGTAATATTTTCAATAAGATTAGACAATCTAGCTACTTCGGTTGTGTGTACCTTAATCTCTTCGTGAGATTTCTTGTACTTGTCCAACACGTTTCTATGTTCTTCAAGTAGTTCGCTAAAGATAGTTTCTAGTTCATCGAAAGTAAAATTATCATACAGAGGGTTTTTATATACCTTATCGAAAGCCATCAGACAGACATTTGTACTGCTGCTGGGTCTGTCTTCCTCCTCTGATTTCTTCTTTGTTGCTTTCGTGGATGTCCTTCTTCTTTCGGTTTGATCTTTCAAACTTCAAGAATTTTCTAAAAAAAATTACCAGTAGGGCCTGTTCATCACCATCAGATGATTATTCATCAGAGTCATTGCATGAAACTCTTCGAGTTTTTGCTTTAAAGGTAATAAATTTTTCTTTGGGAGTTGCTTCTTCAAACTCTTGTAAGTCTAGCTCATGGGTCATGAGCTTGTCCATCAGTGTCTCCAAAGTCATCGTGGTAAGGTCGTTTCCTTCTATGATCGTACTGGCCTTCGGGTTCTAATACTTGGTTAGAGCCCGTAGAACTTTTATGATCTTCTCGTGATTGTTGTAATCCTTACCAAGAGACTGTAAAGGATTAGTAATATCGAGGAAACAAGTGAACATCTGTGTAATTGATTCACCGAGTTTTATCTTGAATGACTAGTATTCATGTGTTGGTCTACTAATTTTGGATTCCTTCACTTGGGAAGTTCCTTCATGAGTTATCTCAAGAAGTCTCCAAATTTTATTAGACGTCGTATAGGTTGATACGCAATTGAACTCGATTTTGTCAATTGTACAGAATAGTGCATTGATGGTTCATGCATCTAGACTAGTCTGTCTCTTTTCATGCTCTGTGTATTTGTCATATGGCTAGTCTACTACTACACCATCAACCACTATTCTAAGCGGTTTATTGTAATCGTCTATAACTATCAACCAAAGATCGAAGTCTTGTTATTTGAGAAAGAAACTCATCCATGTTTTCTAATATGTGTAATTTGTTCCATCAAATAGTGGGGGTCTATTTGTGGATTGCCCTTTACCGTTGAATATAGATTTAATGGCTGCCATAAATATATATACTCTCTAGATGGTTATGTATATGTATAACCTGCTCTGATACCAATTATAGGACCGTTGAGCACCTCTAGAGGGGCATGAATAGAGTGTATGCGTGTGCAGCAGAAATAATCACCAATTTAAAAAATAGCAGCTATATATTATGGCCGATAAAAGACGGTAAATAAATTACGATAAAGTAAGATATCAAAGAATCAAACTCAGTGACACAGCGATGTTTACTGGTATCCCTCTGAGAGTACAAGTCTAGTCTCGAGTACTCTTACTCGATGTTAATCCGCTATGGCACAAGTTAATTGAGAGCTTGTAGTCCCTTACAATATCGTGCTTGGTGACAAGCGTACGACCAACCCCACAACTTGATTTCAAAAACTGAAATATTTTCTGAATGATACCTCTGATACTACTCTTCAGTACCAAAACTCTAGATTGAATAAAACTTGTACTGGCTTTGGCTAAGAGCGGTATAGGCTTGATTTGAAAGTTTTATCTCGTAGAAAACACTTTAGAATAGATAGAGAAGAGAATGAATGAGTGAATGAGTGATTTAAAATGGTGAGAATTCTCCTTTATTTATAGTATTTTTGTTGACCGATTTCGGACAGAGTTCGGATGCATGAATCTCGTATTCAAACGTTGTAGGCAGATATGATGGAAGACCAAACTAATTTTTGAAAATACCTTGACCGAACTCAGGCCGAACTCGAGCCGAGTTCTGACCGAGTTTGCCCTGTATTCTGTTAGGGTCATAACTATTTGTTTAGGCCATATTTGTGTTGGATTTTTGGACTTTTTGGATGGTGGGCTTGAAAGTATGGATAGGTAGGCTTTTTGGATAGTAGACTGATAAAAATCTAAGCCAGTACCAATCCTGATCAACCTCACATATATTTCCTAGCATCAATAAAATTGAAAATACAAAAGAAAATATAAAAGTCTTGATCTTGCTTCCAGTGCGATTGGTTCTTGATGATGATGCAATGTCTGTACTTTGAAGTAGTAGGACGTAAACGATCTTCTTATTTGAAACCTGTAAACCGGTAACAGTCTATACATTTTGCGTATCGATCAAAGTTGTCATTGATTATCAAAATCAGGTGTGATGATTAACCAATAGGCCAACAGTTGGTGCTTCTACTCTGCTATCCTACTGGCATTCCGACCCACCAGAAGCATATCATCAACATAAAGCAGTAAAATAATAAAATCATCCTTCACAAAGTACCTGATGGTTGTACAGTAGTCCGACGTCGTTCGTACAAAACTATGCTCCCCCATAAATGACTCAAACTTTCTGTACCACTGCTTAAGAGCCTGTTTCAGACCATACAAGCTCTTCCTCAACCGGCAGACCAAGTATGACTTGCCCTTATCACAGAATCCATGTGGCTGCTCCATGTATAACTCCTCCTGAAGATCACCATAAAAGAATATCGTCTTCACATCCATCTGCTGGGCCTCCAAGTCGAAACTAGCTACCAATGCTAGCACCACTCGAATAGACGACTGCTTGACGACTGGTGAAAATATATCATCAAAATCTACGTCCTTCCGCTGACCATAGCCTTTAACTACCAGTCTTGCTTTTATCGAGGGCGAGTAACATCATTTGTCTGCTTCACTCTGAACACCCATTGATTTTTCAAAGCCTTCTTGTCCTTTGGCAATCGTACCAGCTCATAAATGGAGTTGGCCTGTAAGGAACCCACCTCCTCTTGCATGGCCTGCATCCATTCCTACCTATGTTCATCGTCCATAGCCTCTGCAAAACTGTCACGATCCGCAACCACTGTTGGGGTACGAGAACGTAACAACGCCCAGCCTACGCCGCAGTGTCGGCGGTAGAACGATGTCCTAGGTCACATCATCTAACAATATAATGCTAAGCAGTTTATACTCCCCGAATGGGGGTGACATAGCAGATACAGTCTCAATCACTTCTAAGGTAGAGCATGATAAAAATAGATAAAACATGAAATCCAAATGAGATACAGGAGATAGAAGTCTAAGTGTCTAAGATACATAAACCTAGAAATACATCTCAAAACTCAAATATAGTAATCCACAAAGTAAATACAACTCCAGACGAAATGAAATAAATATCTAAACAACCTCTACTGTGCCTCCTCTAGGCTGGCAGGCAATCCCAGGCCATCTGTAAAATTTATCAACAGGTCCAGTCAGGACAGGAGCGAGTACAGTACATCTCAACAGTTCATAGCAGGTTAGAAATATAATCATGCAGTAAAGTAAGATACAAGTACTGAAAGAAATACTGTATGTAAACAGAGAGAGAGCTGTAATAGAAATATCTACTATAAATAGAGACTAACAGTGGCTAGTGAGTCAGAGTACAATATAGACATGTAAATGGCATAGGAGATTCTGATAAGACACTATGGAAGAGATTCTGATAAGATACTACTTGGGTATTATTCACATGTCTACTTCAACTCCCCCGTACCCCCAATTAGTACACAAGGATCCAAACAGGTTATGTTATGATTCTATGTAATAGCCCCCGAAGGGTGGTAAGCCCCCGAAGGGTGGTACATAGTAGTCCCAAGAATGGGGATTCTAGGAGATTCTAGGATACCCAGTAAATGGAATAAGAGATTCTAGGAGACTCTGTGATTATAAGGGTATATGTCACAAGTGATCAAAGAACCTGTGAAGCATAGTGATATGTCATGTAAGTGAAACGCACAGAACATGTAGTACCCGATGCTCCCTAAGGATAACATCTCAAGAAGGGATCCGTATAGTACCAATCCGTGTGACCAACGTGACAGTAACAAGTAAAGTAATTTAATGCAGGAAATAATTCTAAGCAGGATATGAAATGATCAGAGAATGTACTCGCCTGATAACCTGAACAGCTGATAAGTATAGGGGGTCCAACTGAAGCCACAGAGTCCTATTTAAAGCAACACAGGTTACAAGGTGTTCAAGTTGTAATAAATGAAACTCTACAAACAGTCTATTTTATCCTAGGTTCTTCTAAGGCAAAATAACTCTAGGTCAACTCCGGTCAATAATTTAGTCAAACTAGGTCAAGTGTTGACTTACAGTTGACTTTGGGTCAACCGGTCAACTCTGGTTAAATAGGGTCAATTCTAGTCTAATTATTAAAGATATATAGTACACTTCGTTATTCGTACGTCGAAACTTACGACACGCAAATCGAGATGAGATGATCAACGGTAAAGTTGATAATCTTATTATAGTGATCCACGTGTCCATCTTGTCAATTTCAGCGATGTGAGATCACTGGAATTGACTGAGCTCAGTTTCGTTGTACTAATTCCGAAATACGAACATTATAAGAATTAATTATTAATAAATTATAAAAGGTTAAACTCAGAGAAATCATCAACAAACATTATCGGACGATGAAATGAACATCGCCAACGTGTCCAGAATGGTCAAATTAGCTAGGATAGCCTACCCATCGGTCCAATTTGGACACAAGGGCAAAAAGGTAATTTTGGATCAAAACGGTGTCCGTGTCGGAGACGTTTTGCACCGAAAAATATGCAAGAAAAAAAGTCTATAAAATATAACAAATTATATGTCCACGAAACCAGAATGACGATACAAACCCAACGGTATCTCCAGAATTGGATTCCGTTGACCCGATCTCAATTTGGTCCGTTGACCAGAACTTGGAATTCCGATTTGCACAGAAATGCGTGCCGGAGCCAATGTTCTCAAAACTCAGCAAACTACCTATCAACGAGTCCAGGATGATGATACGAACTCAACGGTTTCTCCAGAATTGGATTCCGATGAGCCGATCTCAAAATGACCCGTTGACCCGGATATTGGTATCCGACTTGCACCGAAATACGTGTCTGATCCAATGTCCACCAAAACCTAGCAAATTATATGTCAACGAGTCCAGAATAATGATACGAACTCAACGGTATATCCGGAATTGGATTCCGATGAGCCGGCGTCAAAAAGTTTCGTTGACCCAGAACGTGGGACCCACTTTGCACCGAAAAACGTTCCAGGGCCCACGTTCTCCAAATCTAACAAATTTTATATGAAAACATGCCAGAACGACGCCACAAGTCTAATGGTGGTGTCAGAAATGAAATCAGGAGCCCCGTGTTCAAAAATGGAATTTTACAAGTTGGAAATTACGAATTCGGACGGCCAATTTTGACGTCGAATTCAACCTATCAAACAAGCTCACAATGAAACGAAACTGGAGGGGTAGCAAGAGGGTTATACCAGCTTAGCACAGGAACTGGTAGCATGCCAAACGGAGCTGCGGTGGAGGAGGTACAAGCTGACGAAGTTGGCCCCGCGAAACTGTCCAAATTTAATACAATTTAAACGGTCAACTTGGTGGCCGGTTTTGATGTATCAAACGATAAAATTAACGTACAAAAATTGACAGGAATGAAGGTGGATATATCGAGATTGTGACGGAGCAAAGAAATCGCCGATCCAACGGTCGGATTTTCGAGAAAACGTGCGCGAAGTCGCTGCGACGGAACACAAATTCTGAATCAATCCCGCGCGCGTCACGACGAAACTTCGTGCGAAACGCACGAATCGTCTCGACGGCGCGTCCCGGAGGACGGTGGCCGTCAGGGGAGGACAGCCTAGGGTGCGCCCGACCATGTGGGGGTCGGCCACGTCGACCACGGCAGCGGTGGCGCCTGCGGTGGCGTCTGCACACGCACGAATTTGCGCGGCTATGCACGCTGGTGGCGCGGTGCTGCTGCTGACAGCTGTTGCGTTGGTGGCGCCGGCCCGGCCTGGCCCGGCGAGGGCGGGCGGCGCACGTCCCAGCGCGGCAGGGCGATCGACTGGGCGGTGGCTAGTGATGGAGGTGGTGGTGTTGGCTCGGTTGAGCTCGGGATTATTATTGATGGTGGTGGTGGTGGTGTTTATTCAATGGAGAGGAGGAGGAAAGGGCTGCGCGCCTGGCTTGGCCAGGTGGCCGGCGGCGAGGCCACGCCGGAGGGGGAAGGTGGTCGGGTGTGGTGAGGGTGGTGGAGGCTGTGTGTATGAAGAAGTGTGGGAAAAATCATGTAAGGAAGAGAGAGAGAGGAGTTGTAATAATGAGAGGAAGAGAGAGAAAAAGTAAACCTCAAATTTAGGGCCGGCCTATGCATGGGGCGTGTGAGCTGCTGGTGTTGTGTAGGGAATGGAGGGTGGTGATGAGTTGGGATAGATCAAGGGCTTGGATTAAATGTAGGAAAATATCATTCCTAGGGATTAAAATCAATATTGGAATTTCCATTAAATATTAGAAATAGGTAAAATAGGGTACTTGATATTATTTTTGGATAAGAAAAATGAGGGCGTCATGATGGAGAGTAACATGGAGCTTGGACTGGGTTCGGTCAAACCGGGTTGGATGAAAATCGGATATTGTGCAAAAATCGAATTAAAATTAGGCGTTGATGATCATGAGTAAATAAGTAGCACATGGGGATTCCAATAAATGGGACACAAGTGGCATGCGAATAGTAGGCTCAATGTGGGCCATGTCCATAATTGGGGCTGACAGGTTTTGGTCGACAGGGTACCCACAAATCAAGTTGGAAAATAAATGTGACACCGTTGAGTGAAATAAAATCGGGTCACGTGTCAGGAAAGTTGTGCGAAGCAAATAGAGCACAAAATGGCGTGTCTGAGTGGGACACAAAGGTCATAGGTGACGAGCGTCTCGAGTAGATCATGCATGAGAAGTTGGTTTCAAGAAACTGACTGGTCTTGCGCTCCCAAATTAAAAGTCACGGTAACGTGCTAATAATGATCAAGGAAAAGAGTGGGAAAATCAATTAATATTCAAACGGTCTAAATCGACCTAAAGTTCTGCGAAGCAAAAAGAGCACAAGGGAACAAGTTTGAGTGGGACACTATATACCGTCATGAAGGTAATCATGTCCACTCCAAAACTCGTAAAGAAGATTTCCAGAGTTGAACATCCCTGACACTCCAAATATAAAAGGCACGAAAAAGCACACTTAAGGAAAAATAACAGAATAAATTATTTATCGAAACCAAATCAATCAAAAAATAAAAATAAAAATAAAAAAACAACCCGAAATTCAGGGTGCTCACATCCTACCCACCTTATAAAAATTTTGTCCTCGAACTTAAAATTGTTCATACTCCTTCTAGGTCAACCCCCATAATCAAGTCCCAGAACCTAAACAAATCATACCATCAAAAGGACAACGTACAGGGTCATGGCATACGGTGGTAGTGAAAGTCTCATCTAGGTATACTAGTCATGCTAACCCAAACGGTCATAGGGTATCAAAACACACAAGCAATCTAGGATGCTAAACGAGAAAAGATACAGAAACAACAAATCATCAAAACTGTAAGACGGTCTACCATCCTATATGAAAACTGGTGCTTATCAAAATAAAATAAAATAAAGGTAACTACCAATTATCTATAAAGGGTGCAGAAAAATCAAATTCAAAAGTTAAGGATTGAAAGTCACTTGCATTGAAATCCAATCATAATATATATAGAGAGAGAGAGCGTTAGAGAGGGAAAACTAGCATTATGTAATGTTATGTGGTTTGTGTGCGTATGGGTGTACGTGAACAGGTTCATATGGTTAGATAATAGGCATGTGTGTAAGTGAAATATACATGAAATTGTATATGAGGATTGGGTTTCAAAATAACGGCTATCAAGTTACACTACTCATGGCATATTGGTTAAACAATCTACAATACGCAACTTATTTACTCATAACATGCATGGCTAACCTTATACATATATATATAAAGAGGTAGAGATTTAGTTATGTATCTATATATATTATAACATGTACGTATAAACTCTATATATATCTATATAGATACATGATCATAACATAGAGAGGAAAGGTTAGGTTACATGACAGTGTATATTAAGTTAGGAGGTGTGTGTGTCCTTGTACAGGATTATAGCTTAGTATTGAAAGGTTAAACCCAGTTTTAGTTCAGCATTTACACACAAAATCTGAAAATAAGCTAACATTTAAACCAGTACAATATTAACATTATGCAATTTCAAAATTTATGAGTTTGAACATCACAACTAATCTCAATGCTCCCAATACATCCTAACATGATAGAAATAAAACCCTAACATACTATCAATACATTTATCTACGCATACAGTTCAGTATTACATGTTAAATCTGAAATTGAACTAAACATTTGAAATCAATGTAAAAATGTTAACATGTATTCAGTTTTCAGGATTTTGGAGAATTTGCACATCAAAACCAACTCAATATTTATCACAACCTATCATGTAAGAATATGAAACCTAACATTATATCCCTACAACAACAATGTACACAGCTCTAAATATTATATTTAAAACAACAATTGAACTAACATTTAAAATCCCATATTAAGGGTTAATATGTACACGGTCTTAGATTTGACAATTTCAAACACAAAACTCAACCAATTTCCCTAAAAATTTCAACCTTGTATATAACATACATGTGCAGTGATATAAACAAAACTATAACATGAAATTTATATTTGAATTACGAATTTAAACTGGAAAAGCAGAAAACCAAAAATATTGGGGTTTTGAAAATTTAAACATTAACGACATATTAATATGTATTTAGCTAGGTGGAAAATCAAGTGTAGCATGCATACGTGTCAGGCAAGGTGTCCACTATATACATTTATATATATATATATATATATATTCTCATGTCCCAATATAAAATTTTAATTCTACGTTAAAACCAACAATTAGATTCCTACCAAGATTGCAAGCAGGTGATTGACGTAATCAAGATAGTATTATTATTATTATTATTTAATACAAGAATAATAGCAAGAAAAAAATAACGATAAAATATGTTTTGCTTATCTGTTTAAAGGAGAACCCATTTTGAAACCCAGAGCTAAAATATCAAATCCAAGATAAGGTCTAACAAAATCATTGATTCCTTGTATTACGAAGAACTATAGCAAGAAGTTACACAAAGGTTTATATATAAAAACATCTAAACCTACTCCTAAGTTAAATAATAAGAAACTAAACAAAACAAACAAATAATAATTCTTTCTCCTTTTTTTTTGAATGACTGAAACAAAAGTAGAGAAAACATGTTCGAAAACATTTAAGGTACAATCTGATAATCATATGCGTCTATCCAAAATCATGGTACTCTAAATCCTCGTCATACTAGTAAGCAAGGCTACGATAATCACAGAGTCCTTGACTTATGCACATACCTCTAGAATCATGGTATTTAATATTTTTGCGATGCCGCTAGCTTGGCTGCAAAAACCTTAAATTCCTACACCCGAGAAATATATCCAAAGTCAGACTATATGTCCTCACCATGCTGGCTAATGTGACTATAGAAGACAAGATTTCCATAACTTAGATGACCTAGCCCATATAATTTTATCTTGCCAAAAATTAAATTAAATCAACAATGAATACCAAAAAAAATCAAATTTATCAACGAACATCAAAATTCAAAAAATGAACAAAATCTTTCAAATCATATAACTACAAACTCGGATGCTACAGCTAATATCAAGATTCAAAATTCCACAATCTTCATCAAAATCAATAAATACAAACTCAAATTCAATAATAATACATCAAAATCAAATTCAACAACAGAAAGTAAAGATAAATCAAATCAAGAAAAAAGAGTTTTCAAATCGGAGTTAAACAAGATTCTCAAGGGTCGTCCCAGGAATCTCTCAAGGGATCCTAATTGTGATTGAGTATCTTCAAAAATATATCCTATTCCTACTGCAGGCTATAGTGGTACTCTAGTTCGAATACCACTACATAAACTCGACCTGCATGGGCCACCACTAAAAACGTGTCACGACCCGCACCCACTGTTGGGGTACGAGAACGTAACAACGCCCAACCTACGCCGCAGTGTCGGCGGTAGAACACTTTCCTAGGTCACATCATCTAACAATATAATGCTAAGCAGTTTATACTCTCCGAATGGGGGTGACATAGCAGATACAGTCTCAATCACTTCTAAGGTAGAGCATGATAAAGATAGATAAAACATGAAATCCAAAAGAGATACAGGAGATAGAAGTCTAAGTATCTAAGATACATAAACCCAGAAATACATCTCAAAACTCAAATACAGTAATCCACAAAGTAAATACAACTCCAGACAAAATGAAATAACTATCTAAACAACCTCTACTGTGTCTCCTCTAGGCTAGCAGGCAATCCCAGACCATCTGTAAAATTTATCAATAGGTCCAGTCAGGACAGGAGCGAGTACAGTACATCTCAACAGTTCATAGCAGGTTAGAAATATAATCATGCAGTAAAGTAAGATACAAGTACTGAAAAAAATGCTGTATGTAAACAGAGAGAGAGCTGTAATAGAAATATCTACTATAAATAGAGACTAACAATGGCTAGTGAGTCAGAGTACAATATAGACATATAAATGGCATAGGAGATTCTGATAAGACACTATGAAAGAGATTCTGATAAGATACTACTTGGATATTATTCACATGTCTACTTCTACTCCCCCGTACCCCCAATCAGTACACAAGGATCCAAACAGGTTATGTTATGATTCTATGTAATAGCCCCCGAAGGGTGGTAAGCCCCGAAGGGTGGTACATAGTAGTCCCAAGAATGGGAATTCTAGGAGATTCTAGGATACCCAGTAAATAGGATAAGAGATTCTAGGAGACTCTGTGATCATAAGGGTATATGTCACAAGTGATCAAAGAACCTGTGAAGCATAGTGATACGTCATGTACGTAAAACGCACAGAACATGTAGTACCCGATGCTCCCTAAGGATAACATCTCAAGAAGGGATCCGTATAGTACCAATCCGTGTGACCAACGTGACAGTAACAAGTAAAGTAATTTAATGCAGGAAATAATTCTAAGCAGGATATGAAATGATCAGAGAATGTACTCGCCTGATAACTTGAACAGCTGATAAGTATAGGGGGTCCAACTGAAGCTACAGAGTCCTATTTAAAGCAACACAGGTTACAAGGTGTTCAAGTTGTAATAAATGAAACTCTACAAACAGTCTATTTTATCCTAGGTTCTTCTAAGTCAAAATAACTCTAGGTCAACTCCGGTCAATAATTTAGTCAAACTAGGTCAAGTGTTGACTTACAGTTGACTTTGGGTCAACCGGTCAACTCTGGATAAACAGGGTCAATTCTAGTCTAATTATTAAAGATATAAAGTGCACTTCGTTATTCGTACGTCGAAACTTACGACACGTAAATCGAGATGAGATGATCAACAGTAAAATTGATAATCTTATTATAGTGATCCACGTGTCCATCTTGTCAATTTCAGCGATATAAGATCACTGGAATTGACTGAGCTCAGTTTCGTTGTACTAATTCCGAAATACGAACATTATAAGAATTAATTATTAATAAATTATAAAAAGGTTAAATTGAGAGAAATCATCAACAAACATTATCGGACGATGAAATGAATATCGCCAACGTGTCCAGAATGGTCAAATTAGCTAGAATAGCCTACCCATCGGTCCAATTTGGACACAAGGGCAAAAAGATAATTTTGGATCAAAACGGTGTCTGTGTCGGAGCCGTTTTGCACCAAAAAATGTGCAAGAAAACAAGTCTATAAAATATAACAAATTATATGTTCACGAAACCAGAATGACGATACGAACCCAACGGTATCTCCAGAATTGGATTCCGTTGACCCGATCTCAATTTGGTCCGTTGACCAGAACTTGGAATTCTGGTTTCCACGGAAATGCGTATCGGAGCCAATGTTCTCAAAACTCAGCAAACTACCTGTCAACGAGTCCAGGATGATGATACGAACTCAACGGTATCTCCAGAATTGGATTCTGATGAACCGATCTCAAAATGACCCGTTGACCCGGATATTGGTATCCGACTTGCACCGAAATGCGTGTCCGATCCAATATCCACCAAAATCTAGCAAATTATATGTCAACGAGTCCAGAATGACAATACGAACTCAACGATATATCCGGAATTGGATTCCGATGAGCCGGCGTCAAAAAGTCCCGTTGACCCCGAACGTGGGACCCACTTTGCACCAAAAAACGTGCTAGGGCCCATGTTCTCCAAATCTAACAAATTTTATATGAAAACATGCCAAAACGATGCCACAAGTCTAATGGTGGTGTCAGAAATGAAATCTGGAGTCCCGTGTTCAAAAATGGAATTTTACAAGTTAAAAATTACGAATTCGGACGGCCAACTCTGGCGTCGAATTCAACCAATCAAACAAGCTCACAATGAAATGAAACTGGAGGGGTAGCAAAAGGGTTATACTAGCTTCGCACAGGAACTAGTAGCACACCAAACGGAGCTGCAGTGGAGGAGGTACAAGCTGACGAAGTTGGCCCCGCAAAACTGTCCAAATTTAATACAATTTAAACGGTCAACTTGGTGGCCGGTTTTGATGTATCAAACTATAAAATTAACGGACAAAAATTGACAAGAACGAAGGTGGATATACCGAGATTGTGACGGAGCAAAGAAATTGCCGATCCAACGGTCGGATTTCTGGGAAAATGCGTGCGAAATTGCTGCGACGGAACGCAAATTCTGAATCAATCCCGCGCGCGTCACGACGGAACTTCGTACGAAACGCACGAATCGTCTCGACGACGCGTCCCGGAGGATGGTGGCCGTCAGGGGAGGACAGCCTAGGGTGCGCCCGGCCATGTGGGGGTCGGCCACGTCGACCACGGCGGCGGTGGCGCCGACGGTGGCGCCTGCACGCGCACAGATTTGCACGGCTGTGCCCGCTGGTGGCACGGTGCTGCTGCTGGCAGCTGTTGCATTGGCGGCGCTGGTCCGGCCTGGCCCGACGGGGGCGGGCGGCGCACGTCCCAGCACGGCGGGGCGGTCGACTGGGCGGTGGCTAGTGATGGAGGTGGTGGTGTTGGCTCGGTTGAGCTCGAGATTATTATTGATGGTGGTGGTGGTGGTGTTTATTCAATAGAGAGGAGGAGGAAAGGGCTGCGCGCCTGGCTTGGCCAGATGGTTGGCGGCGAGGCCACGCCGGAGGGGGAAGGTGGTCGGGTGTGGTGAGGGTGGTGGAGGCTGTGTGTATGAAGAAGTGTGGGAAAAATCATTTAAGGAAGAGAGAGAGGAGTTGTAATAATGAGAGGAAGAGAGAAAAAGTGAACCCCAAATTTAGGGCCAGTCTATGCATGGGGTGTGTGAGCTGCTGGTGTTGTGTAGGGAATGGAGGGTGGTGATGAGTTGGGGTAGATCAAGGGCTAGGATTAAATGTAGGAAAATATCATTCCTAGGGATTAAAATCAATATTGGAATTTCCATTAAATATTAGAAATAGGTAAAATAGGGTACTTGATATTATTTTTGGGTAAGAAAAATGAAGGCGTCATGATGGAGAGTGACATGGAGCTTGGACTGGGTTCGGTCAAACCGGGTTGGATAAAAATCGGACATTGTGCAAAAATTGAATTAAAATTAGGCGTTGATGATCATGAGTAAATAAGTAGCACATGGGAATTCCAATAAATGGGACACAAGTGGCATACGGATAGTAGGCTCAATGTGGGCCATGTCCATAATTGGGGCTGACAGGTTTTGATCGACAGGGTACCCACAAATCAAGTTGGAAAATAAATGTGACACCGTGGAGTGAAATAAAATCGGGTCACGTGTCAAAAAAGTTGTGCAAAGCAAATGGAGCACAAAATGGCATGTCTGAGTGGGACCCAAAGGTCATGGGTGACGAGCGTCTCGAGTAGATCATGCATGAGAAGTTGGTTTCAAGAAACTGACTGGTCTTGCGCTCCCAAATTAAAAGTCATGGTAACGTGCTAATATTGATCAAGGAAAAGAGTGGGAAAATCAATTAATAATCAAACGGTCTAAATCGACCCGAAGTTCTGCGAAGCAAAAAGAGCACAAGGGAACAAGTTTGAGTGGGACACTATATACCGTCATGAAGGTAATACTGTCCACTCCAAAACTCGTGAAGAAGATTTCCAGAGTTGAACATCCCTGACACTCCAAATATCAAAGGCACGAAAAAGCACACTTAAGGAAAAATAACAGAATAAATTATTTATCGAAACCAAATCAATCAGAAAATTAAAATAAAAATAAAAAAATAACCCAAAATTTAGGGTGCTCACAAAAACTTTCGGGCTCTCCCCCGTCAGTCAGTAGCACATATTTATCTGGTGAGTCTGTCATAAATGGTCGACGCTCTCTGTCGCTCCTCCTCAATGGAACCACTGTTGTTGGTGGTATATCAATAGCCTCCTCCCCTTTAGGAACTACCTCTCTGGCATGCTCATCTTCCTGAGGGTTATTATGACCACCATCAGCAGGCTGATGACCAAGGTTGGAAGCAACTCCATGTACTGGTTCCTCCATAACTGGATCCTCTGCGATATCTTCTGGAAACTGCTCGAAACGAAATACCTCTAACTCAGACAATTCCTCAGCTTTAGAAGGCATCTTGGAATCCTGAATGTTAGTTATGGTCTGATCCTCGACCAATACCACGTCCCTGCTTCTGTAGAGCTTTCTTCCCACAGGGTCGTAGAGTCTATAGCCAATCTCATTTTGACTGTAGCCGAAAAAGATGCATCGCCTCATCTTCGGCTCAAATTTGGATCTCTCATCCTTCGGTACATGTATGAAGGCCTTACAACCAAATACTCGTAGATGATTGCATGACGTCCCTTTATCGTACCATACTTTATCAGGTACATTACCCTATAAAGGAGCACTAAGAGATAATTAATAACATAAGCAGTGTGTAAAGTGCCTCAACCCAATAGCTTCCTGGAAAGTTTGCTTCTGAGAGCAAATATCGTACCCTCTCCATTAACGTCATGTTTATGTGCTCTACGACACCATTGAGCTGCAGTATCTTTGGTGGAGTATTATGGTGTTGTATCCCTTGCTATCTGCAATAAGCATCAAAGGGACCAATATACTCGTCGATATTGTCGGATTGAACACATAGCAACTTCTTGCATGTCTTCCTTTCAATAGAGGCCTGAAACTCTTTGAAAGTGGGCAGCACATGATCCTTGGTTTTTAAGGCATAGACCCAAACCTTACTGGAATAATTATCAATAAATGTCACAAAATAAGAAGCATCACCAATAGATTTTACATTCATAGGACCACAGACATCCGAGTGAATCAACTCGAACAACATGGGCTTCCTTGAACTTGAATGATTTTGTAAATATATTCTATTTTGCTTCCCCGCTAAATAGTGCGTACACTTCTCTAATTTTGTAGACTATAGTCCTGGAATCACCTTTCTGTTCACTAAGTAGCTCATCTCCTTCTCGCTGATATGGCTGAGCCGCCTATGCCATAACTCGATAGACGCATCACTGACTACGTTCACCTCCTGTCCCCTATGTGCTCTCCTCCATATAGTAGAGTCCGAACTTCTTGCTTCCTCTGGCAATCACCATCGAACCTCTGGAAAGCTTTCACTGACCGTTCCCAAAGAGATTGAAGAAACCCTCGTCATCCAACCTTCCAAGTGATACTAAGTTGAAACGGATATCAGGGACATGACAGACATCTTTAAGAACAAGAACTACACTCGTCTTCATCCGCATATGCATATCTCTGATGGTAACCTCCTTCGACACATCTCCATTGCATATCTTCAATACTCCATAGTCGTTTGTCATTTAAGTGGCAAAATAGTGCCCTATTGTGAGATACGTGCGCTTGAAGCACCCGAGTCCACCAACCAAGAATTGACATCACAGACGAGGTTCATGACAACCTCATCACCTACAACGATCACATCGCCTCCATTTGCTGAGGTCACCATTGTAGTATTCTCACTTTACTTTCTCTTGTCGCCTATTTTCTCTCTCTCTCTTCAAAGCAAAACAGCTCCGCTTGATGTGGCCTTTTTGCCACAATGTTAACACTTCGAGTCCTTATACTGACCCTTGGACTTGCCTTTGCTCTTGTCTCTGCTACCACCTGGACCTCTACTTTTTCCTCTTATGTGGCTCTCTGAAACTAGCGCCTCTGAGTAGGATGTGATTGAAGTGCCCTGAGAATATCTCCGCATCTCTTCATTCAATCCCTTGCTCTTGGCAAACTCTAGATGGACCACGACTTCTGGAGCAAAAGCGATCATAGATACTCGTACGGTCTTACATGAATCTGGCAATGTACATAGCTGTTTGCCATTAAAATATCAAGAACAAAAATTACAGATGCATTAAACTTGATTGCAAACTCACTTGTACAAAAGAAAGCCTAGAAAGAAATCCTATGAAATAATCTAGGTATAATTGTTTAATTTTTTATTCTGGGAGGTGACGATGGAGGCTTGGGAAAGTGTAGCAACTCTGCCTTACTCCTTGGACTATCGGACACAGTCTTAGCTCTTGAAGAAATTTGCCAGCCTTTGATTGCCAACCTTTTGCATGGGTGTGATACCCTGTTATTTATAGTGATTACTGCATAAAGCAGATTTTGGGCCGCATAGAGGGCCACGTGGCCACGTGGCTGCAACAGCACACCAAAGACTCGACCTTGGGCTGCCAGCTGGTGGGGTTATTGAGATTTCTTTGTTACAACAAATTTGGGTGGTTGAGACTTGGTCAAATTGCCACGTATCCCTTCCATAAAGTAGAGTTTGAATCATTTTGGCCGCATAGTGGCCTTAGGAGAATTTCTCCTGTGGCTCGACTCCGCTTAGCCACATGGGATCTTCGGAAGCATTCTTTCTGCGGCTTAGTTTTACTTGGCCGTATGGGATTTTTGAGAGCATTGCTTCCATGGCTCGAGTCTACTTAAGCCGCATGGGGTCTTCGAGAGCCTTGCTTTTGCGGCTCGAGTTTTCTTAGCCGCATGGGGTCTCTAGGAGCACTCCTTATGCGGCTTAGTTTTACTTGGCTACAGGAGATCTTCGAGAGTCTCCCTCTGTGGCTTGATTTTTCTTGGCCGCATGGAGTGATGGTCCGTATAAACTCCATCTTTTCCATGCTTCTACAAGACCCTCTTCAAAGTTTTCAAATTGCAAATTTGGAATACTTTGAATAAGAAGCATGGAGTCATGCATAAAACTTCAAGCCGTAGGGAAGCTTCGAGCTGCAGGAAGATCTTGATCTGCTGGGAAATTTTGAGCCACAGAGAGACTCTATCCAGCTGTCACTGTTGCATTTAATGCTCAGATTCGGTTTTGGATTTGGGACTATCTTTTCGGTTACTGTGACGGTTATAAAGGATTGAATCCCGAGGGTCATCATTATCACTTAGTGGGCACGATAACCGAAGCGGCGTATATCCGTTTACGCTTCTTGGTGGCCTATAAATAAGTAGGCCGTACAGCAGCGAAGGAACCCCTATTGCTTTCTCTTTTTGCCCTCTTTTCTTCCAACATTCTTTTTCGTTTCTGATCAGCCATGGCCTCCAAAGCCTCCAAGTTGACCGGCACTGCTAACAGAGGAAAGGGGTTTGCCTCTTCGTTGATAGTTGTGGACTCATTCTCTGCTCATCTTGACGTACAGCTTCCTATCCACGGTAAGGATAATGGGAGAACGAGTGCTTTCAACTCAGATGGCCATGTCGCATGCTTTATGCGCGGGTCTGACCACATTTCGCCGCTGTATCATGGCTTCAATGCCTTTAGCGCACAGTTGGCCTTTATAGGGCATGTGCCGCATGTGCCCTGTGTGACTGGGCCGCATGGGCCGAGCCACATAAGTATCAGAGCATATGAGGCTTGTACCCTGTCTGTATCTGGGCTGCATAGATTCTACACGATTGGGCCGCATAAGCTTTCCTCTGATCTGGGCCACGTGTATTCTTTTGTGGCTGGGCTGCATAAATCCATTCACTTTGTTTTCTTCTGACTGCTAACATCTTCCCTTTTTTATATTTCATAGGGATCTAGCTAGCAAATTTCCTCAGGACCGGTATCGGTAATTTTGGATATGGTAAAGATGCAACATTTGACATACACATCAGACAGCTCAGAACTCTTCATGCTTCGAAAGGGTTTTCCTCAGATGGTAGGAAGAACTTTTATACATCGAAGAGTCGGACGGTGGCTGGGCGTCGTCGTGAATGTTCTATTTTTACGGCTCTCCAAGTAGGCAAAAGCAACACTAGGGATGTTGTTTTGAAGGTATGGCCTTTTGGAGGAACGGGCCTGGACGTCCGCAATACGGAGAAGAGAAAGTTAGCGTTTGTAGATGCTTTTAGCATGCTATATTTGCCCTCCTCCGTGTAACTTCTCGAAGGTTCAACAGCCTTGTTTGTTTCTCAGCAGTAAAACATGACTCCTTTCAAGGGCTACGAAACTGCTTTTTGACGAAGGTGTGGTGCTGCCAAACTAGCCAAACTATGTGTTGATGATGAGTAGTGGATGTCCCCTTTTTTTTGCTGCTGGAGATGTAGTCATATGAATGTAATTGATTTTGAATAAAAAGAACATATTTACTTTATTCTTTGTTTGTGGTATCTGTGGTGCTTGTACTAGAGGGTCTAATACAGCATTTGTAATTGATAAAGGACATCCCACTGGGGGCTTTTTGTGGACCTATTGCCTTTTTGTGCATCTGAAAATACAAGCAATAGATTTGAATAATATTTGTGGACCTATTACCCTCCAGTGCGGGTAATAGATTTGAAACAATTTTGTGGACCTATTACCCTTTTGCGCACTAGTAGTATGGGTAATAGCTTTGAAACAAAACCTAACAGAGGTAATATGGACGTGATAGGTTCTGTGGTCTTAACACCCTGATTTTATCACAGGTTGGGTACAGGTGTTAAGTCAAGAGACTATCGGTACCAAAGGAATATGGATGTGACACCCGATAATCAGGAATAATTTTTGGTGGACCTATTACTCTTCTGCGCACTGGTGGTGCATGTAATAGATTTTGAGACAAAATCTAACAGAGGTAATATGGACGTGATAGGTTCTGTGGCCTTAACACCGTAATTTTATCCCGGGTTGGGTACAGGTGTAAAGTCAAGAGACTATCGGTATCAGAGGTAATATGGACGTGACATACGATAATCAGGAATAATTTTTGGTGGACCTATTACCCTTTTGCGCACTGGTGGTGTGAGTAATAGATTTTGAGACAAAACCCAACAGAGGTAATATGGACGTGATAGGTTCTGTGGCCTTAACACCGTAATTTTATCCCGGGTTGGGTACAGTGTTAAGTCAAGAGACTATCGATATCAAAGGTAATATGGACGTGACACACGATAATCAAGACTAGAAAGTTTTCTCAGAGATGACAATAAGCCTGGTGAACTCCGACGGGGTGAAGCATCAGGGTGGAAGTTCAGAGGTGTTTAGTATACATGACTTGTCACCCAGGGGGATGCAATGTTAATCCACTCGGAGCTGATAGAGTGTAAGTTCAGAGGTACTTGGTGTACATAACTCGACAGTCTGAGAGATTTGGTAGTTTGAGGAAGTACCAGCATGTCCTTAGACATACTATTTCTTCAGGAACTTGCCGTTCATGGACATCATGAGCAAGTCTTCGTTCTGTTTCATGAGCCGGTATGTGCCGTAGAGAATACGGTCTCGATGATGAATGGACCCTCCCATTTGGGCTAGAATTTGCCGGCGGTTTTGTGAGTCATGACCATCGGTCTGAGAACGGCTAAGACGAGATCGCCTATTTGGAATGTCCTCTGCTTGACTTTCTTATTGAAGGCCCGAGAGATACGTGCTTGATAGAGCTTGATGCTTTATTGATCTTGCAAACGCTTCTCGTCTAAGGCTTCCAATTCTTGTAGCCGTCGGCGGTAGTTATCGTCCGACGTCAACCGGTAAGTAAGGGCCACGCGAAGTGAGGGGATCTGAGTCTCCAATGGGAGAACTGCCTCGCTTCCGTACACCAGAAAGAATGGTATATTTCTTATAGCCGTCTGAATTGTAGTGCGGTACGCCCATAAGAATTTGCCCAGCTTTTTATTCCCGTCGTGCTTGTTTGAAGACACTAACTTCTTGAGAAGCTTGATTATGGTCTTGTTAAAGGCTTCAGCCAGACTATTAGTCGATGGGTTATAGGCCGTTGAAGCCACATTCTGAATCCGATTCTTGTCATAGAATCGATAGAAGGCATGGCTTGCGAACTGCGAACCATCATCATGAATGATCCTCCGGGGAAGAGATGACGTGATATTTTATGAAACTAATCACGTTTGATGTCTTTACCTCTGCCAGCGTAACAGCTTCCACCCACTTGGAGAAGTAGTCGGTGATTGCAAGTATAAACCGGTGTCCCCTAGATGACGGCGGGGTAATTGGGCCAATGATGTCCATTCCCTATGCTTCAAATGGCCAAGCGACAACTATTGGGTACAAGAATTCAGATGGCAGATGTATAAAATCTGTATAGATTTGGCAAGCCTTACACTTCTTTGCATAATCGACTGCGTCTGCTACCATTGTAGACCAATAATAGCCTATCCAACGGAGACGGTCTTGCAACTTCGGGCCAGGTTGGTGAGCCCCACAAATTCCATCGCGAGCCTCGCGTAGGGCTTTCTTGGCTTCTGCTTTTGACAGGCATCTTAGCAGTAGCCCGTCGTAGGATCGTCGATATAATATTTTTATTTCTGTGTCATAAAAGAATCTGAGAGAACGCTTTCTGATTGAAGTTACTTCTTTCACATTCTCTGGCAGGATTTTGTAGACTACAAAGTCGATGAACGGGAGTCTCCAGTCTTGCACGCCATTGGCTATCTGGGCGGAGTAACTCGTATCTAGTTGAACGATATTTTTGGGATAGACCAGCTCATGGCCTATCACGTTGACTAGATGATGAGCATGATTTAGAACCACCAAAGAAGCAGCGAGACCTACTAGGGCATCGGCTTCAATATTCTGGAGTCTCAGAACATGCTCTATAAAGAACCCCTCCAAGGTTGCAATGATAGCAATTGTTGTATGATGATAGGGAATTAGGTCCGCATTACGAACCTCGTATGAGCCTCGGATTTGATTAACAATCAACTGCGAGTCGCCATATGTTTCTAGGTATTCGACCCCCACTTCTTTTGCGAGTCGGAGTCCGATGACCAGAGCATTATATTCAGCTACGTTGTTTGAACAGGGTTCTGTAAGAGAATATGCCCGATTGACCACTAATCCGGAGGGAGAAATTAATACTATCCCGACTCCAGCGACGATATCACCTTGGGGACCCGTCCTTGAAGCTCCGTCGAAGAACATCCGCCACACAGCATCATATGAAGTCATGTTTGAATTAATAATCTCGTCTGGGATTTCTTCATAGATTCTGGCTGTTCCTGAGCCTGGATGGGCTGCTAAGAAGTCCGCCAAGGCTTGACCCTTGACAGCCTTCTGTGGAACAAAGACCATGTCGTAGGGGGATAACATTATCGCCCAGGTGGCTAGACGAGAACTGAGTGCGCCCGACTTGGTCATGAGAAACCTGAGGGGGTTGACTCGTGAGACAACATGGATGGTCTGCTCTGTCACATAGTATCATGTTTTCTGAATGGCGAACACCAAGGTAAGGCATTCCTTCTCTATGGCAGTGTACCTATGCTTCGGCCCCACCATCATTCGGCTGAGGTAATAGATGGCTTGTTCATGCCCTGCATTATTGTTCTGCGCTAGCAAGGCGACGAGAGAGTGTTCTATTGTCCGTACATAGAGCAGGAAGGGCTTTCCGACGACGGAGGCTACCAGAACAGGCAGATTCGACAGGTAACCCTTAGTGTCATCAAAGGCACGTTGACATTCTTCATTCCATACGAAAGAGATGCCTTTCTTCATGAGTTGTGTGAAGGGTCGACATCACCCTGAGAGGTTAGATATAAACCTCCTGATGTAGGCTAGTCTTCCCTAAAGGCCGCAGAGTTCACAGAGGTTCCTCGGTGGGCTCATCTCCAGGATTGCTTTTATTTTATCGGGATCTATGTGAATACCCTGGGAAGTAACGACAAAGCCCAAGAACTTCTTGCTAGACACGCCTAGGAAGGACTTGGTGGGATTCATCTTCAGATTGTGCACTCATATAAGGTCGAACACTGTCCTCAAATCGTGTAAGTGATCATCCTTGGAGCGGCTTTTAACGACAATGTCATCAATGTAACACTCCACCATCTTGCGCAAGTGATCTCTAAAGATGGCGCTCATAGCACGTTGATATGTAGCACCGACGTTCTTTAGGCCGAAGGGCATAACTGTGTAACAATACACGTCGATCGGTGTTTGAAATGACGTATGCTTCTCATCATCAGAAGATATTTTGATTTAATTGTATCCTGAAAAGCCATCCATAAAGGACATGCATTCGAAGCCACACGTATTATCGATCATTATGTCGGTGATGGGAAAAGGGAATTCATCCTTAGGACATGTCGTATTCAGATTGCGAAAGTCTTCAGATTTTTTCATTTTTCTTGACGACTTGTACTATATTAGCTATCCAGTATGGGTGCTGCTCCTCGCTGATGAAACTCCTAGCTATAAGCTTGTTTACATCTGCTTCGATAGAGTTCATGTTGTCTGGACAGAACCATCGTTGCTGTTGCTTGACTGGTTTTACGTTCGGATGAATATTGAGCTTATGAAGTACGATCTCGGGGTTTAGCCCTGGCATGTCTTCATAACTCCAAGCAAAAAATGTCGATATATTCTCTGACGAGCTGTAACAATAACTCTCGCTCGTCGTCCGTCAGGCTTTTACTGATGAAGAATGGCTTTGAAGAGGATTCGTTGCCGAGGTCAACTTGCATGACTTCGTCTTTAGTGGGAGGGTCTCGTTGTTTAAAGCACTTCTCCTATTGTGCATCAAGTTGTTGGGCCCATGGCTCCAATTCAAGAGGTTCAAGTAGATCTTCGTCTTTCTCTTCAACGTCAGCGGATGCCATGTTAATAGACAATGTCTGCCTGAATATATTTCCAATGCTATCATCGAAATCGTATGTAGGCGATTCGGATGAGTGAGAATGCCACTCGCATTCCTCATCGGAACTCTTAGGCGTTGTTGCTGTTGTAACATAACCGAGACCGTATCCGAACTTGCTGTAATAATCCCGAGGTTTCCCTGTCGGGGCTGACAGCTACAGGGGCGATCGCCGGCCGTTGCCGTAATTCAGACCTGGGGTAGTCTCCATGTTGTACCCCTGGCATGAAAGGTTGAGGACCTTATTTTCGGCCGAAGATGATCGTGTGATCCCCTTTTCTTCTGCCTGGGACTAAGAAGTAGGCACCTCTAATGGGAGTAAGACGGTTTGCGGTATGGACAGTTGTCACCTGTGTGTGCATGTTAATGTCCCGACCGTGCTCCATAGCGTACATCAGATTGCACTCTGGGTAGTTCAAAGGTAGCCTCTTATTGATGAAAAAAGGAATTTTGTCTATAGGGATTACATCATCAGGAGAGGGACTATCCACCTGTGCAACCAGATACTTCACGAGTTCTGTCCTCTTCAGCTACCCCCTACGTGACTGGAGGTTGGGACACTGTCTTGGGCAGCTTGACGACCAAGGGTTCTGTTTGTGGAACTGGCTTGCCTGAGGGCCTCGGATCAACACTTGGTTGCCGACTCGTCTTGGGGAGACGGATAACCATTGGCTCGATAGAGGATTTTGCATCTTCCGATTGCTTTTGACTGGATCTTGGCAATCTGAACACCATCGTCTCCACAGAGGGCCTCGCATCTTCCGATCGCCTTTGATTGGATTTTGGAAATCGAATCACCATCGGCCCTACGACGGATTTTGGCTCCTGGCTGGACCTCGAGAGTCGGATGACCGTCGGTTCTAATTGTGCAGCTGGGGCGAGGGAACCGGGCACCTCTTTTTGCAAAGTTGCGACAAGGGGTGCGACTTTGCCCGATTTACAGGCCTAGAGATAGATTTTCAAAGGTTCCTCTGACCCTCTTATGGCCTCCAGTTCGTCAGTTATGTGCTTCTTGGATTCTTTATATAGACAAGCCTCCGAAGAGTAATAAGACTCAACCCCTTTGAAGGGATCGATGTCGACGAATTTCGTCTTCACGAAGCCGTACTTACTGACGAACTTGAAGCACTGGTGGAGTATGGATGGCACGATCATATAGTCATGTATCCACGGATGCCCCAAGAGGATATTGTAAGACGTATCTGTGTCTATGATATAGCAGGTAACCTCCGTCTTCAGGTCGCCAATCTGACATTTCAAGCGGATCTTTCCCAGGGGATAGCTCCTTCTCGAGTTGAAATCGCTAATGGCAGCGTTGGTCGTCGCTAGCCAGTGCATAGGGATGCCGAGGATTTGAAGCAAGTTTTTTGGGATAATGCTTATTGACGAGCCAGGATCGATGTGCATCCGATCCACCTTGATGTCACCTATGTATCCAGTGTAGTACAAGGGGTGATCATGCAAGTTGGTCTTGATTAACATGTCATGTGGGATGAACACGATGTTGGATATTGCGTCTGCATAATTGCTGCCCTAGAGATTTGTTGACGCGTCCTCCCCTGTAGGCTTGACCTGGGCTAAGTAGGCGTCAGCATTCTGGAGTGCTTCGCTCAATGCGATACGAAGATCCTTGGATAGCCTTAGGAGCTCGTATAATGACAACTTTGCTGGCGTATTAGCCAATTGTGCCAGTATGTCAAAGTTGTAAGGTCTCTTCAGCCCTTAAGGTGCATCCTTACGGAGCGGCCTATCGAAGCGAGTTTTCTTCAGCTTGGGCCTGTCCGCCGGTGGAGGCTGAGATGGCCCTAGAATATCAGTAGCAGGCAGCATTGTCGGCCGAGGGTCTTCGACTTAATTACCCAGAGTGGGCTTGAACTGTGCACCAGACCGGGTAACATCGGTCGTCGCCTCCTCAGCTTCGGCTGAAATTATATAGCAGGATCTGGACTTCCTGCCCTTCTTCTTGGTGGTTGAAGATGGCATTGTCTGTGTAACTTCGGGCACTAGATCTGGGTGCACCCACATGACCTCTCCTCGTGATGTGGTGAGAGGTCATATGGATGGAAGATTAGTAACCTCCATCGTTGCCCGGGGGATAGGTATTATCCCGTCTTGAGTATTTGTTGGGGGAAGTCACCGAACTGAACTGATACCATATTCGCAGCGACGGTAACCTCTTCGAAATCTAGCGACAGAGCTTTGGAGTCGATAAGATTCTGAATGTACCACTTTAATTGGAAGCATTCATGAGTGGAATGATGGACATAGCGGTGGAAGTGGCAATATTTTGCGTCCTCCATTTCCACCGCTCGAGGCTCGCACCTTGGTGGAGGGAGTTGGATCCTATCCCCTTGCAAGAGCATGTCGAAGATAGGCTTGACATGACTATCTTCAAATGAGTAATTCACCTTGGGCCACTGAGCTTCTGCCTGCTTTTGTTCAGGCTTTTTGGTCGTACCAGCGACCATGGCCTGTTTGCCCTTGGTGTCCCAGTTATTGGTGGTGTCGCCACTGTTGTTGTTATTGGAGGTGGTACCGGGACGTTTGTCTTTGTCCTCTCTATCTGGGATGTGTAGTCCCAGCTGGCAAGCCTTCTTTAATTTTGCCTCCGTATTGGTAGCGTTTATGATGAAGGTCGTCCAATCCCTGAACTGATCTTCGCCCATCTAGAGGCTGATTGCAGGGAGCAACTTGTTTTGGTAGATTACAATCAAGGGGCTTTCGAGATTGCCTTGGGGTAATCTCATCGCAGTTTGGCGGAACCGCTCAATATAGTTTCTCGTTAGCTCATTTTCTCCCTGAATGACGTCCATGAGAGACGACATCGTCACATCATGTCCCACTTCGTAGAATCTTTCCAGGGACATGTATTTGAAGCCGTCAAAGGAATGGATGCAGTTGTCCGAAAGGTTGCGTTACCAGTCGAACGCGATCCCCTCCAATGCTCCGATGAATAATCGTATGAGGATGGCGTCGCTATACGGCAAGTGGTCGGTTGTGACCTCAATAGGTCATGTACCGACTAGCAGAGATCTTTCCGTCATATGAATCAATGTGAAACGGCTTGTACCGTGGCGAAAAAGGAACATCTCTCCACGCAACGGGGTACGGTTGCCATATTCTGAGGTCCCGAAAGGAGTCTCGGGCATTGAACATTGCTCGAAGCTCCTGGACTTCCCTCCTTGCCTCCCTGGCTTCGTCTGCAGCTGAAGGAGCGGATGCTCCTAGAGGATTATCACCCAAAGGAGGAGCGGTCGTGTTGGAGTCCACGTTGACTGCGGGTCCCAAGCTTGTTTGTCCAGGCGTCCTTGTTGGTTGAGTTGGCAAGGCAGCTTTGATTTCGTCTACTAACTTGACCAAGGATATGAGCATGGATTCAAGTACTTCTAGGCATTGTCGATCCGTAGGTCCTTCATGATCATCTCCCGCCATAAACACTATCTGCAGGTGGGGAGAGACAGATGGGACCGTAGAGGATGTACTTTTCGTGTCGTACCCTCGTACTGAGAAGTCATCGGGGAACGTCGGAATGTTCTCCTCCTCAGATTTGGAAGGGGTGCTACCCCCTGTACAGGAAGCTACATCGTCTTGGCGAAGGCGGTCACCCTCGGGGATGTCCAAGTCTGTTGTATAATTTTAATGGATCGCTACCCCCTGTGTATCCTCTTGAAACATCGGGTTGATACATACATTGAGGGGACTGCTGCCCCCATCTTCATCTACCCCAGGGAGGTCGAGGATGCACCCTCGGATGTTGGAAATTTCTTTCTGGAATGGGTGCCCAGGTAGATACCCCCTGTGGTTGCCGGCGGCAATCCTCCAGATAAGGGTTACCTTACGGTGTTGGCTGAGATTGTCGGGCTGGAGTAGCCGGCCTTCTTTCCTCCCTTGCCGGCAGGAACCTTCCGAGTTGAATTGCAGGAGGCGAAAGGAAATTTCTCGTCTCCCAAAATTTGCACCTGTTTTTCGCGTTGTCGTCGGACAGGGGCTGGCTGGTGCAGTCGTTGGAAAACGGACTGTCGATCTTCAGGTGCTGCCGACTTGTCGCAGCAGCAGTTGATGACAACTTGGGTACAATGATGTCCTAGGGAGGGCTCACCGCATTCCAAGGTTGCATCTCTCTTCTTGCGTTTGTGGATGAGTACTTCTCGCAAGTCGAGAGCAGATTGATCTACCTTTGCATCCGTTTTGTGGGCTAAGGTATCCTGAGCGCACGGGTGCGGAGATATCATATTTGCTCCCTGATCCGAGACTAGTAAAAGTACTTGCTCTCGTACATAATTGGAAGACTTTTGAGACCCACCATGTCCGTTTGCCCTGGAGGACTGGACGCGGGTGGTTCTGTACAACTTTCCATCAGGAGCCCGTATAACAGTTAACGGTGCCCGCTGACGGTTAGCAGCTTGGACAGTTGACTGGGCTTGTTGGGCCCGTACTGCCCTAGACTTCTTCGACTTAGCACCCGAAGGCGCATAGTAAGAAGAGTCCAGATTAGAATATTCCATATTCTCAATGGGCCGCATGGGGTTGGGTCCGCATGAGAGACGGTCAAAAACAGAGTTTCTGACAGGGCCGCATGAGGCAGCCTGTCTGCGGCCAGGATTGGCTGCCGCATGGGCCATCTACCTGCGGCCAGAGTTGGCTGTCGCATAGACTGACTGCCCATTTTTCTTATGCGGCCTCTTCTTCCTCCGTATGGATTTTCCTTGTGCCCCCAAAAGCTCAGCATCTAGTGTTTTCTTTTGTTGGATTTGGGGACAGTAGGGTTCTCTGCGGTCGAAAGCAATGCCGTAGGAGAGCTTTGATCACCGTCTTGGGCCGCAGAAGGAGCATCTTCGAGAACCTGGCGAGGGGCAACAGTTTTGTGCTTTGACGTCCTACGGGTTCTCTTCGGGTTGGTTCACTTCTGTGATGGGCTGGCGCTCCCTTCAGAGAGCATTTCTTCGAATGCTTGTTGGTCAAAATGAACCACAAGCATTTGCTGCGTAGAGCCGAGCTTGGACGCGTCAGATTACGTCACCAACTTCTTAACAGAGGAGAAAAAAGTCTCCAGCAGAGTCGCCATCGTGTTTGCCATTAAAATATCAAGAACAAAAATTATAGATGAATTGAACTTGATTGAAAACTCGCTTGTACAAAAGAAAGCCTAGAAGGAAATCCTAGGAAACAATCTAGGTACAATTGTTTAATTTTTGATTCTAGGGGGTGATGATGGAGGCTCGAAAAAGTGTAGCAACTCTGCCTTACTCCTTGGACTATCAGACACAGTCTTTGCTCTTGAAGAAATTTGCCAGCCTTTGATTGCCAACCTTTTGCATGGGTGTGATACCCTGATATTTATAGTGATTCCTGCATAAAGCAGATTTTGGGCCGCATAGAGGGCCACGTGGCCATGTGGCTGCTACAGCACAACAACGACTCGATCTTGGGCTGCCAACTAGTGGGATTGTTGAGATTTCTTTGTTGTAGCAAATCTGGGTGGTTGAGACTTGGTCAAATTGCCACGTGTCCCCCCCCCCCCCCCCCACAAAGTAGAGTTTGAATCATTTTGGTCGCATAGTGGCCTTAGGAGCATTTCTCCTACGGCTCGACTCCGCTTGGCTATATGGGATCTTCGGGAGCATTTTTTCTGCGGGTTAGTTTTACTTGGCCGCATGGGATCTTCGAGAGCCCTGCTTCTGCGGCTCAAGTTTACTTAGCCGCATGGGGTCTTCGAGAGCCTTGCTTCTGCGGGTCGAGTTTTCTTAGCCGCATGGGGTCTCTAGGTGCACTCCTTCTGTGGCTTAGTTTTACTTGGCTGCAGGCGATCTTTGAGAGTCTTCCCTCTGCAGCTTGATTTCTCTTAGCCACATAGAGTGATGGTCCGCATAAACTCTATCTTTTCCATGCTTCTACAGTAGCAACTAAAGTCTCTAAACCTCGTCGTCGAACTTGACTCCCATCGAGGATAGCTGGTTAACCACACCCTGGAACTAACTCAAGTGATCCGTAATGGATGCACTATATTTGTACCACAAACCCATCATTATCGGATCAGGAATAATTTATTTACCCTGGTCTTCTTCACATACAAAGATTCCAACTTATCCTACAATGTCCTTGCGTGCTCAATACTGACAACGTGATTATACATGTTCTCTTCAACGAACTGCCTTATGTACCAACACACCTGTATATGCTCAAAATTCCAGTCATCTTCTGATTTATCATTGGACCTCTTGGAAGCAAATACTGGCAGATACAACTTCTTGACAAATAGCAAATCCTTTATCTTAATCCTCTAGTAGTGATAGTTGGTACCGTTCAGGTTTACCATACGCAACGACTTTGTGTCCATCTCCACTCTCTAATTTGACTGTAAATTCCTGATACCTCTCTAAAACATGGTTCTGATACCACTCTGTTGGGAGCGAAGTGCAGAAAATATTCCTCCAAAACAGACATTCCTACAAGAGAACCGAGCAAAAGTATACAAACCAAAAAATGTCAAACACAAATCACAGACAAAAGATTTTTTACCTGGAAAACCTAGATGGAAAAAACCACGGGACAATCGGAGTCCAATCCTGAAGAACCCCCACTAATAGAATAAAGAAAATACACCCTTTACAAGCTCCTCACAATCCAAACGGATCACCACAACTCACTTAAAAGAAGAAAATTTGACTGTAGACTCTGAAGGATAAGAGATGTCAAAAAATTATTCGAAGCAATCTCTCGTTCACAATAGTCTTCAATCCTTTCTCTCTTTCAAAAATTGTAATGCACTCTTGCTTCCTTTTTGAGATATATTTTAGGGTGAGGAAACACCCAGTATATATAGCCTCAAACCCACAACTAATTGAGGTATTCTACTATATGTAGAAATACTCAATCTAAACCATTAATGTATTCATATTATATATAAAAATACCCAATCCAACTCTATTGAGATATTTCTACTATATATAGAAATACTCAATCCAAATCTATTGGAATATTTCTATTATATATAGGAATACACAATCCGACTCCGGGGTATTTTTCACATAGGTTAGGAACCCCACCCACTCCAACACTTTTGGGACCGACTTAGGGGTTAAGTTAGGGATGCTAATTAGAATTAGGGTTTCTTAATTCCTATAGATAGGGAAAATGCCTATTTATGCTCTCAAGGAGATTGGAAGGAGATTCCACCACTTCTATAAGAGATTCATGATATAATAGTCTTACACATCAATGCTTCTAATCAAAAATTTCTCTACTTTGTCATGTCGAGATTATTAAGTAAGAGTTTTGTAAGTGGTTGGGGTTTTCCAATGTCTATTATACATTATCTATATCTTCTTCTTGGAAGTTTCAAGGGGTCGGCTCTTGGGGCAAGTGATTTGACAAATAAATTGTATTAAGTCTTTAATAAATAGAAGGCTAAGACTTGTTGTGCATTTGATATTTGCTTGGTCTTGCATAACATGTAAGATTCATGTTTTTCTTTGTGGATTCAGTAGTCGATGTTAGTTGACATCCGCTATGCACGTGTTTGAACCAACAAAGTGGTATTAGAGCTCTATGTTCAAAAGGACGAAGGTACGCTCATGGCTATGGAGAAGATATACTGATGTATGGTGACTGAAAAATTGGATGATATGGAAACCAAGGATAAAGAAACTACTCGATTGTATGGATTTGTATAGTCCATTGGATCCTGAGAGCACCAAGCCATAGGACACGTATATTGATAACTTAAAGAAGGACAATCAAAAGACCATTGGATTCATCTGCCAATGGTTGTACGATTCGGTCTATCATCATATTTCCACAGAGATTTTGTTGAAAAGGCTATGGGAGAAGCTACACTAATTGTATGAGTAAAAGATAACTATCAATAAGGCATCTCTTATTGACCAATTCGTCAATTCGAAATACACAGCTCCTTGGCGGTGTAACATCTGAACGAGGTTCAAGGTATCGTCAATCAACTATCTATGATAAAGACGATGATTGATGACGAACTTCAAGCTCTATTGATCTTATGTTCTCTGAAAGACAGTTGAGAGACATTAGTGGTATTAGTAAATAACTCTGCCCCAGGGGGGTTGCCACGATAGAGTTAGTCAAAAATAACATGTTAAAGAAGGAGTTTCGACGTCAAAAACATGAATCATCGTAGGAATCCACTTTGCTTGCTTCCGTAAGAAAGGGAAGGCCTGAGTCATTTGCGAGAAGAGGGAGTTCTCGAGATCTTGCGAGGGGTCACACAAAAGGCTGCCATCACTGTGTCAAGATGGAGCACTACAAATAGGACTGCAAAAAGCTTAAGGATGAGAAGGCAAGGCAAGACGAAAGGCCTAAAGGAATTGATTGCATTAGTTAATGGGTATTTTATTATACTAAAGATCGAGATATGGACTCTTGTAACACGTGTCATGATTATGAATGAATCTTGGACATGGGTATCTTATCATGCTACTCCACAAAAGAGGGTCTTTACTGCATACCAGAGTTGCAGGTTCAAATGAGTGAATATGGATGACAAGGGGACAAATAATGGTTATGGGCATTGGGGTGCACTTAGTGACGAATATTAGGTAGAAGCTTTTCCTCAAGGCGGTTCGACACATATAGAGTTTATACCTCAACCTAGTGTTTGTCAGGAAGCTGGACAATAATGGCTTCTATTTTATGTTCGTGGACAAGGAATGTATGTTTATTAAGGGTTCTTAGGTGCTGGATCATAGAATAATATTGGTTTGTAACATATACAGGCTCAAGCTACAATAGTCTACAAGCGAGTCACATGCATCAGATGATGGCTCAGTGTGTACTTGACAGGGTATTTGTGATTGACGAGCGTTTACGGGGAAAGGTATTTAAGAGGACTTAACGAAGAAGAGGGACTCGATTCATAGGAGCTAACGACCATGGAGGTGTGTCGGGTATTGAAAATCACATTATCGGTTCCATGACAACTAGTTGGTCAATAGGTAAGAGGATTTGCAAATCTGAGTTTAACAGTAGGAGGGGTGTTGAACTTATTGGAGCGACAACAATTTCAACAGTTCAAAGTTAGAAAGGAGATCACGGGGGTAGCCAACTCAAGAAACGATAACTACATGTCTATTTTTATAGTTCGGGGGAGCTGTCGATCTTCAATGATGTGTATCAGCATGAATATTCTGTGCTTAAGGATGCAGATGTATGGATGAGCTTTCATGCCGAACATGATGGTGGGTTTGAGAACGTGAACCTCGCAGAAATCGTTCCATTCGCTTAGTCGAGCCAGCCAAGGGTAAGAATGTTATTTGGAACAGGAGTATGCTATGATGTAACATGGAAGTCAAGGGCATGCAACCAAGAGTGCCGGTGAGGATGGTGGTTATAGATTTTGGTCTTGGTCGAGTCATTGGTCTTCAAAATATCCTATTAACTTGGAAGACGCTACGCATGACAGTTAGCATCAACATAATAGTAGAGCAACTAAAGATGACAAATGATATGGAGAAACTCGAATACACGGGATTAATGGCGACAAGGAGTAATAATTCTGTCATAAGGCAATAAACATGGAGTCTGCTAGAAGAGCCATGGGAGACAAGACTCTATTATTAGACTAGAGGGGGAGTATGTTGGAAATCCAACCTATAAAGAGGTAGGAGCAATCTGAAGCGTCAAGAGAGTTGCTGACCGAAGCACCGTTGGATATCCCTTCGGATATCCATCAAAATCCGATGAACTTACATGTGCAGATACCCGATTGTTTGGTGTATTTTCTTCAGAACTCCTGAACCAAAAATCCATTTGTTTTAGGGTATGGCGGAAATTGTTTCGAGATTCGAGTATTTTGATAAGGATTGATTGTCCATATTGATTTTAGGGGTGACTTAGGTTCCTAATTGGAATTAGGGTTTTTCAACTCCTATAAATAGGAAGTTAAGGTAAATTGTCTAGGTATACTCTCAAGAAGATTTAAAGAGATTCCACCACTTCCACGGGAGATCTGTGCTCCTATAGGTCTTGCACTTCGAGATAGGAGAAGGATTTTGATCGGATATTTGTCTGCTCCATCAGGTCGATATCGTAACCGTCATACAGCGGGCAACCATTACTCTATGAGAACTTTGTAAGGGGTTGGAGTTTTGCGATCTTTATTGTATATATTATTTGTGTATTTGTCTTGAGAAGTTATAAGGGGTTGACCCTTGGGACGAGGGAGTCAGATACATTGTATTCAATCTTTAATTAATATAAGGTTGAGATTTATACGGATGGTCATAGCCAACACATATTGTTTGTATATTTGCTTGATCTTGCATAGTAGGTATTGTTCATGTTTCTTTGTGGGTTCAATGGTCGACGTTCGTTGACATCCGATGCGCACGTTTGTGTACCCCAACAATTACTACCATTTTGATTTGATAAAAAAAAAAGTTATGAGAACTAATGCAATATTTGTTTTACCAATTTCAAGGTCGTTTTTTTTTTCTCTGCAGTCGAGCAAAGGCTAGCTAACTCTTTCAAAGGTCAAATTGCACCATCAAGAAATAATGAATTAACTTTAAAAATAAATTTACTAAAATGGGTAATTAGGAGTGCATGGGTTTGTTTTAAATTTACCAAGTATCTATTAATCATTAGGAGAATAGATGCTTGGAGATACAAATTCCATAAATTATAAAATTACCTAAATATCTTTGCAAGATGATGTTGAACATGTTCTCCTTTTATGGGTTTTGTTAGTAGAGTAATTTGCTTTATAGGCCACATATTCTTGAGTATTAGTATGTTTCGAGTTACTAATTTACCCCATTAGTCATACCACAATTATTTTCATTTCCAATTTTGTTATGATAAATTTAATATAATATTATTAGTTACAAGATTAATGTTTCTTTAACCCTAGTTTTCATTTACTCACTTTACATTTATTTCACTTAGAGTCCAGTATTTAGAGGATCTTTGGGCCTTTTCGTGCATCATAATCTTAAAGGAGAGAAACATAAAACATATATATATATATATATATATATATATATATATATATATATATATATATATATATATATATATATATATATACAAAATTAGTAATGTATTTTTCTACACTTCCGAATATGTATGTTTCGTTTCATTAACTTCAAGAAGTATATCAATTGTAGTAAGTAACACAAACAAAAAAATTATGTTCAAACATTTTAAAATCCCAAACAATATCTATTAGTCGAATGGTACATACAATAATAATGGTATAGAAAAGCAAATATAACAACAAACTGTGCATACAACAATAATGGCATAGAAAAGTATAGAAAAGCATATATGAAAGAAGAAGAAAAAACTAGATTAATTTATATCACAGCTCATAATAACATAATCTCTGTCTTGAAAACATCAACTCAAAAACACTTACAAACATAAAACTGTAATATGTGATTTTGATCGTACACAAAAAATAGCAAATTATAATCAACTCTAAATAGATGCAATATTGGTTTAGTTTATACAATTATCTCTTTGCAAACTCATTCATGGTAAGCTCCAATGTCTCAATTATTATTTATCATTATCATTATTGAAAAGTTTGTTCGACAACAATGGTGAATATTTTAGTTATTTTCACTTGCAATTAGAACTAATAAATAAAACAAGTGTAAGATTTCTTCTCCCAAACACAAATTGCATGACAGAAATCATGTTATACTACACTAGAAAGGTGCAAAACGTTCAACCCATAATAAAATTAACAAACTAACTAACGTAATTGCCATCTCAAAAATCAGTTATTTTGGCAAACTAACAAACTAATCCATAATAGAACTTTAAAACCATTTATTTTGGCTAATCAAACAATTTTATAGATTTTTCAACAAAAAGATGTACAATAACATCCCAAACATCTAAAACATCGTCAAAAATAATTATATACTATCAGTGACTGGTGCTCAGCCTGAGTATCATTCATTAGAAACTGAGTGAAGAAGTTCATCACATTTATCGATTGACCAAGAACTCCATCCTACTGAGAATAATCCAACTACTGAAAGATTCAAGGCTAGGGAAAACTTAAATTCAAGTAGAGAAAGTTCACAATTACATGGCGTTCATCACAAAAAATCATCTATTTTGGCAAACAAACTAACCCATAATAGAACTTTAAAACCATTTATTTTGGCTAATCAAACAATTTTATAGGATTTTCAACAGAAACACGTAAAATGACATCTCAAAAATCTAAAACATCGTCGAAAATAAAAAGATACTATCAATGACTGGTGCTCAGCCTGAGTACCATTCATTAGAAACTTACCGAAGCAGTTCACTATTTATTTAGCATCACATTTATCAATTGACGAAGAACTCCAGACAAAACTAAAATTCTAGTAAAGAAAGTACACAATTACATGCGTTCATCTCAAAAGGATGATTATTTTCACTTCTCCAAATAGAAAGCCCTCTGTTCAGAAGAAGCTTATGAAACTAAATACCAGTCTAAAACAAACCATACAAGTAATGCAAAGAGAAATTACATGGCCAAATGAGTGTCGCAAGCACAATTCATACATTGTTCAATCTGCTAAGCTTTGATTGTCACGCTGCACAAGCACAACCCTGAAGGCTCCAGTGACGTAGTCTTCCACTCCGACCCACGCTCCGCCTCCGGGTCGTACACCAGTGTGCGGTACCCGAAATCCTTCTTCATCGAGAAGAGCAGCAGCTTTCCATCGAGGATACCGAAGCAAAATCCTATGGCTGAGCTCCCTGTGAGTGGCACCTCGACCTTGTGCCATGAGTTGTCTGTCGGATCAAACACCGATAGCTTCCTCTGGTTCTTCCACTCCAGGCAGAAGAGCCTCCTACCGATCACGGCATGAGCTGTGACCATCACGCACCCGTTCTTCATCTCGAGCCACGAGTGGCGCTCAGGGCTATATACGTCTACAAACTTTGAGTGGCCGATGGTGAAGCTTGACCGGCCACCCATGACAAAAAGCTTGCCCTCCAAGCTGCACGCAAAACAACCCCACCTTGGGCGACGGAGGCTTTCGATAAGGGTCCACTCATTCTTCTCTGGGTTGTAGACTTCGGCACTCGAGAGGCTCTCACCGTTGGCCCCATAGCCACCAACTACATAGACGACACCGTTGACTTCAGCACAACCGAAGTCGAAGCGGGTGACATTCATCTCAGCTAGCTTAGTCCAGCTGAATATGAAGAAGAATTCAAAATTTAGCTAACAATAGAAGCCATGCCACAAGTATCATTCAATTCTTGGTCAAAGCATATTTAAAATTGAAGAATACTTTCCACATTTCACCAACCATCGCTATCAAGTTAAGTTGAATGAAAAAAAAAAGAAAAAAAAGAAAAAGAAGTTAAGTTGAATGGATCATTATATAAGACCATCCTGCTGGGCTGGTTGGAAGAGTAAGGGAAGGAAACAATTCGTGTAATATACTATTTGCATTATTGTGCATTTTTTTGGCCATTTCATTAAATTGACTTAAGCTTAAGGATTAAAGCACTCAAAGGCTGCTTAACTGTAAACATTACAAGAAGTTTTAACTACTATTGTCCAAGCCCTATAAGGTTTCTACTAATGTGCATTTGACAGGAGAGAGAGAGAGAGAGAGAAGCACATGATTGTGTATATATATATATATATATATATATATATATATATATATATATGAGGTAAAGCTTTAGCCCAGACTTGTTATTTCTGCGTCGTCTAGTGGTGTTTGGGGATGGGGGGCGCTGGTACTAGTAGCCCAAGACGGACACTTATTGACCAGCCTAATCTCAAAGTATTAAATTAATTTAAAAAAAATTATACATTTGGCTGTGTAGTTTAACAAATTGATAATTGATAATGTAGTCTTGTCTAGGGGTGAGCATTATTCGGTTTTGAACCGTAAACCGATCCAAACCGAATAAGAGATTTGGTTCAGCTTTAAAAAATTTGGTTCGGTTTCGGTTTTGAAAATACTAAATATTCTTATTCGGTTTCGGTCCAAAACCGAAAACCGAATAAGAAAATTTAGTTACTATATATATATATATATATATATATATACTTGCTATATATATTAACAAAAAAAGCACAAAGAAAAACGATAAACCGAATAAACAGAAAACCGAACCTATTTAATTCGGTTCAGTTGATTTGGTTATGGGCCATTACGGTTCGGTTTTGCTTATTCGGTTTCCGGTCCAATTCGGTTTTCGGTTATTCGGTTCCGTTTGAACCGAATTAACCAAATGCTCACCCCTAGTCCTGTCTATTAAGTCTGCAGTGTAGATTTGTCTTTACTCAATCCCCAAATGCTCTGAGGGAAAATGTTAGCCATTTTTTTATTTTTCGGAAATTAGTGTTTCGGGAGGAATAGTCTCAATGATGTACAAAACTGTATCAATAACTGATTTAAGCTGAGGACACCTAATAGAGTGCTTATCCTGTTTCTTAAAGGAAAAGGAACTAATAGGTCAAGAAGCTTAAAGGACAGCTAGCTTACAGCTGGAGGTGAGTTTCTTTTCCTATGTCAAATGTGCATCTTGAGTGAATTAGCTAAAATGAACAAAAGAATAAATATATCAAGATCATCAGTAGGGAAGCATGTCATAAATTTCACAGGAGATACAAGGTGATAATAAGAATGATCCTATAAATGTCTAGGTAGTAATCCGCATCTCTAGCAACTATGTACTGAATGGAGTGTCTCATGCTCTAGGATATTGCCCAGCCCATAAAGGACACAGCCAGGCCCTATATCTCATGTCCGCCCTACATTATCTTGCCTATTGGTGAGAAGGGTTTCTGTTTTCATACACAAATGCATTAAACTCAGAAAGCATATGTTTCTGATACTGTTATATCACATATATATGATACAAAAATAATCCAATACATATAGAGTTAGCAATTTAGACATAGAAACTGAATAAATCACAAATTCTTTTACCACAAGTCAGATGTCTTGTTTCTTGTGTGCATCCTATCACCAATAAGAGTAATGGCAACAATGCCTATCTAAAAGAATGATGGAAAGATTTCAAAAACCTTAGCAAGTAACAACTCTTACCTGGTAACAAACAACTGAAATAGGAACTTGTTTTCGTTTTTAGCATTACGAATTAAAGGAGTTACTTATCTACATAAGAGCTTCTAGCATTTACTGAAAATAGTTAACTGAATGTATAGATGACAATACGTTCAATTCTCAGGAATACATCTTGGTAAGTCGACAACCCCAAGGCATCACAAAACATACACTTATAATATGATAAACGTGGTTACGAACCTGTTAAGCAGAGAATCATATTGGTAAACATCAGCAGAAACACATTCAGTGCCAACGTCGGCTGAATAACCAGCCATAACCAAAAGCTTTCCATGTAGAACAACGACTCCAAACCCAGCTTTCACTGGACCAGGCATTGATGGAAGCGTCCGTCGTTCCTCTCCTCCTGAGGGATCCAAGATCTCCCAATGACTCCCCTTCCCTTCAGCATCGGCAGTTAAGACGTAAATCCACTCCTCAACCTTACCAGCCTCCTTCCTAACAGTGATGAACTCCTTGGACTGGATAAATGACCTCCATCTCTTGGAGACAGCGCCCATAACAGGAATGTAGCTGCGAGGAACTAGTGCAAGGCAAAACTTTGCCACGTCATCCGGTAATCCCGGCAAAATGGGGCAGTACAGTTCTATTGTTGTTTGACTGTCTATTTTGGTTGAACATTTTGATTGACCTGTTCGGTTATTCCGGGTTGCTGTATTGAAACACATCTCCGATTCAACAATTCGTTTTTTAACAGCAACAGTCCAAGGCATTCCAAAATCAACAGTTGCAATGAAAGAGTATCTTCCTCATTGTCCAACCAACTTTGCCCCTCTGGCACTAATATAATATGAGTGGAGATCGTAGGATATTATAAATGGCAGAGATCTGAGACGAGAGTTTCGTGATATCCGTCACTTATAGGGATTTTAAGAGACCAAGGCTTGAAAGATGGCACAGAATGGAAATTATAGGGCTTGGATCCCGATATTGTTTCAGACTTTGTTTGTGCAGGTTTGTATGCCATTCCAAAGCTGCTTTTGTATGAAATCTTTTTGCCAATTGATATGTAGACACCAACCACCTGATTCACGTTGTAAGAATTCTTCTCTCCTCGGAGCATCACCACAATATCTAAGGGGAAAAAAAAACATGTATGCCATAAATAAGCTGTTCATGAAGACGAACACACCCACATATAGATGGAGATAGTGAATATGTCACATACCAGACAAGGCCATATACCAACAATCTTTAGCCCCCAGAGATCTCCATTTTCTAAGTGTTGAAGCTTCTCAAATGAATAAGATGTAGAAACAATATCAAATTAGAATATTATAAAAAAAAAAAATTACACCTTCTGTAATCATACATCATAGATTTACTTGAATAGTTGAATGCCTCTTTAAAGTTTGGGGTTGGGGTTGGGGTTGGGGTTGGGGTTGGGGTTGGAATACGACAAAATGAACATATAATAATATTTTTCTTTTTAATAATCATAACCAACAATGCGCAGAAAAGCTTTGATGAAAGATCTAAGAACATCCATATCTATTTCAGTACTACAATATGAATGAGCATATATAATCTACACTGTTGCATAAATACATACATGGATATCAATAAGAACACGATATGGATAGAGGATGCAGATGTTGTCAAATAGCTACATATGTAGTCCCCTATGTTGCACTATACGGACACAGAGACGGATATTGGTACGAACAAGATATGGACACCAATTTCCAGTGTCCGTGCAACATAGATTCTAAATAAGGATTGATTCATAACAGGAGCCAGCAAATTTATCAGGCAGTATCATTTAATATATAAATATCCAAGAAAAAATAAGACTAGTCAGTTGGAAAAAGCAGCCAATAACATGTATAGATGAACTGTTGAGTGAATAAAAAGTTCCTAAACTATAAGAAGGGTACCCCTATAAGAATAACAAAGAAAACCAAAGAAGCATAACAAAAGAAGTCTCTATTAAAGATCTTAGAACACCCAAATCCCTGTCAACGCTACAATCAAAATCAGCATATGTACTACAAGATGTAAGAAAACTACCTAAAGTTGAACTTTTTAATTGATGAGACATCAGATCAAGGCCTAATAACTGAACATATTCAAAAAGAAACTATAAGACCACCCAATTTCTACCTAAGAAAAACAGGAAAATCAACAACGCTCTGAGTCACAAGCATGGCAAATTTGAAAGATTCAAAGAACACAAAATAAATGCACAAACATCTAAATTTTAATAAATTTCTAGATGTAAATTGTATAGTCAAAACTATATAGGCTAAATTACCCTAATGGCATCCAAACTATAGCTTTCGGACGTTTTTGGAACCTTAATTTTCCACTGCTCGAGTTTGGCACCCCAACTTCATAAATTGCTCTTTTGAAAAACCTTTTATCAATTTTGAAGCACATCAAGACCACTTCAAAAATAAATCTTGTAGTACATAAGCGCAATTTAATTACTTGTATTGTCAGATATTCTCTAGAAATGGTCCCGATGTGCTTCAAAATTGACGAAAGATGTTTTAAAAAATTGGGGTGTCAAAATCAAGCAATCGAAAGCTAAGATGTCAAAAACGTCTGAGCGCTATAGTTGGGGTGTCATTAGGATAATTTAGCCAAACTATATATCCAAGAACAATCCGGAATGACATGTCAATATATGATCTGGGCCACTTACCATGCCAAACCGAAGAGAACTACAAGAACATCATAAAATAAGTACACAAAAAAAATTTTAAAAAAATTATAGCTATAGAGGAAAAATTACAAATCAAAGGAATAATCAAACTTGCTAATAAATGTCAACATATTATGAACTCAGCTGAATAAGTGTCAACATACAACACACATAATGATTTGAGTAAGTGGAATTTCATGAGAAAATTGCAAAAGCTACACAAAACCTAAGGCTGTGTTTGATTGCGTTTTTTTATGGAAAATATTTTCATCACAAATTTTCCACCAATTGTACGTATATTTTCTATGGAATTATTTTCCAAAAATCTATCATTTTCCATATTTTCCTTCAAAATGGTGAAAAATAAAATCGACCCATCCCATAGGAAAATATCAATTTCCATGGAAAATAACCACAATCAAACACCCAAATTAATCCCGTGGAACTTTCTCCATGAAAATTTTTTTCCTAGTAAAATAATTCCGTGGAATTAATTTATTTTCCACATATTTTCCACCTTGTAATCAAACGCACCCTAAACTTCAAATTTTTCCATCAGCGAAATCTATACTACTATATAATGCCAAAAGTTGGGCTTCACCGTGAAAGTTTTCTTTCCAAAAATGCCCTTGCTTATATTTACTAATTAAAAATATTACTTAAAGTTAATAGGGGTAACTAAGTAATTACGAGAGGTGCCTTTTGGTCATTCTAAATAGCCTTACATACATGTATAATAGCAATATAATAATAAGTTTAGACTAATTAATGTTGATGACTTTTAGTCTTCCTAATAATAATATACTACTATTATTTGCTCTTTCCAAGTAGCATAAAATACGTGCGATATATACTAGTTTGGATAACTAAGAAAGATACATACTTTCAGCAGAAAATTTGTAAAAGGAGCTGCAAAATTAAAATTTCCCAGATTTACATTATCAGAATTTCGGTAAGAACAAAATATCAAAGAGATCCAATTTCCAATAAAAATCAATACTAAAGAAAAAACAAATTATTACCTTGGCATGTTAATTTCAGCAGAAAATTTGTAAAAAAATTCTGCATAAAGTAAAATCGTACGAAATTTACAACAGCATAATTTGGGCAAAAACAATAGATCATACAAAGATCCGAACTCTCAATAAATGTCAACATATTATAAGAAAATACGACCCGGCAAAGTGGGCTTTCAGCATAAATTTTGCCCCAAAAAAACTACAAACAAAACGAGATTTAAACTAGAATTCAAATAAAGATCCAAAATTTCCAATAAATATCAACATATAACAACAAAATAAAATCTCGGCAAATGAGTTTGAGCATAAATTTTGCAAAAAGAAAACAAAAACAACATACACCAAAAATTATTTCCTAGGATCAAATAAAGATCCAAACCTTCCAATACATATCAGCACACAACAACAATAAAATCATGATCTGTGCAAGTTACTTTGAGCAGAAAATTTGTAAAATAACTCCCAAAAAAAATTAAAAAAATTAAAAATTATGAGATGATTCAGACTACATAATCAATAAAGATCCAAACTTTCCAATACGTATGAATGTATATCAACAGATTATGATATGGGCAAAGAACATTATACCTGGAGATTAGGGGTGTGAGGAATGTGCTATGGCTATGGGAGGAGGCTTTTAAATGGGTATAGGGAAAGAGAGAGTGTGGAGAAGGAATGGGGATGGGGATGGATAGAACTGCCACCCCATGTTGGATTCAGAGGTACTTAATAGCAAAAATTGCAACATTCTAGGGACCATTCTCGACTTTTACTTTGTTCACCTTTTGCCATTTACAATTTACAATTTACAAGTGGAGGATATAGTTGCAAGAATTTTTGTACTTATTTAGCACTTCAGTCCCTTGCAAAATATTTTTTATTTTTGTACATGGGAGAGAAAGGAGAGGTCATTGGCTTAGTTTTTTTTTTTTTTTTAATTAGAACTCATACACACCTACACGTCTTTACAGTTAGGGAATCCAATCATGTCAATCCCATCTGGTATTCACACTGCTTTTCACATGAGCTAGAAGCACTGGACATGTCAATGACTTAGTTTAGATTGTCCTTATATTTCATCTTATTCATAAAACGTATATTTTTGTAACACTTTTTGGACTAACATTTTGGAAACACCCAGTTAAGCCTAAAAAAGAATAACATATTAAAAAAACGTTCATCCAATATAGAATCGATTCGGTTCGTGTTTTATTTTGGCTAGTTATAAAGGCACTGCACCTTTTGATCAGGGCTAGCCCATTAGGGTAGCCCCTAATCAAAAAGTGAAGTGTCTTTTATAACAAGGACTGCCCAAATTTCTGGCAGTCCTACATACAGTAAGGACTGCCAGAAAAATGGACAGTCCTTTTGTTTCACATGCTGAGACTTAGGACTGCCAAGTTTTCTGGCAGTCCATTCAGTTTGCAGGACTGCCCGAAAATTGGGCAGTCCTTGTTATAAAAGGCCCCTGATCAAAAGGTGCAGTGCCTTTATAAAAAGCCTTTATTTTTTGTATCTAATGGAGTCCCGGATGATATGTAACTGTAATATAAACTGAAAATGTTACAATTAATCCCTCCAAAATGTCCTTTTAAACCATTCATCATTATGTAGCAGCTGACGTGACATCCGACATGACAACTGACATGACAAATTTTAAAATTAAAAGTATATTAAAATTTAAATTAAAACTAATATTAACATTAAAATTAGTATTAATATTAACATTAGAACTAATATTAATATTAACGGTTAACATTAATATTAGCTTTGGAGGTACTAACGTTAATGTTAATTTTAGTGTTAATGCTCATTTTAATATACCAATTTTTAATGTTAATTTTAAATTTAAAACTTTATTATATCAGCTATCATATCAGATGTCACATCAACTATCATATAAAGAACAATGATTTTAAGAAACACTTTCGAGAAATTAATAGTATTACTCGTAGTAATAATAATAAGAAGAAGAAAAAGAACTGCCTCAACCAATAACCGTTCAACGGAGAGACAACTTGCCTAAAATCAAAGACCAAAAATTGACTTGAACTAGTTTGAAGGTTGAAGAAAAAAAATAATAATTCGGATTTGCAATTATATTTCCTCGAATTTGTTCACAGGTAAATTTTTTGGATGCTTGTTGGCTACCATTTCAAAAACGTCAATTTGAGTTCCAAAATGAATGCATATTTAAAAAAATGTCCATCCGAAATAAAAGTTGTTTGGTTCGGATTTTGTTTATCAAATGAAGTTCCATATAAAAAATAACTACAATTCAAACTGGCTGCAAAGATTAAAAAGAAAAGAAACTCCCTCATCCAATAATCACTGATGTGAAAAATTGCATACTAAATCTCATTTTTATTAAGTGATAAACAATTTAGACGTTCTAGCAACCATGAGTAATTGATGAAACGAGACTAATATATGGACAAAGGGTTTGACGCACAGCAGAGAGCTGTAAACTTGGAGGAAAATCATATTCCACTTTAATAGGTCAAAACATCTCTTCTCCAAAAACCTCTTTTCCAAACTAAATTTAATCCTCGAAAAATATTTCAGATCTCTACTAGCCCATTAGAAACGTCAATTATATGAATAACAAAATCAACTTGTCATTCCCCCGGAATTCCCTCAATGGAGACCATTAGGGCTGCAACAATCCAGTCGAATCGAGTCTCAGTGGTTGATCTTCTAGCTTGTCATAGACAACCATTACCAACCTCGAAGCATCGTAGATAGAGTAGAGTCAACTGGCTTGAACCATGAAAGATGGACAAGCCGATTAGATAGACCTGATGTCAACTAGGTCAGCTTGGATAAGGTTCGAGTTTCGCTGACGCCCTACACTTTCTTCTATACAATGCGATTCACTCGATTCTGAGCCAAGCATGCTGCCTCAACTACTCGGTCGATTGGGCTCAGCCCATCCCGCACCGGGGCCCGCTTCTAGACTCACCATACCTTACTTATGGGCCTGCTTTCTTTAGGGGGAGTCGCTTTCTCTTTGAAAGAATATCTGCCTATTTTTCCTAGCTTTGGAGACTTTAAGTGATTGGTTGGTTCCCCTTCGGTTAAGGAAATAGCTAGGCGCGTAGCGAAAGCAGCAAGAGGAAGGCAAGTAAAAAAGAAAGAATGAGCTTACTCGGTTGAATGGCAAGATGAGCTTACTCGGTTGAATGGCAAGTGCAAGTAAGGAGAGCAGTCCAACTTTGCATGTCCAAACTTGACTCATTTATGAAAAAAAAAATTTAGAGAAATTTTGAGTCGCACCCCACTTTTATTATTCATATTCAAGGTGCACCCCTGTATTTTACCTTAATGTAAGTCACTCCCAACTTTTGACAGAAATCGTCCAACATTGACGACAACGCGTTTGACTGATAATTTTGGATGAAAATACCCTCGCCTTCTTCATCCCCAAATCCAAATTCTAATCATAATTCATTCACAGCTGCCGCGTCCCCGCCACGCCCCGCCCTGCCGCACCACTACCACCACCATCATTACCACCACCTTCACCATCACCACCACCACCTTCACCTTCACCATCACCATCACCATCACCATCAGCACCTTCACCAACACCACCATCACCTATGGATAATCAAATCAATCACACACACACACACACACACACACACACACACACACACACACACACACACACACACACACACACACACACACACACACACACACAGAGAGAGAGAGAGAGAGAGAGAGAGAGAGAGAGAGAGGAGGAGGAGGAGGAGGAGGAGGAGGAGGATTTTTGTTGGTGTTGTGTCCTTTTTTGTGCTGGGAAGAAAGAGGCGTGAACTTTTGTACATTTTTACGTATTTAGTAAAGAGGAGTTTCTTGGTCCTTTTCTTTCTTTCTTGCTTTCTTTCTTTCTCATTGACAGCTATTAATTAAAAGGCGTTCATGAAACAAACATGACACCCCCACTCCACTCCGGTGAAAAATGAAAAAGAAATTTTGAGTGCTTATGGTGAAGGTGAACGTGAACATGATGGTAGTGGTGGTGGTGATGGTGAAGGTGGTGGTGGTGGTGGTGGTATGGCGGGGCTGGGACGCGGCAGTGGCAGCGGCGGGACGGGGATGCAGCAGGGGGAGGAATTATGATTTGGATTTGGGGAGGAAGAAGATGAGGGTATTTTCGTCCAAAATTATCGGTCAAACGCGTTGACCGTCAATGTTGGGCGGTTTCCGTCAAAAGTGGGGGATGACTTATATTAAGGTAAAGCACATGGGCGTACCTTGAATATGGGTAATAAAAGTGGGGTGCGATTCAAAATTTCTCTTTTTTTTATCAAGTCGAACTCAAGTTTAAGTCATGTTCAAACACGAGCTCAAATTGACTCCCAAGCAGTCGATCGGCTCGAAAAAGAGATCACAAGGAGTCAAACAGCTCAACTCGGCTCAAGAAGAGATCACGAACTTTACGGGCTCAGATTCGATTATACAACTCGACTCCCAAACTGTTAGGAAATGCTCATATTAGAAATCCTAATAATAATAGAATTTGAACAAAATCATATTCATACCTAGTCAATGAGTTCTAAATATATATAGAAACATATGTCATATCTACATAAGATTTAATTTATATATACGGACATGTGACATGCTACGCATAGAGTTCATTGTCTAATGAATAAATTGTGCTCAAGAAAATGTGTTAGGTAGCCACCAATAGGTTGAGAGAAAGAAAGAGGAGAAATAGAGAGATTGAAGAAGAGAGAGAAATTGAATTTCTTATATTTTCTTGGATATACTCTCTGAAATTTTCTTGTGTTTTATTTGTGTACTTTTTCTAGTAGTTTGTATTACGAAGTTGTAGCGATCTCGTAGAACATTGTAATCTTATTTTTAGTAGTATTTTTGTTCTCCAGGTAATTTTTTACTGGGTAGAATTTTTTTCACTTTATTTTTGTGTGTTTTTGTTTTGAATTTTGTGATCTTTATTTTTCTGCATAAGTTGACCATAGTGTTTGGCTTGCGGGTATTGGTTTATCGTTGATAGTTATCTTGGATAATAGTTTTCGTTTTTATTTCCAACACAAATAATAATAGGTGGCTCACAACGAGCTTGATTATACATCTCGACTCCTAGACCCTAATAGATAGCCACTAGTACAAATCTTGATTATATGGTTGGCTCTCTATCATTTTAGGCTTTAGTCCATTAACAATATTTTCAAACACTAATATAGATGGAGTTGTAGCGAGTTGAGTCGAATCTTAACAGAGTTGAACCACATTTGAGTCAAAAGAGTTAAGTTATGCGGAGTCGAGTCGAGCTCATGAGTTACTGTATTTTCTTTGCAGTCGTACACTTGCATAACCATATCCTAAGGTCATTTCCAACCAAGTCCTCATACCACCTATTTTATAATTTGTTTCGTTTCAACCCATCCTCAAATTGGGGGAAATTATTATCAAATTGGGAAATATTTGGGGACGAAGAGATTTAAGTCAAAAGAAAAAAAATACTCAAATTTGATAATACAATAATTGTACCCATATTGTCCTATATATTTTAATTTATAAATATAATTAAAAATTTTACAAGATCATCGCCGCATTTATATATTACACAAATCTGTTTTAAAATAGTCTAAGAGCAAAGGTAAATTACGTAATATATGTAAGGTGTTTACAGTAAAATTAGGAATAGCTGGGTTAACATATGCTCCAAAATATAGGGGGAGATGAACCTCCCTCTGGGTCTTCTTTCCCCAGTCCAGACCTCCCCGTCCCTGGTCAATAGGGCCTAATTTGTTCTCATCTCTTTGCTCTCGTCACACCCTCCTTATTCTTTATTTTATTCTCTTTCTTTGTGTTTTTTTTAAATATACAAATTTATCTTTGCATCATAATATTATATTCATAGCAAGTTTCCACGAAGTTGCTACTAGTGCCGTCTTTAGTGTTACTATAATGATTAATACAAGTACACATGCACGTGATTTGTCGGTATTTTTTTATCAAGGTGTCTATAGGGCGTCCGGATCCACTATTGACCAAATTTGATCGGTTCTAAGCCGGATCGGACTTAGTCCGAGAAGGTGACAGCTCGGGCCGGATTAGGCTTTCAAATTGAACCTCTAAGCCAAGTTTGGACCCAGACACGAATAGCTTTGGGCCGGACCAAATTCGAGCAGGGCCATGGGACAGCCTGCAGTCTCGTCCAATTTTTTTAATATATATATATATATATATATATATATATATATATATATATATATATATATTTCTCGTCCATTTTTTTTAATACATATATATATATATATATATATATATATATATATATATATATATATATATATATATATTTCTCGTCCATTTTTTTTAATACATATATATATATATATATATATTTTGAAATCAGGTAAATTGTTTCTGGAATTGCTTCCACTGGAATTCGAACTCCTGACCACTCGGGCCGCATGCATCTCTCTTAACCACTAGGCTAGAGGTCATTTGCATATATATATATATATATATATATATATATATATATATATATATATATATATATATATATATATATATATATAGTTTAGTATTTATAGCACATTTATATGTATTTTAATGTAAATATTTATTTAAATATTGATCGGTTTTTTTATCGGACCTAGAGTCGAGTCGGACGGGCCGAGCTTACGGGCCGAGCTTACGGGCCTGAAGAGTTAAGCCTAGCCCGAACCCGATATAGCGTATGGGCGGGGCCTATGGGCATGAAAACCAAACCAAACCCAGCCCAACTCTGCTACAGTAGTGGACCGAATCGAGTAGGGCCGTTAACTGGGTCCGGGCCGACCCAACCCTGGTTTGACCGGGTACGAGTCAGAGTGTTGGCCTAACAACCCATTACACACCTTATGGATTTTATAGAGATTATTAAGAAGCCTAAAATGCTGATGTAATTCTTCTTCTTTTTATTAAGATTATTCAGGAAGACTAAAAAATTATTTAGAAAAATTAAATAACAGCTCTCATAATTATCTAATTGTCTTCTATTAATTTTAATGAACAATTTTAATTAGTAGGTATATGTAAAGATATATTTAAAAAGAAAAGATTTACGATAAAATTGAATTTTTCCATCGTATAGTAGTACAAATTATTATGTTGTCGTATAAGAAGCCAAAAAAAGCACTTTTGAAGTGGCTTGTTTTGTTTATGCAATGTTGCTCGTAGATCTGTCAATTGGCTATGGTCAGACCTGTCCAGCATGAGTTCGATCCGAAAAATTGGCCTATGTGCTGGTCTGGCCCGATTAATCGTGGGCACGGGCCGGACCAGCCTAGTATATTGGGTCGTGCTGGACCACGTATATAGGCCCATAAAATAGGTCTGGCCCACCCAAATAGATAAAAAAAATGAAGTAGTTTCTATATATAAAAGATGATTGTAATTAATATTTGAAAACTTAATCATGTTATTAATGTTATGTCAGTCTAGTAAATGTATGTGATTGTTGAAAAGTATATATGGAAACATGTTGGATGTTCAATCTTCTGTATTTTAAAAATGATTGTAATTAATATACAGAAATTTTGAGGAGAAGGACGAAAATAAAAGTCCAAATTTGTCACGTGCCAGTCAAGACCAGCTCGGCCCGACCTGAAGCTGATCATGGCATGGGTCACGTGTCAAACTAGGCTGATATTTTTCACCCTTAGTTCGGTCCGACCCGATTAAGCCCACCAAAATTTCGTACCAGGCCGGCTCAGTCTGGCCCACTTAACAGCTCTACTTGCTCGCAACATCTTTTTTCTACGAATCTGCCATAGTCGTCTCTAACTCAATGCTTCATTGATATCTTGTACAACGGCCTTAATCATTAAAAAAGAAAGACTACAACATGTAGTGCTCTCTATTCTATATGCATACTCCAAAAAATCCGGGATAAATTGTTTGATGCGTACGCGTACTGTAATCTATTAAGTTATTAGGATATTTTTTAGGATATTTGGTTTACCCATATAACTTTCAAAAAATAGATGGAGACACTATGACTTTTAAACTATTCTGAAAGCAATCCTTGAATTACTTCTCTAAATTAATTATCAGGAATAATTTAACAAATATTTTTATTTTAAATATTAAAACTAGCATATACCTCCACTATATACCTCCATTATTTTTTTATCTAGCAAGTATTCCCCCTCCCATGTAAAACAAAAGAAAAATAAAATAAAAAGTGGGGATATATCTTAAATTTTTTACTAATCCATACTAAAAATGAGGGTATTTGCTAGTTAAAAAACATTAGAGGCAAATGCTAGTTTCAATATTTGGAACGGAGGTATTTGCTAAATTAACCTAATTATCACCAAAGGGTGGCTTATAATTGTCATCAAGGGATAGCTTAGTAGGTGGGAGCTATATAAGTAAGAGATACATGTATATAACAATTGGAATTGGTTTGCGTGACCACATTTTTTTTTTCGGAAAAAGTAAGGGTTCGTTTGGATAGGTTTTCTGAAATTTTGTTCCGAAAACAATTTTTAGAGATGATGTTATAAAGTTGTTTTCTGGATATAGAGATTCTGAGTTTACGTTTGGTTAATTTCGTCTGGGAAATAGTTTTCTGAAAAGAAAAAAAAAATCTGTTTGGTAAAATATTTTTAGAAAATAATTTTTTTAACTGTGTCCAGCTGTTGGATCCATCTGTGTCCCTCCCAAGCGTGTCCAACTGTGTCCTTCCTGAACGAGGATCCGTCCATCGTCATCCTCATCGTTCCAAAATCCTAACCCTACGTCCCCGGTCGACTTCGTTAAATAATTTGTGCAGGCGGACGACGGGCTAGTCGGACGACGGGCTAGTCGGACGGAGGGCTTTCGTGCAGGCAGCGACGACGACGACGAGCGGCCCGGACGAGGACCCCGAGGAGAGGGATGACTTCACTCTGTACTACTGACGAGGTCGGGAACGACGAGCTCACGGAGGACCCCTCGCCACCACCAGCAACCCAAGACCCCTCGCTCGCCACCGCCCAGGACCCTCGCCGCCAGGACCCTTTCCTCCCTACACCGACTGACGACGAGGCGACCGTCGTCTCTACAGCGGGAGGGAGGAAGATGATGGCTTTCTTCTCCGAGGAGATCATCACCTCCTACACACGAGCAACATGGGAGTGGGCCACGGCCGCGTGCGAGCTCCGTAGAGGTTGTTGAGCTCCGGGGAGGTCGTCGCATGTCTTCTCCTGCACGCATCGGAGAAGAAGAAGTGTCACGTCCCAGAACCAGAATTCTGGCAAGTGGGGACGGACAAGGCCAGCTACGCAATTCCAAAGTACGCCAGTACTCTGAAATCACGTATAAGCTGTCAAGACATGGAGGTTACTTCTACAAGCCAACAGTCGATCCTAGGTTAAAACAATCCTAGGTATCTCAATCACAGGCAATTATACAAGGAGCAAGAAGTATGATCATCAGACATACAATAGTAAAGCGTCCCAAACCATATATACATGGATGATCATGAAGCTAGTAATACAAAATAGAGAAACTAGCAAGAATATTAGTCATACATGATAGCTCTAGCTGCAGTCTAGAATACACACATCATGTTTATGCCCGTAGGCTAAATGTCAAGGACCAAAACACGAGCTATACATGTGCTCGGAGGCTAAACGCCACAAAAGCATAGTGTACATAACCAGTGGGAGAATAAAATAAGAAACCCACTTAGGTACTCTGGTGCTCTGGATGGTCACCGTCGAGTAGATGGTACGGAAGATCCTCTAGGCTTCTCTATCAGATCTGGCCAAACAAAACCAGTGGGATCAGACCCCCAATAACAAGTACCACAAAGGAAGCCAAACTATGAACTAAAATCAACAATCACTAACATCAACAATTAGGGATACAAATGAGTAAGGGCAGATCGAGACTCGTGCACTACCAATGCACTTATCCCGAACATAGAAAGACAATAAGTAAGCATCTTGGAGCATAAAGTAATTATCATGTGACATAATGTAAACTGTGGACTTGTGAATTAAACAGAGAACTTGTGACATAGCTAAACCATGTGAGAAAAATGGTACATGTGAACATGTACGGTAAGTGGAACATGTGAGCATGTTAGATAACTGGGACTTGTGAGCATGTAAGAATTATAGAAAGACAATGATAAATGGACTTAGGAACTAATTCAGAAGTCAAATTACAATCCTTAAACCAAACAAGGACCGGGGTTGTAACCCTTCTCCTGAACAGAACTTTGTTTTCGACCATTCATCGATGAAAGTAAAGCATAAACCATAGTATACTGAAATAAACATACGGACACTGCCTAGATGAAACTAGACTGGACTGGACTAACTCCATCCATCAATCACGGCCAAGCAATGAGTACGGCTTGATACTTTACTAACAAGGGTTATCACAAGCCTAGTTACTAATAAGATGCAAAGAAATTTCCAAGTCCAGTTACCCGCCTGCTGCTACCGGAGTGACCCCAGCAAAAGAAAACAAGTATAGCAGACACATTGCAGTAAGATACATATGTCCTAAGGAGGTGCCCCACTCGACGGTGAGCTGGAAATGTGCTCATCATGACAGATAGCTCCAAATCCTATGTATATATATAAGGCCGGGATCAAACGGGCAACAGGTAACTGGAAGAGTCTCTTCATGAACTACTTGATCAATCTAGTCATTAATCCTAGCCAGATTCAGTATGAATTCCTGACCGTGGGAAATCAGGAATTCATATCCTAGACATGATGCAATACAGAACATGTAGCTTGTACAAACACACTCAAGAGAAACACCCACGGTGTCCAAATCATTCATTACTTGTAAGCTAATAAAGTCGTCGTAACAACATTCATGGTTCATGTCATGTCATATCATGTTACTTGTCTGGAGTGCACCACGACGGGTCACTATCATGTTAAGAGTACTTGTTAGGGGTGCGCCATGACGGACCACAATCATGTTAAGCAAAGAAGTGACATGTGACTTGAGTGCATCGCAACGGGTCACTATCGTGTTAAACAAAGAAGAAAGGCACTCATTATGAGTGCACCACAATGGGTCACTAGCATGTTAAACAATCATAGACGTAAGAAAGCTTGTAGATAGATCTTGATAAAAGGTGCATCATAACATATGAGAAGGAATAAATGAGGTAACTACTTGGCCTAAAACACCAATTGAATATGTGCTAGTGTTAAGGGTATGAGAGGGGTACAATCATTCTCTAACTGTAAAATATTATCAAATCATGTTTAGAAATTCATTTATTAAAGAAATATCAAGCTATTTAGTAGGGTCGTCGCAATTTAGGCCAAGATAGAAAATACGCAATGCAATCATAAGCTCCATATCAAGAATGAAAGAAACTTGTATAAAATAGTTGGTAACATATTCTTGAAGCCAAGGAAAAGATCTACAACTTTCATGTTGGGAGTTGGGAGAAATTATGGCCACAAATAAGCCAAATAGGACATAAAACAGCCAAAAAATAGCCAAAATAGGCACTATGTGGCACTATGCAAGCCATGCGGCACTATTCATCCACATAGCACTATACAAGCCTGCGACACTATGTAAGCCATGCGATACTATGCATCCATATGGTACTATTCATCATGCGGCACTATTTATTCCTACGGCATTATGCAAGCCTGCGGCACTATACAAGCCATGCGATACTATTCATCCATGTGACACTATTCATCATGCGGTACTATTCATTCCTGTGGCACTATGCAAGCCTGCGGCACTATGCAAGCCATGCGGCACTATTCATTCCTATGGCACTATTCATCCATGCGGTACTATTCATTCCTGTGACACTATTCCTTCCTGCGGTACTATTTATCCATACGGTACTATACATGCCTACGACACTATTTATGCCTATGGTACTATTCATCCATGCGGCACTATTCATGCCTATGGCACTATTCATGCCTGTGGCACTATTCATGCGGCACTATTCATCGCCCCTGCCAGATTCAGCACAGATGAACTAGAAAATGCTTAAATCTTATTTTGGCCATAACTTCCTCAAAACAAGTCGAAATCTAACTTTTTAAAGGTCCATTTTGAATAAAATCGAATTCTCTACAACGTAGAACAATCAAAACTTGAAAATAATGAAGTTTAGTAGACCAAAACCCAAGAAAACCGAAAAGACTATAAACTTAGATCTACAAAAATTTATCTACCAAAATAAAAAATGCCAAGTTCTAAAGATGCTTAGAATCATGTAAGGAATAGTTTAGAATAAACAAGATAACATTTGTTCAATATTTGGCAAGATGTACTTGCCTTAGGTTGGAGGAAGATGAAGAGGATGAAGATGAAGAGAAATGAAATAATGGAAGAGAGAGAGAGGAGTTGGGTTTTTATATAAAACCCTTCTCATCTCAAACCAATCCAAACCAAGTTGAACCAACCCAAATTAAACCAAGTCAAGATCAAACCAAGATTAGCTAGTTAAGACAAGTCACAATATGGGTCAAAATTTCGTACACGTATACTGAAAATACGTAAAACAAAAAATGGGGGTGACAAGAAGCAAAAGAAAATCGAGAAGGAGAACCAATGGACAAAAAGAAGCAAAAGAAAATGGAGGAGGAGAAGTAGTAGAGCCAATGGAGAAGAAATAGCAGAAGAAAATGGAACAGGAGAAGCAACAGAGTGTGGGGTTTTCTCCCTCCTAGAAAAGTATGCAAGGGAGAGAGAGAGAGAGAGAAACGAGTGAAATATGTACTCAGAAAATTGATTTGAGCTGCGTTCTTCTGAAAACTATGTTTAAACACATGTTCTCTAGAAAATATTTTTGAAAGCAGTTTCGGAGTTCGAACTCCCAAACACATTTTTCTACAGACTTATGTTTAAACTCAAAAAGTAGCTTTTAAAGTTGTAACCAAATAGGCCCAAATTGTTTTAAGGTTTGCTTTGAAAAAAAGAAAGTCATTTTTTCCCTGTATTTGGATGCTAAAAAAATGGACAGAAAAGTAAATTGATTTCCAAAGAAAAAATATGAGAAAAAATGGTTCTCCCACTCACCATATTAATTCACTTTTCCATCTCCAATTATTCACTTTCCGTTCCAATTTTCGGATCTTTCCAAACGCTGAAGGAAAAATTGATGAAAGTTATAATTTTCCAAAGGAAAGGAAAGAGCAAAGAACTAATTTCCTTTCCTTTCCATAAAATAAATGAGACATAATAGTAATTGGATACAAGGTGGATTATAGGTCTCAAATGTCCATCACCTAAACAAAATAGATCTCAGCTCATAACATCACTAAACCTACCCCAAGTAAGGCTAATACATTAAAAAATGTCTTTTGGTTGCACGAGCGAGAACTGACCCTTTGGACTGCCTTAGCGAGTCCTTTGTTTCGGAGTACTAGCTTTACCCTGTTGAAGAAGTTGTCACGTCCCAATCCCAAAATTAGTAGCACTAGTATACGTTACAATGGCCAGCTACGCTTCAAGTGGACTCCAGCCTAACTCAAATACGTATACACTGTCTAGAGTCGGTCAAATGATCCATAAATTCATACAAGTACATCAACAACTCTATCTATAAGACTATGATTTATAGAACATAAATAATTGTAAACGAAATATGAAGAAGGCATCACTAACATTACTGGATAACCTGTAGAACCAACCCCAACAAATCTCATGACAGAAGCTTTGCAATAACCTAGAAAAAAAAACTAGGACCTCAGAGGGATGTAGTAAGATACATAATATACATTCCATAAATGATAAACAATAAATATCATGCAAGTGACCAAATATGGAACTCATATACTACGACTATAAACAACTATGTGATATGCACTTGAGGACAACGTTTGTATGTATGGATGAGATGCAGGCTAAAATATGAACCCACTTAGCTGAATGTATACATATACTGTCAATCAGTCATCTATAAACTTGCATAATGTTTAACGAACATTAGAGACCATCTGTAAATAAGGGTCATCTTTCCCATAGTTCATCCAGATACTATTGTTCACCAATTTGGCTTACTCATACGTCTAGTAACTGTCCTTTCCATCCCCATGATATTATCGAGTCGAATCTACGATGCGTCTAGTTTGTCACTAATCAGTAATAAAACTAATACAAGTCTAGCAAGACACATGCAACATAAATCAATGTATCACACCTACTATGTGTTAACAGGTAATAATAATATGCAACAAATTCGAAAGAAAATAACATGAATCAATAGTAACCATAAAACATATAAATAACTGAATAACTATGTAGACAGGTAAATAATGTAAATCAAGTATGCAAGGTATAATTGTCTGGCGAAGAACTGTCGAAGAATTGTCGAAGAAGATTCTGACTACAACGACTCCGACACTGAGGATCAAGCTATCCTAGTGAAGAAGTTCATGAGGTTCAACCGAAGAATGAAGGAACACAACAACAACAATAAAGAAGATCCAGTCTGCTACGGTTGCAAGAAGAAATGGCACATCAAGAAGTACTGTCCGACAGCATCATCATCAACCAGGAAAGACAACAAGTATGAAAAGAGTTATATAAAGAAATCTACTTCTGGAAGATATGCCAACACAAACGTTTGGCATGAAAGCGAAACCAATGATTCAAAAGATGAACAATCAGATGACGCTGCAAATGTATGCTTGATGGCATTTAATCAGGTAAACTCAAATCCCGTATTTGATGTAGAAACGAAATCGTAAAGCACAATACTCTAGAGGGGGGGGGGGGTAAATAGAGTAGGCAGGGAATATTGCTAATTAAAAAATGTTAGCAGCAAGATCACAGAATAATATTCACAACTAAGTAAAGTAAAGGCAGAGATAAGAAAGCAAACGCAAAGACAGCGATGTATACTGGTTTCTCTCTGTTGAGGACTAATCCAGTCGGTAGAACTCTTGCTACCAGTTGAATCCACTATTGGCAAAACTGCAAGTTTTCTTACGAAGTCCTTGCAACTTCTACAACGCGAGCTTTGATACGAAGAACTCGTCCAACTTCAAATGTGAAGAGGTATTCTTCAATCAAGCCTTCTGATTACAATCTCTCAGAAACTTCTAGACCGTACCGCACTGGCAAATCGACTAGAGGATTGTAATTGGCTTGGGATCTGAAATTTAAAGCTCAAGTAAACTCTTTGGAAGACTGAAAGCTTTAGATAGAGAGAAGATTGAAAGTGAATGAGTGAGTTGAAATGATCGAAATCCTTCTCTATTTATAGGAATTCTAAAGACAAAATTCTGGCAGAATTCGGGCAGAATTCGGACAGAACTCTATGAGCAAATCTCGGTCAAATCCGTAACTGCAGGAGGACCAAGTTCAGAAGAATTCAAAAATCAAACGGCCACTAACCAAACTCTGGCCGAGTTCTGTCAGGGTTAGGTCAGGTTTTAAAAACATAGTTTTTGATGATTTTTGAAAACCTTTTTGAAAACCTTTTTAAAACTTTTGTTTAAATGAATGTTTTTCAAAACAAAGGATATTTTAAAAGTATTTTGAAAACATTTTGGAATAGCCTATTTGCCAGTACGACTCGGTGTACAACGTATTCCTAGACTCAATAAAATAAAAGATACATTGCTTAAAGGAAATACAGACTCGAGCAGGCAAACATAGCTTCGGTCTTGAACTGTGTAGATAGCTGTTCTTGTTCATATCCAAGAGTCCGATATATCCTGACTAGCTTCAAATATCCAGACAGAGTTTGATCAATTAGTAAAATCAGGTTGACCATATGACCAATGGGCCAACAATCTCTCCCATTTTGATAATTGACAAACTATGAATGATATAACATTTAAGCTTGAAATAAAATCAAAAAATAGTTCATGTCCTACATTTTCTCAAACGAATGTTAGATCTTTATTTTTCTCTCCCGTTGTCATTTAGCAAAATAATTGCAAAAGAAGAAAAACTCCCCCGCAATCAGTGAAGAAACACAAGAAAATAATGCATAAATAACAAACAGTGAAGAAACACAAGAAAATACATAAATAATAGTAAATAAAATTTGAATGACATCACATGCATATATTTGTACTCAGGCAGTTTAGAATAAACAAAGAATTATATCACAGGTAGTTTATAGTGAGAAGCAGATAAAGAAATGCTAAGTAAATAAACTGATGTGAACCATAAACTACGAAATCCATAAAGATAATGATAAAGATGTTCAAATGACATCAAATAAAATAAATCCAGTACAAGTCCTCAAAAATACTGATAATAAAGTCTGAAAATAGAAAAACTTGGAATATCGGAGCATTTCCAAGTGTACAGCAGATAATGTCTAAGTCTTATATCAACTAACATATCAAAACTCCTCCTCCTCCTCCTCATCATCATCAGTATGATGACCAGCATGTCCAGAAGGACCAACGCCAGAAGTACCCGTGCCAGAAGGGTGAGGAGGAGCGCCAGTGTAAAATTCACCAATATAATCACGAGGAGGAGCACGGTCAGAACGGTACCAATCATATGCGTTACCGGGCTGGAAGTAGGCATGAACAGCCTCATCCTCACAGCGGTAACTAGAGAAAGCTGGATCTCTAGGGATAGAACCGGCTGAATGTCCAGTCTGGACGAAACGAAGATCAGCTAATGAATTTGCAATCGCCTGATAACGGGTGACATCGCAGAACTCACGCTCGCGAGCCATGTCCGTCATCGAGACGTACAAATCTGAAATGTGCTGGTGTATGCCCTCAAATGTCATAGCATACTGCTGAGGAGGTGGAGCAGTAGCAGGAACAGGAGGAGGAGCAGATGCAGTCATACTGCGACGAGATAACTTAAGAATCTTGGGCTCAGGATCTTGAGCACAAGTAGATAAGTCGATATCGAAACGCTGGAAGATGCGTGGGAGAATCATCGCATAAGAGAGATTTCTATTTCTTGCACGACAACGTCCCATCATCTGAATAATGGTCTTAGGGGCAGAAAATAGAATCCCCTTAAGAATGTGATACATAGCAGGTAATTCAAGAGACGTGACATCATCCTTCGAAGTAGACTTCGGAAGGAGAGTGGAATAAATGATACGGTGCAATTCATAATTAAACAAGTTCAAGTTGTTTGCCTTGAACTTTCCAGAGCAAACTCTATCAGGTGCACAAAGTTCAGCTTTGAAACTGGTAAGTGTCGTGCCTTCGGGGAAATCAAACTCAGTGATGTCAACAAGCGGTTCACCTTCGTTGGGAATACCAAAGATCTCTGCTAAGAGAACATCATTGAAATTGATATCTAATCCTCCAACACGTGTGCTTACATCAAAAGTGTTTAATATGATATTGCAGTAAAACAATCTAATGACATTTGTTGCTATGGGAAAATAGAGTTTAACAAAATGCTGTAACCCTAGTACCTCAAAGAAATGGCGATGATAAAAAAATATAGTCCACTTGATGGGTGCACCTGTGCATATGGATCTCATGGAGAAGTCTCCATACCACAGTAAGGCTTGGTCTAGGGTTTGAAAGTAAAACCCGTCGAACGCACCGTCGCTAGATTGGACTGGCAAAAATAGGGAATTAGTCGGTGGATCCGAAGATGAACCTTCCTCACTTGGGTTGGTTGTCTTCTTCCTCTTAAAGGGGTTGAATCCTTTAGGTGCCATTTGTGCAAATAGAAGTAAATATGTACTAATTAAAAAGTGGAGAAAGATGGAGTTATACCTTCCGAAATCAAAGTATGTCGAAGAGAACGACGAACTCCGTACGAATCCAAAGTTTGGATTGATTTCACCACTTGGATTGGAAGAGAGGGAGTGATGAAGAACTAGGGTTTGGGGTTTTCCTCGCGCGACTGCTGGTTCTGTTTGATGTGGTTTGAAAGCAATGAGGAAGAAAGGCTCTCGGGTTCTGGTTATATAACCTGATACCTTCAACCGAACTCGGGCCGAATTCGGTCCGAAGTCTGGCCGAATTCGCCTGGGTTTGGTTTGGAACACTTTTTTTTATTGGCTCATTTCAAATATTTAATTCAAAGATTAGTAATTTCAACCTTCAATTAACATAATTAATATTATTCTATAGATTAAATATCATTACACAGCGACTGTTTCAGATTAGCTGTAGGAGTACTGTCCCAGCTGGCGGAGGTTCACCGGGGAACTCTTAAGTACCGCTTCGCTTCAACCGTAGTTGTGGTGATAGACAGACTCTTTATTGGCTTGTCTCTGACACAGTTTTTGCGTATTGAAATATAATCATAAAATAAAACTAATTAATATTATTGACGTCCAAAATTCCTAATTCTCGACGTAAATAATTGAAACGATCTTCTGCTAGAGGTTTTGTGAAAATGTCAGCTAATTGATTCTCAGTATCTATGTATACAAGGTCAATATATCCATTTTGATGATAATCTCTAAGAAAATGATGTCGAATCTCAATATATTTTGTACGAGAATGACATACAGGATTCTTAGTCAAATTGATAGTGCTCGTGTTATCACAGAAAATGGGAATATGTGTATAAAATAAATCATAGTCTTCTAAGGTTTGTTTCATCCACAAAATCTGAGCACAACAACGTCCTGCGGCGATATACTCAGCCTCTGTTGTTGATAGGGCTACAGAATTTTGCTTTTTACTAAACCATGAGACTAAAGCCTTGCCTAAGAAATGACATGTGCCACTGGTACTTTTTCTATCAACTTTGCATCCAACAAAATCTGCATCCGAATAACCAGTAAGGTCAAAGGACTTAGTTTTGGGATACCACAAGCCAACAGAAGAAGTGCCCTTAAGGTATCGAAAGATACGCTTAATTGCGTACAGATGTGATTCCTTTGGATTAGCTTGAAAACGTGCACACAGGCAAACACTAAACATAATATCTGGACGACTAGCAGTTAAATAAAATAAACTACCGATCATACCTCGATACTTACGTGTGTCGACCGGCTTGTCTTGTTCATCAATATCAAGCTTTGTTGAAGTTGCCATCGGAGTACCAATAGGTTTGACATTGTCCAGATCGAACTTCTTTAGCAAATCTTTTGTGTACTTGGCTTGATTTATGAACGTCCCATTGTCAGTTTGTTTGATTTGCAGTCCGAGAAAGAATTTCAGCTCTCCCATCATGCTCATCTCAAACTCATTCTGCATACACTTAGAAATTTTTTGACACAGAGATTCATCAGTAGATCCAAATATGATATCATCTACATAGACTTGTATTAAAAGAAGCTTACCATTAAAGGACTTAATAAAAAGTGTAGTGTCAACCTTGCCTTTTGAAAAACCGTTGTCAAGTAGAAAAGAGCTTAGACGATCATACCAAGCACAAGGGGCTTGTTTCAAACCGTACAAAGCTTTCTTCAACTTGAAAACATGATCAGGGTTTTTAAAATCTGTGAAACCTGGAGGTTGTGCTACAAAAACTTCTTCTTTTATAAAACCATTTAAAAATGCACTCTTGACATCCATTTGAAATAATTTAAAATTATGAAAACATGCAAATGCACATAACATGCGAATGGATTCTAATCTCGCAACTGGGGCATAAGTCTCATCGTAGTCGATACCTTCTTCTTGATTGTATCCTTGAGCTACAAGTCAAGCCTTATTATGAGTCACTAAATCATTCTTATTAAGTTTATTTCGAAATACCCAACGGGTGCCAATGACCGGACGATCAATAGGCTTGGGAACAAGTTTCCAAACTTGATTTCGTTCAAATTGGTTTAATTCCTCTTGCATAGCATCTATCCAAAAACTATCACTACATGCTTCATCAATAGTTTTGGGTTCTAGTTGTAAAATAAAAGCAACACTAGAAACAATATCTCTACTGGATGTACGAGTACTTACACCTTTGGTAATGTCACCAATTACCAAATTCTTTGGATGATCAGCCGTAAATTTTAATCTTTTCGGCAGACTCTGAAGGTAGCTGGTTCCTGGATCTTCTCTAGGAGGATCAGCTAGTGCCGAGCTTGGTTGAGAATCAGCTGTTGTTAAGCTTGGTACAGTTGGATCTTCGTCATTGTCATCGATAGTCATTTGATTCAATTCATCAAAAGTGACGTTGATTGACTCTTCGATGATAATGGTTCGTTTGTTGAAGACTTTGTATCATTTGCTCTTGGTCGCATAACCTAAAAATATACCTTCATCGGCCTTTTTATCAAACTTTCCCAAATTGTCTTTTGTATTAAGAATAAAACATTTACAACAAAATATTCTAAAATATGAAACAGATGGAATTCTATCAAACCATAACTCAAATGGAGTCTTCTTCGATTTGGGTCGAATTAGAACTCTATTGAGAACAAAACAAGTTGTATTGACAGCTTCAGCCCAGAAATATTTGGGTAGACTAAACTGGTTTAACATTACTCTGGCCATTTCAGATAGAGTTCTGTTCTTACGTTCCACAACTCTATTTTGTTATGGAGTCCTAGGGCAGGAGAACTCGTGTACAAAACTGTGTGTGTCACAAAAATGCTCAAACTCTGCATTCTTGAATTCGCCTCCATGATCGCTTCTTATACGAGTGATCATGTAACCTTTTTTATTCTGAACTTTCTTGCAAAAGGCGACAAATTTGGATAATGCATCATTCTTGCGTGTCAAGAAGTATACCCACGTGTATCTAGAGAAATCATCTACAATTATGAAAGCATAAAGCTTACCTCCGAGGCTAGCAACTCTGTTAGGACCAAATAAGTCCATATGAAGCAATTGTAGAGGTCTAGTAGTACATACTGCGTTTACTGACTTGAATGTGGATCTGGTAGCTTTGTTATTTTCACATTGGCTGCATACCGAATCCTTTTTGAATGTAATGTCCGGTAAACCGCGTACCAGCTTCTTTGTGGATAATCTTGATATTGTGTCCATATTTGTGTGACCGAGTCTCATATGCCGCAGATGACTCTCATCGCTTTTAGCCATTAAGCATCTACCTGAAATGTTAGTTTCTTCTAACAAATAGAAAACATATATTTGTCTTCCCTGATACCTTCAAAGATAGTACTACTAGTTGAGCTATCAACTATAATGCATTTGTCTTTGCCAAAGTTGATGCCATAACCATGATCAGCCAAATGACTTATGCTGAGTAGATTATGTTTCAACTCGGTAACCAGACAGACATCTTTAATAACAGGATAGGGAGACTTACCAACATCACCGATACCAATAATATACCCTTTCAAGTTATTACCGAAGGAGACATAGCCTTCCTTCTTTTTTTTCGACAGTGTTGCAAATAATGTAGCGTCACCGGTCATATACCGTGAGCAACCGCTGTCGAGGATCCATTTGCTTCTAGCATGTGAAAGGTATTCCACCTACAAAACAGTTTGCAGATGAAACTTTTGGTACCCATTTTTTGTAGGGTCCTGAAATGTTAGCCTTTGGTATCCAAGCATAAATATTTAAATCAACAAGCTTTCTGATTCTACATACAGATGAAATATGACCAATGAGGCCACAATAATGACATTTTGTATGTCGAGTGTTGAAAGCTGAGTGGTGTGCATGGTTTGTAGGTTTATGTTTTCTAGTATAGAAGAAAGCATACCTATAATCCTGTTTGGGCTTAACCTTTTGGGGTAAAGGTTTGATAGGGTTAGGTCTGACAGTGTTTGGCTTGGGAATGTTCCAATTTTTCGGTAAGTGACACGTGTTAGGGAAGGAAGCAGCAGTCTCAGGCTGTTTTCCTAACCTAATTTCCAATCTTTTGGAAGTGTCATACAACTTAGTATAATCAGAAGTGAGTGTTTCCATTCTGATTTGTGCACATCAAAGACTTTTCTTCTCTATAGAAAGTTCTTCTTTGAGTTGGTCAATAACTTTGTCTTTCTCTTCAGATGACTTGGTAGTCTCGTGTAATAAGAGCTTTATTGAAGAAAGCTCACCAGACTCACTAACATTATTTCTAACCTCAGCTAGTAGGTCGGTAAGTCTACCTATTTCACCTTTGTACTCTTTGAGTACCTTCTTAGAGGTCTGATACTTGCTATGCAGTTTTCTGTAATCAGTCATCAGTTCACTGAAGGCATCTCCTAATTGCTCAAAGGTGAAGTCATCATATGTATCAACTACAGGTTCAGTAGGTACCTGATCAGATTCCATAAAGCATACGTTTGCAGCGTCTTCTGATTGTTCGTCTTCTGAGTCGCTGGCTTCACTTTCATGCCATATGCTGGTATTGGCATACTTCCGTGATGTCGATCTCTTCAGGTTCCCTTTTTCATACCTGTTGCTTTTCTTGCTTGATGATGAGTTTGTAGGACAATCTTTTTTCATGTGTCCCTTCTTCTTGCAGCCATAGCAGACAGCATCATCTTGATACCAGTTGTTGTTATTGTTTTCTTTGGCTCTCTTCTCATGTCTCATGAATCTCTTGAATTTCCTTGCTAGGAGTGCTTGATCTTCAACATCAGATTCACTGCTGTCTGAGTCACCTTCAACAGCTTTTCTGTGCTGAGCCTTGAAAGCGATCGTCTTCTCCTTTGGTGCAGGCTCTTCAAAATCTTGTAGCTCCAGTTCATGAGTGAGTAGCTTACCCATGAGTACTTCGAGGGACATAGTTGTGAGGTCGTTCCCTTCAATGATTGCAGTAGCCTTTGGAATCCAGTTCTTGGTAAGTGCTCGTAGGAGTTTGCGAATCTTTTCATGGTTACTGTACTCTTTGCTTAGGGAGGACAAAGGATTTATAATATCCAAGAACCTTTCGAATATCTGAGTAACTGTTTCATTGGGCTTCATCTTGAACACCTCATACTCTTGAGTAAGTCTGCTGACTTTAGATTCTTTGACTTGAGTCGTACCTTCATGTGTGTCTTCAAGTAGCTTCCACACTTCATTAGCCGTTGTGCAGATAGACACCCTGTTAAATTTAGTTGTCTAAAGCACAAAATAGAGCGTTAATAGCACGTGCGTCAAGACTGGCCTTTTTTTTTCCTCCTCTGTATATCTGCTATTGGGTTTTTCAACTAAAACTCCATCAACATTTATACGAGGTGGCTTTTGATAGCCATCAATAACAATAGACCATAAATCAAAGTCAAGAGATGTCAAAAAGAAACTCATCCGTGTTTTCCATTAGGTATAGTTCGTACCATCAAACAGTGGAGGTCTGTTTGTGGCCTGGCCTTCACTTGTGAATTTCACAGTTGCCATGTGTTGTGCTGTGATCTATATAACAATTAATTAAATGAATAAATAATTACAATGTTACCTTGCTTTACCTGTAATACCCGCTCTGATACCAATTGTAGGAACGAAATCGTAACTCTAGAGGGGGGGGGGGGTGAATAGAGTAGGCAGGGAATATTACTAATTAAAAAATATTAGCAGCAAGATCACAGAATAATATTCACGACTAAGTAAAGTAAAGGCAGAGATAAGAAAGCAAACGCAAAGACATCGATGTATACTGGTTTTTCTCTGTTGAGGACTAATCCAGTCGGTAGAACTCTTGCTACCAGTTGAATCCACTATTGGCAAAACCGCAAGTTTTCTTACAAAGTCCTTGCAACTTCTACAACGCGAGCTTTGATACGAAGAACTCGTCCAACTTCAAATGTGAAGAGGTATTCTTCAATCAAGCCTTCTGATTACAATCTCTCAGAAACTTCTAGACCGTACCGTACTGGCAAATCGACTAGAGGATTGTAATTGGCTTGGGATCTGAAATTTAAAGCTCAAGAAAACTCTTTGGAAGACTGAAAGCTTTAGATAGAGAGAAGATTGAAAGTGAATGAGTGAGTTGAAATGATCGAAATCCTTCTCTATTTATAGGAATTCCAAAGACAGAATTCTGGCAGAATTCGGGCAGAATTCGGACAGAACTCTATGAGCAAATCTCGGTCAAATCCGCAACTGCAGGAGGACCAAGTTCAGAAGAATTCAAAAATCAAACGGCCACCAACCGAACTCTGGCCGAGTTCTGTCAGGGTTAGGTCAGGTTTTAAAAACATAGTTTTTGATAATTTTTGAAAACCTTTTTAAAACTTTTGTTTAAATGAATGTTTTTCAAAACAAAGGATATTTTAAAAGTATTTTGAAAACATTTTAGAATAGCCTATTTGCCAGTACGACTCGGTGTACAACGTATTCCTAGACTCAATAAAATAAAAAATACATTGCTTAAAGGAAATACAGACTCGAGCAGGTAAACATAGCTTCGGTCTTGAACTGTGTAGATAGCTATTCTTGTTCATGTCCAAGAGTCCAATATATCTTGACTAGCTTCAAATATCCAGACAGAGTTTAATCAATTATTAAAATCAGGTTGACCATATGACCAATGGGCCAACAATTGATACATATGATAATTTTACATTTGACCAGTAAGGTAAATCTTTTAGTGACCTCTTAGAGGACCAAAGAAAACTGCTTGGCAAATACCAAAACTCTAAGAAGGTAATCAAAAAGTACAAAGGTGAAATAGGAAGACTTACCGACTTACTAGCTAAGGTTAGAAATAATAAAAATCCTAGTGAGACTAGTGAGCTTTCTTCTGTCAAACTGCAACTACACGAGACTATACGTTTATCCGAAGAAAAATACAAGACCATTGCCAAAATTGAGGAAGATTTACTCAAAAAGAAGAAGAGCCATCACTATGTACTAGTCAGAAATGATGCACTCACAGCTGACTATAACACACTTTATGACACCTCCAAAAAGTTGGAAATTAGGTTAAAAAATAGCCTGAAGTTGCTATTTCCTACCCTAACACGTGTCAATTATCGAAATATCGGAACACGGTCAAACCCAATACTGTCAAACCAAACATAGCCAAACCTTTCCCAAGAAGACTAACCGATATGCATTCTACTACAAGTATCCAACTAGAACACCAAGACCTACCAATCATGCACAACACACTGCACCTAACACTTAGCATACTAGATGTCACTATTGTGGCACTATTGGTCATATCTCACCTGCATGTAGAGTAAAAAAATTAGTTGATTTAAATATATGTGCATGGATACCAAAGACTAACATATCCGGACTCTACAAGAAATAGGTACCAAAAGTTTCATCTGCAAACTTCTTTGTAGGTGGAACACCCTACTCATGCTAAGAGCAAGTGGATCCTCGACAGCGGTTGGTCACGGCACATGACCGGTGATGCTTCTCTATTCGTAATACTGTCGAAGAAGAAAGAATGATACGTCTCCTTCGGTAACAACTTAAAATGATATATAGTAGGTATCGACAACATTGGTAATGCTTTCCATCCTGTGATTAAAGATGTCTGTCTAGTAACTGAGTTAAAACATAACCTACTCAGCATAAGCCATTTAGCTGACCACGTTTATGGTATTAACTTTGTTAAAGATAAATGTATTATAGTTGATAGCTCAACTGGTAGTACTATCTTTGAAGGTATTATGGAAGACAACATATATATTTTCTATTTGTTGGAAGATGCTAATAATGCAGGTAGATGCTTACTCGCCAAGAACGATGAGAGTCAACTAAGGAACATAAGACTCGGTCATGCAAACATGGACACAATTTTAAGATTATCCACGAAGAAATTGGTACAAGACTTACCGAACATCGTCTTTAAGAAGGATATGGTATGTAGCGAATGTGAAAAGAACAAAGCTACCTGATCCATATTTGTCCAAAAATGTTGTAAGTACTACTAGACCTCTATAATAACTGCATATATATTTATTTGGGCCTAGTGTAAAACTCCTTATAATTTAAAGGAATATTTAAATTATTTTTGGATTTTATTTAATTCTAATTTATTTTTATCTTATTTATATTATATAAAGGACTATAGCCATGGTTGAGTTTGAATATGCAAGACGACTAGAAAGTATAGCATGCCTAGCGTAGTCGGGTGCTTTAACTAGTATGCTAGCCATATTAGGAATGCCATGGTCATATTATAATCTCTTTCAACTTAACCATTTAAATTATGGCACAAGTTATATTTTTATTTAATTAATTAGTTAAGAAAGCCTTTATGACTTTTTATGAGACCCGGTTGCACCAAACCTTCCCAAACCTCTTCCAAGCCAAACCCAACCCAATGTAGACATGTTGGGCATTAATAAATATTAATAATTACATTTATTTGTATTTAATTCATATTTTGTAGTATAATTACATAGATAGAATTAAATAGTTATATATTAGGAAACCCCTTTTTAAATCCTCAATCCAATCAACTTGCCAACTCACCAAACAACCAAATCATGCCAAGTGGACCACAACTATGCTAATTTCGGCCAAGCAACCCCCCATGGCCGAATGCATCAAATTAAATAGGATTTAAATCCTATATTGCTTAAAATTTATTTAAGGATATGTTTAAATATACCAACTTATCCTAAACCTTAACCAAATCCTAATCTTTCTCTCCCTCACCTTTGGCCGACCAAAATCCCTCTCCCTCTCCATAATTTGGTAGCAAAAAACTTCCCATAGCATCTATACATCATCTCCTCCATTGCACATCTCTCAATCCTTCATAAAAACTCATCTCCTCCACCATATATCCCCAAAATCCCTCAAAACAAACCCTAAAAAACTCCATCTCCCCCATCCAATCCTCTATAGACATTATCAAATCTCCCATACCCACCAAGAGAGGATTAGCAAGCGAGGATAGCAGAAAAGATTGGAGCTTTGGTGAAGAGAAGTCATCATCACCTTTTCTAGCAAGGATCTTTGGTAAGAACCCAAATCTTTTCTTCTAAAGACCTTTGCTAAAATTCTGTAGAAAATATGTTATTAATTCTGTAGAAATAATATTTTGATGGCTTTTGTTAGGTATAATCATCCATAAAGGTTTCATGAAATATATGCGCAATATTCATGTGTCGGTAGGATCAAAATTAACCCCATTGTAAAGGAACTATGAGTTATTGGTGCCTATTTTTGAAACTGAATTTTATGTGTGTTCATATACATAAATTAGGATTTTTAAGTATTTTTTCACGATTTTAGCAACTCAAATCTGGTCAAAAAAAATTGTAGGTCAAAACTAGCTAATTTCGGGTAACCGGCTGACCTAGAATGTTCCAAACTTGTAGTATAACTCAACCCTTGTACCCCTGATATTATTCTTTGAAATAAATTATTTTATTTCTGTTTAAAATATATTTTTGGTTATTTTGAGTTATTAACTATGTTCCGGACGAGTTTTGGGTAGACTAGCTAACTTATTAATCAACTAGTCATAAATGTCTTTAGAAATATTAATTCTAGAATTTCAGAGATAAATCTGTAGAAAATTAGTTTAAATATTATTTTTATGATTTTTATATGATTTTTAAGTATGTTATTGAAGTAGGGGCATAACCGACTAATTAAAAGTTAGAAATCCTAAAATTGTGTTTCGATGTCTCGTGGAACCTGTATGTGATTGTATGGATCTAAATGGTTCCACGAGAGATTGAATATAATTTTAACACATTATTTTGACTAATTAAGTCATATCGTAAGTTTCATAAGTAGTGACTTAATTTAGTTAATTAATTATCTTGGAGCTTCGGGTTCCGGAGGCGTGGACGCAGGAGCGGCGTTTCATATTTACAATACGAAATCAGGCAAGATACCTTGCCATATTTACTTCTTATATTTAGTTACATTTTATTTCAGTTATTGTATCTATATTCCTTGTTTATTATTTTCTTTTTGCATGTGGACCTAGAGTTAAGTGACTACCGTTAATAGAGTGCATGTCATTAACTTGTCACGATTGTATCACGAGTTGTGTGTGAGTTGTGAGTATCATGTAGTGGTCACTTGCGTGTTGGCTGATCACCCGTGCGCATGCGTAGGAATAACTGTCAATAGATGCATGTTAGAAGGCTTGACAGTTATTGAATATAAACCGTGTTGTGGAAACGACACGTGTTGGTGTGTCGTGGTTACGATGCATGTATAGTATCATTGGGGGGAGGGGACAGCTACTAGCATAGGGGCTACATTTACTTTTTACACATTTATGGGTGATAGTGACTCGGATGAGCGCTACTTGCTGCCCGGCCGATAGTGTCTCGGATGAGCGCTACTTGACAGCCACTCTTTATTACTTGCTTGCGTGAATCCGTTACAGCCCCTGCGTAGAACGTTGTCCTCAAAGTGCATATCACATAGATGGTTAGGTACCCTGTTGTGTTGTAGTTTATAGTATTTTTTTTACTTATGCAGTTACATGGCATGTTCTTCCTGTATCTTGTTACGTCCCTCTGAGGACCTGATTATCTCTCCAAGTGTATGCTTTCATGATTACTGCAGGTGTTCTAGCCAAGGCCGTGATCTTTTCCCTTCCTTCGAATAGAATTACGCTTGGTTCATTTGATATTTTATCGATTCACTTCTTGTACATTTTATTTTGAGATAGTTGGTAGTGGACTTTGTCTCTGTCCAACGTTTGTACAAATGACTTTAATAAGTTGATTTTATGGTATATTGGTTTGTGGATGAGATTAGCTTTATGGTTACTACATTTTACAGCTTATGTGTACATACGAGATATCCATATATTGGAGTATACTTTGTATGTCGACAGCTGGCATGATACGTTTCTAGTCCTACGTATTTTAGGATTGGGGCGTTACATATTTTGTGGTGGCCCATGCAGGTCGAGTTTGTCACATCGGTTACGCTACTGTACCGATGTGAACCTGCATATAGGATTAGGATATTGGAATCTCATCCACCAGCTTGACTTCCTCCCTCAATTCCAAATCTCGAACTCTCGTCCGATTATCTTGACTTCCTTCTGCTTGATTCCTTTCACTGCAAATCTTATCTTCTTTCATGCTGAATAGGGAGGTTAGGAGATAACTCATCCACCAGTATCCTTTTTACCTAGTATTAAAGTGTAACAGAGTGATAATGAATATATGCTAGTGTAGGAGAGATGTTTATCTAGAATATAGAGATTTCGTAGCCTATACCCATTGGTCAATTAAGGCCTGATACAAGAACCAGTAGGACGACTGTATACGCAAGCACACCGGATAAGACTTAGATCCTTGTGAAACTCGAACTATTTATTACTGCTTTTAACGTATTTTCCCGTACTTATACTTTAAACTACCATGAATAACGACGCTATTTATAGCCTAGTTTTGCAAGCTTATTTTTTTGTCGAGCTTGTTCAGGACATGTATACTGGGGACGCCCACAAGCATATTGTCTAATTAGAATCAATGTATTATGGTCTGATCAACCATAGTGCACTTTGTTCGCTCTTCATATGATTATTCCATATGGATTTAGATATAGAGGTATCTAGGATCTCATCCGCGACTGCATTGACAATTCCTCTTGAATTATACATTCGCCTTTGAATTACGTAATTGTATTCAATGACATCTTTCTTGAACTCTTTATTGCTTTTGTCTTTCACTGATTCGAAAGACGAACGCTCGTATTTGATAGATAAATACAGAGTATCCCCATGGTCATGGTAGTTATATGCACAAGTATAGCAACCATCGGCTAAGCCATATAACTACAACCTTTCCTAAAGTTGCTCATCCTTCCCTCGACCCTAATAGTAATATCGTGACCTTCTAGTCATTTGAGCTTGAAAGATGAGTAAGATCTTACCCTTGGGTAAACCACAAACCTATGAGACTATCTAATCTCTAGGAATCATTTATTGTGAGTCTCCAAATATTCATATTGATTCTTGGCTTAACTAGCAACCCGTATGCCTTAACTCAAACCTTACTTGACTAGGCCCCCACAGTTTAGGCAGAGAAGAATAGACCAAAACAAGGACAAGCATTGCAAGGACCGTGGTAGACACCCATTCTAAGATTAGAGATTCAGCAGATGTTACTCTAGGTACAAAATTCTATTATCAAAGAAGTGACATAATATTAGAACAACACATTCACCAGCTTAGCCAAAATCTGTAGCATGATGCCCAATTTTGTATTAGTAATGAATAAGTGATGCATGAGCACTACATTTAATACCTCTAGAATGCTTGTGACTATAGTCTGGCAGGTTTGACACAAATAGAAATTCACGACTTAGTAGTTAGGGATCTTTTCCATGACGTGCTTTAGAGTTCGTTATTCCACCGATAGACTCTCGTATACCATGGACAAGCGGGTCATTCCATCTTATCGACTAATGTACCACTGTACGCGATCATTTCTATTTATTAGGACTCGAGGTACAATCCTCGAAACTAATTTACAACTACCCTATCATGTTATCGATCACATCGTGACTTATTATTACCAAATGTCAAGGTACGATATCGCGACTCAAATATTCCTAACCTTATTATTCCTAAAACCATATCCTAGTCTCTAAAGTGAATACATTGTAAGCCATTCTTACTTTTAGGAATTTGGGGATCACCGATTGATTGAGGTAAATTGGTTCTCACTAGGATGATAAATGAGTGACTCGTGAACTCCCACTTTCTTTTTAGATCTTTTGGTGTCCCTTACTGTGACTTTGATATTTGAAGTGTAATACTAGCTGTTACCTTCCAACAAAATTTATATGCAAAACTTAAACGAGTCCACCTTCAAGTGGACATATCATGTCTCACACAAACACATCTCCTTGGACTCTATTACTATAATACGACTTTCAGGTCAACAGGGACTAGCGATAACCCTTACCATAACACCGATATACTTTCGGATTGCAGTTAGAGATCCAACCTTGACTCAAATCTTTTGGCCCAATATATGGTTGTGATCTACTCGAAGCCCTCTACGCATATGCCACTAGTGTGCCACTCAATAGAGTCCTTGTGTGCTACTTAAACACAAAAGTCATGGAAGGCACATCTCACGACTTACAGAACCTATTCTACCAACCCGACGGGAAATTTGCCCAACCACTTGAATTTGAACCTATTCTACATTACCCTAACCTAGTAGGGATGGTTTAAAATTCCACAAAATTTTGTCCAGCCACTATAGTTTAAAATCTAAAGTTTATGCAATCAAAGATTGAAGTCCAATTAGGGAACCTATTGAGACTCAGTTAAACCCATCATAGCCCATCGCCATATTGGGACTATAAAACCAAACTTAATGAAATAGGCTCTTACCCCTATTATGTAGGTCCCACCTCTTGGCTCACTAATTCTCCTTCCATAGATTTCGTAACTGCATCTCTTCGTAGCCTATGTTATGCATCTCTCGGTACCAACTTGCTTCCGGATATACTTGACCAAGACCTCTCATACTGTCTTGACCAAACATAATTAATATATGGGCCATATTAAATAGATAATACCTAGACTTTCTATAGAGTCTGTGACTATGATTGGAAATAACTCATACTTCCTATACCTCCTTGAAATTTGACCTTCTTAGAAGCCCTATTATTGTGCTTTCCCCGATTAACCAACTTCTATAAGTTGGGTAGAACATTGAACTTATTATACTCTACCTCTCAGAATGGAATTACAATCGTGACCGTTCTTCCGTCTGTGTGGAATTTATGAAATGATCTTTTATTTTGCATTTTATATCCCTTTGCTCGTGCGTTTAGATAACTACGGTAACAAATTGCAACCTAAATTCTTCAAGTCAATTATAGAATCATTTTTGTTTAAATCAATAGCAAATTTGTTTTTTGAGGCAAATAGATCGCAAGCCTCTCTAAGGAACACAAGATTTTGGAATTAACAAGTGGTTGGAAATGATTGGTTCCAATTAGACTAATAATTCAATGGTTCATAACGTCGACCCATATTCGTATCATGTGATACCCTGGATCGTGATTTTGATAATTGAAGCACAACGCTAGCCTTTTCCTTTCAATAAAGTTCACACTTACGAACTAGACTAGTCATGCTACTCAAATGACATACACGTCCCATGCAAACGAACTTTCCAGTGCTCAATTTAAAAATTACACCACGTGTATGACACATTGTTTCCTCAAAACAAACCATAGAGACCCAAATTCGACCTATTCAATTTCACCCATGCAAATATCGACCCATTCCCTTAACTAAACTGAATACTCAAGATCTGTGCAAGACGCACACCTATGACATATGCCTTCCAACAAGCAAGCGTATGCCTCCTACATAACACCAAACATCAGTCCACACATATTAGTCGTTTTGACTTAGGGTTTTCAAAATACTTGCCTAATCATATTCTATAGCCTGGGTTCTTTAATTATCATCGATTCTCATCACTTGACCATAAATTTTTTTCCCTAAGTTTTCAAGCTCACTTCTTAGTTTTCCATGTTAGACGTAGAACGAATTATTCTGAACTGACACACCTTAGTATATTCCAACAAGAGGTCACTACCAGCTTGTCAGAAGCATGACCCCTAGAGTGACAATGTTTGATTGTAGTAACTTTCTTATAGTTGTTATTGACCAAGAACGTTATGGTGTTATCGAGGCTCACTTAGAATCCAAGACTACGGTCAGAAGTGTCTATTATTCTCGTGCCCCTCCCTAGAAATTGTCCTCCTCAAGGTCTTGTAATGACGACGATCTTTACAGATGGCCAACTTCTATAAGTTTGGTAGAGTCTGGAAGGAAGCATACCCCATCTTGTAGAATATGAGGTCAATCGGGATTCCTATGACAACCACCCCTCCATCCTTTCAAAAATTAAGCTAAGATTTGACGTACCTACTCTCCCTCCGTACAAAAGTTACGATGCATGTATAATATAATTGGGGGGAGGGGATAGCTACTAGCGTAGGGGCTACATTTACTTTTTACACATTTATGGATGATAGTGACTCGGATGAACGCTACTTGCTGCCCGGCCGATAGTGTCTCGGATGAGCGCTACTTGACGGCCACTCTTTATTACTTGCTTGCGTGAATCCGTTACAGCCCCTGCATAGAACGTTGTCCTCAAAATGCATATCACATAGATGGTTAGATACCCTGTTGTGTTGTAGTTTATAGTATTTTTTTTACTTATGCAGTTACATGGCATGTTCTTCCTGTATCTTGTTACGTCCTTCTGAGGACCTGGTTATCTCTCCAAGTGTATGCTTTCATGATTTACTGCAGGTGTTCTAGCCAAGACCGTGATCTTCTCCCTTCCTTCGAAGAGAATTACGCTTGGTTCATTTGATATTTTATCGATTCACTTCTTGTACATTTTATTTTGAGATAGTTGGTAGTGGACTTTGTCTCTGCCCAACGTTTGTACAAATGACTTTAATAAGTTGATTTTATGATATATTGGTTTGTGGATGAGATTAGCTTTATGGTTACTACATTTTACAGCTTATGTGTACATACGAGATATCCATATATTGGAGTATACTTCGTATGTAGACAGCTGGCATGATACGTTTCTAGTCCTACGTATTTTGGGATTGGGGCGTTACACCTAGTAAAATTGCTAGCCTAGGTGGTAACTCTTATGCTTTTGTAATAGTAGATAATTTCTCTAGATACACATGGGTATATTTTTTTCGCACGCAAGAATGATGTATTATCTAAATTTGTTGCATTTTGTAAGAATGTTCAAAATGAGAAAGGATTCATGACTACTCGTATTTGAAGTGATCATGATGACGAATTCGAGATTGCAGAGTTTGAGCAATTCTGTGACACACATGGATATTTATATGAGTTCTCCTGCCCTAGGACTCCACAACAAAATGGATTTGTGGAATGTAAGAACAGAACTCTATCTGAAATGGCTAGAGTAATGTTGAACCAGTTTAGTCTACCCAAATATTTCTGGGCAGAAGCTGTCAATATAGCCTGCTATGTTCTTAATAGGGTTCTAATTCGACCTAAATCGAAGAGAATCTCTATGAGTTATGGTTTGATAGAACACCCATAGTTTCTTATTTCAAAATTTTTGGTTATAAATGTTTTATTCGTAACCCTAAAGATAATCTGGAAAAATTTGACGAAAAGGTCGATGAGGGTATCTTTTTAGGTTATGCGGTCAAAAGCAAAGTATACCGAGTCTTCAAAAAGAAATCAATGACCATCGAAGAATCAATAAACATCAACTTTGATGAATTATACCAATAGACAATCAACAACAATGATGACGATGACATCAGTACACCAAACAAGACGTCTAAAGAACCTGAAATCGGAACCAGCTACCTTAAAAGTCTGCTAAAAAGAATAAAATTCATGAATGACTACCCCAAGGACCTGGTAATAGGTGAGATCACCCATGGCGTAGGTACTCGTTCCTCCACCAGAGATATAGCTTCTTGTGTTGTATTTATTTTACAGCTAGAACCTAAAACTATTGAAGACGCATATAGTGATAACTATTGATTAGATGCTATGCAAGAGGAACTAAATTAATTTGAACGAAATAAGTTTGGAAACTTGTTTCCAAGCCCATTGATCATCCGGTCAATGGCACCCACTGGGTATTTCGAAATAAATTAAATGAGAATGGTTTAGTCGCCCGTAACAAGACTTGACTCGTAGCTCAAGGATACAACTAAAAGAAAGGTATCGACTACGATGAGACCTATGCCCCTGTTGCGAGATTAGAATCCATTCGCATGTTATGTGCATTTGAATATTTTCATAACTTTAAACTTTTTCAAGTGGATGTAAAGAGTGCTTTTCTTAATGATTTCATAAAAGAAGAAGTTTATATAGCTCAACCTCCAGGTTTTACTGATTTCAAAAATACTAATTATGTATTTAAGTTGAAGAAAGCCTTATACGGTTTAAAATAAGCCCCTCGTGCTTGGTCAGACCGTCTAAGCTCGTTTTTGCTTGATAGTAGTTTTTTAGAAGGCAAGGTTGACACTACACTGTTTATAAAGTCTTTAAATAGAAATCTTCTTTTAATTCAAATTTATGTTGATGATATTATCTTTGGATCTATTTATGAATCTCTCTGTAAAGAATTCTCTAAGTGTATGTAGAATAAGTTTGAGATGAGCATGATGGGAGAACTCATATTCTTCCTTGAACTGTAAGTTAAACAAACCAACAATGGGACGTTCATCAACCAAGCCAAGTACACAAAAGATTTGCTAAAGAAGTTCGATCTGGAATCCGTCAAACCCCTTGGCACTCTAATGGCAACTTCAACCAAGCTTTATGTAGATGAACATGGCAAATCTGTCGACATACGTAAGTATCGAGGTATGATTGGTAGTTTATTTTATTTAACTGCTAGTCGTCTTGATATAATGTTTAGTGTTTACTTGTGTGTAAGATTTCAAGCTAACCCTAAGGAATCACACCTGTACGAAGTTAAGCATATCTTCCGATACCTTAAGAATACTTTTTTTGTTGGCTTATGGTATCCTAAAACCATGTCCTTTAACCTAACCAGATATTCGGATGTTGATTTTGCTGGATACAAAGTGAAAAAAAAGTACTAGCGACACGTGTCATTTCCTAGGTAAGGCTCTAGTCTCTTGGTTTAGCAAAAAACAAAATTTTGTTGCATTATCGACTACTGAGACCGAGTATATCGCCGCAGGACGTTGTTGTGCATAAATTTTGTGGATGAAGCAAACCCAAGAAGACTTTGATTTACACTACACACACATACCTATTTTTTGTGACAACACTAGCACTATAAACTTGACTAAGAATCCTTTATGTCACTCTCGCACTAAACACATTGAGATTCGACATCACTTTCTTAGAGATCATCAAGCAAATGGAGACATCAATTTAGAATATGTAGACACAGAGAAACAATTGGCTGACATCTTTAAAAACCTTTAGCGGAAGATCAATTCAATCATTTACGTCGAGAATTAGAAATTTTAGATATCAATAACATTAATTAATTTTATCTTATTAATTATTTTCAATATATAAAAATTGTTTTTGACACAAGCCTACAAAGGGTCTGTCTGTCACCATGGCTATGGCTAAAGCGAAACGGTACTTAAGCGTCCCCCGATGGACCTCCGTTAGCTGGAACAGTACCCCTACAACTAATCTGAGACAGTCGCTGCATAATAAAATTTAATTCATAAAATAAATTTAATTATATTAATTAAAATTTAAAAATACTAATTTTGGAATTAAATAATTGAAAAGGAATAATAAATATAAGGTGATATTTTGGATTTTGTGCAAAATAACCTTAACAAAGTTCAAGGCGAACTTGGACCGAAATTGCCCCGAGTTCGGCCCGCACTCGGTTGGTGTCGGGTTCTTTTAAACAAAATCTAAATGGCCCCACCTTTATTTTTTTTCCTCCTCCTCAAAACAGCAGCACAACAGCCGTAAAAACTTCCAAAACCCTAGTTTTTCAATCCTTTATTTATCCCTAGTCCTTTGGAATTTTGTGTTGAAATTTTGGATTTGAACATGGAATCTCCTTCTCTTCCACATACTCTAATCTAAGAAGGTATAATCTCCTATATCTCTCCATCTCTTAAATTTTCAATTTTATAGAAGCTTTCTATTTTTATTAAAAAATCATACCTAGAGTTAACAATCCTTTTAAGAGAAAGAAGACGAATAGTGATATGGCCTCGTCTTCCGATCCTACCCTTGGATCTCTCTTTTCGTCCATTCAAACGGACGATGGGGCATTCAATGAGTTTTTTTTTTGAAATTTTAGAACAATCCTTACTATGGTATGCAGATTTTTTAATTCGCAATATTTGCCCTGGCGCACCGATAAAATGGACGATCTTTCCGTCTCATAAACCATATTTTGAAGCTTTAGGATTGCATGTTCTTGTTACACATTCGTTTCCTATTGCCACTAATACAATTAGATTATTTTACTATAATTTTACTCTTGCTGACGATGATTATCTTGTGAAAAGTTGTGTCACCGACATTGATATTCAATCAATGATAAAGATCTAGCAACGATCCTACAAATTCCAAATGTAGGTGAGCCGCTTGTCGATATCACTGATTTTGAATTTTCTAACGATATGACTTTGACCAATTTCAAGAATCAACTTGTGCTCCTGATCCCGTCCGTACCGACAAGTTTAAAGCCATAAACTTGAACTTGTTCTTCTATGATTTACATCGGATCATCTTTTGCACCATACTACCCAAGTCCACCTCAAAATGCGATGTAATAAGTCTTGAATTGTCTGCCATCTACCACATTCGTCATGGGATTTCCTTTTCTGTCCATAAGACTATTATCAAGATGATGACTGGTGTCGTGAGATGAACAAAAATCTTTTTTACGTAATGATCTTATCTATCATCTTTCAGCATTTTAAGATTGATTTTTTTTCTTGTGCTCGTGACACTGAGCCTAACCATCTACAGCTTTTACGTCGTAGTGCCTCTGTCCCTCCTGCTCCTCCTACTGCATCACCTCTTCTACCTCAGACCTATCTTATGTCCTTTGAGGGTATCCATCAGTATTTAGATGATTTGCGGCATGCTCAACTGCATGAGCACAACTCTTTACGAGCATATATGACCAAGACATTGAAAGAACAAGAGTTCCGAGATGCCAGTCAGTTTTAGGTCCTTGCAAACCCTTTTGCAGATTTGTGTTTCGTTCAAACTGATCAGCATGCCAGTTCTCTTCAACGAGATCCTACTGTTTCTGGTTATCGCTATGAGGATAAGGCAGTTCATCATTATTTTAACCCCGGTAACGCCTATGATTGGTACCGTAGTTCTGGTGCTACTCCACATCCTTCTCATGGAGATGGTACTTCTGGTATTGGACCTTCCGAACATGGTGATACTGATGCTCGTAATGATGACGATTCTGCTTAGACTTGATCTAGACGCTACATTTTTAGTCTAGATGTTATCTTATTAGAATCTATTTATGTCTATGTTTTCTTGAAAATGTTTCTAAGATGGTACTTTTTTATGCACTTCTATGTTGACTTTTGAGATGTTGAGTTTGTTGTTCCAAACTCTTTTTGATTTTATGCATTTTACTTTTAGTACTTATTTCTTTATTTGTCCCTTTTGGTATGCATTTATGCTTAGCATTATCTTTAGCTACTGCTTCAAATCATAAACTGCCTGTAAAATTCATGATATTTTTTTTATATTTTCTCTAATTTTCTTCACTGTTTGTTTCTTAAGCATTTTGCGGGATAAATTATTTTGCTGAGTGACAAGGGGGAGAAAAGGATCTAACATACTTTTTAGGATACTATTTGCTAAGAGGAGATAATACTGTTAACCCAATGATTATATCATATTTTTGAATATGGCTAGTCAATTAAGTTTACCATAATGACGTCACTAATATTCATATAATTACTATCATGTCGCTACTTAAACTTACCATTATCCTAATGTTCTATATCATATTTCTATGTTTGTATCATAATGCATTATAGTATTTTGTTCGCCTAACATGTATTTGCAGACATGCAGTAAGCATGATCAAATAAGGACATGTAATAGAGAATTATTAATGGGCCAAAGACGGCGTTATGCAAGAAGATTTCTCTCAACTGTCCAACGAACTATCTGGGGCCTTACATCGGGGGTTTTGCTGCATGGTCAGCAGACAGGGGTCGAGGGGGCAGTGTCCCCCCGTAGGAGTTCGGGGGGCAAAGCCCCCGAAAGGTATTCAGATTTCCAGATTTGTGTATCTTTGGACAACTGTAGGAGCGTAAAAAGTGCTTCATAAGAATGAGTCAAAGAGATGGATCATTCCATTCAAATTGATCCACTTTACGCCTGAAGCAGGCTAATCATTTTACGCCCGGGTCAAAGCTAATAGTTTTACGCCTAAGACAGGCTAGCCACTTTTTACGCTGGACAAAGCTGTCAAGTCTCGCATTTAATGCAAAGTCTGACATGAAGATTTAATGATGACATATTCAAAGAGATTTATTTTACACAGAGACCAATTTGTCGTTTAGTATGTGGACTGAGCTATCTTACGCTCATAATATGGCTTCTTTTACGCACGGAGACTATACGAGTTTTTACGCTCAAAAGTTGACGTGTGCGTAAGGTTTATTTGGGCTACTTTTACGCTCAAGGTTATTTAACAACCACTTTACATGAGAAGTCTATGTCAGGGCTATTTTACGCCTAGTCTACTACTTTACGCTCAGGGTATATTTGGGTTATTTTTACGCCCTATTCTTCTTCACCAATTCAGAACGTGGTTTGCCTACATGGCTTTTATGCCACATATCTCGAAGAACGTGTGTACGTGCATCCTATACTTACTGAAATGATGGGACACGTATCAACGTATGCAGAGGATGACTCCAATCATGGGTGACAGTTGTTAGCGTAAAGACGGAACTTTTGCTGAGTTTTTACGCACAAGAAGCCAAGTCTATAAATAGACTGATTTTTTTCATATGACGGACAGAGAGAAAGGAGAGAATACATAGAGATCAAAGCCCAGAGACTTTGATTTTTTGGAGCATTCTTCTTCAACTTTTTTTTCCAGAACAGAGTGAAGCAAAGCAGGAAAGCATTCGAATATACCCTGTCAACAATCAACCTTTGATGATCAAGGTTAAAGGAAGAACTCAAGCTTCATCTGAGGAATCAGTGAATGTTCCTGTTAAAAGCCAAGTTCAACCTCTTGTGATCAAAGTCAAAGGGCGTACATTTCGTACGAATGATCCAGAACCTCCTTTGATTGTCAATCTTGGCAAATCTACGCAGAAGACGGATGATAGTCCACTAGTGATTAATCCGAAGCGTAGCAGTCAAATTATAAATGATGTAAATATTGATCATTCTGTATTTTTTGATATCAATGAAGATTTCCTTTTCGAGTATATGGCTGTCAAGTTTATTGAAAGAATGACTTTATCTTCTGATAATCAAAGTCATCAATATAAAGACGACATAGACACATAGGAAACCTTATACATTGACAATAAGGAAAATTCTTTTCCTCCTCATGTCGATGTTGGACCTTATGATCAAAGGTTTCTAACATCTTCTTCCTATCTTCTTCCTGTAGCCGCTTCATCGCAAGCTTGTGTAACTTATAGACGTCACAAAGAATCTTATTTTTGTGGTTCCGTCTGATAAGAAAAACTAGCGCCAAATTATTTTTGGCTTGGCTAAAAATATCCCTGTTGCTCAGACAGATGATTTGAGAGATAAAGATAAAGGAAGAATCCGAATTGACAGATGTAGTCAACAATCTCTCAAGATTATCCAGAACATGGGATATAATTTGAAGACTATGTAAGGTCTCAATCAAGGCAAAGGTAGACGACTACCATTATGTGGTGATCCGTTTTACCAAAAAACTCGTCATGGATTGGGATATGATCCGTCCTACATGTTTAATAACGATATTCAAGAAGAGTTCTCTTCTAGCTCTTCACAATCATCAGATTCAGAAGAAGTCCAATTCATCGAATCCGATATTTCTCACTCCTCGTGTGTTAAAGGAGACTATTATGATGAATCTGAGCAAATGTTTTCAGCTTACATGGTTCAAATTGATGGTGAATCTGAGCCATTTGAGAATGATCCTTGGGCTCAACAGATGGACACTCAATGGGAACTTCGTTTTGAACCACGACAACCACCTACTGAGGACGAGATTGTCCAGATTGACGTTAGAGATGGAACTACGCCCAAACCAATATTCATCAGTAAGAATCTTTCTGAAGATGAAAAGGAAGAATTGATAAAACTGATCAAAGAATATATTGATATTTTTGTATGGAGTTATAAGGATATGCCAGGTCTAGATCCCAAAGTTGCTACTCATAAACTCAATATTCTTCCTAATGCTAAGCCTGTAAAACAACAGCAACGACATTTTAGACCAGATATGATGGATGCAATTGAAGCAGAAGTCAAAAAGCTGATCACGTGTGGTTTTGTTCGTGAAGAACAACACCCCGATTGGGTTGCCAACATTGTTCCTGTTATAAAGAAGAACGAAAAAGTCCGAGTTTGCATAGATTTTTGAGATCTTAATGCAGCTTGTCCAAAAGACGAATTTCTACTTCCAATTACTGATGTCATGATAGACAATACATGTGGTTTTGAACGCATGTCTTTCATAGATGGATTCTCAGGATATAATCAAATTAAGATGCATCCAGAAGATGAAAAGCATACCACTTTTCGTACACCCCTTGGAGTTTACTGCTATACGGTGATGCCGTTTGGTCTTAAAAATGCCGATGCCACATATCAAAGGGCCATGAGCAACATCTTTCAAGAACATCTACGGAAGACAGTAGAATGTTATGTTGATGACATTGCTGTTAAGAGTCGATCAAAAGATGATCACATTCAAGACTTGAAGACAGTATTTGAACTGATGCGCCAACATCAATTAAAAATGAACCCTACTAAGTCTTTCTTAGGGGTTTCCAGTGGCAAGTTTTTAGGATTTGTCATTACTTCTCAGGGTATCCATGTTGATCCTGATAAAGTTAAAGCAATTCTTGAAATGCGTCCTCCACGTAATTTAAAAGAACTCCGTGGCTTCCAAGGTCGCATTGCATATATCAGGAGATTCATATCCAATCTCTTTGGAAGATGCCAGCCTTTCTCCCGTCTATTAAAGAAGGGTGTATCATTTGTTTGGGATGAAGCATGTCAGAAAGCCTTCAATGACATCAAGCAATACCTTACAAATCCTCCTGTTTTGGTACCTCCAGTGATAGAAAGACCATTTTTGCTATATGTTCGAGCTTTGGATCATTCACTTGGTGCTCTCCTTGCACAAAAAAGTGATATAGGGTATGAACAAGCAATTTATTATCTTAGCCGAATGATGGTCGGAGTAGAACACATGTATACTCCTGTAGAAAAGGAATGTCTGGCCTTGGTTTTTGCTGTCCAAAAGACAAGACATTATGTGACAGGACAGACTATCCATGTCATCTCCAGAATAAATCCTATTCGGATATTGATGAGAAAACCGAGCATTCTTAACTCTAGGTTAGCTACCTGGGCAATGTTGCTCACTCCTTATGACATGGTTTATATACCTCAAAAATCAGTGAAGGGTCAAGCATTAGCTGATTTCTTAGCTGCTCATCCTATACCTGAAACATCAAAGTTATATGAGGACATTCCAGATGAAGTTGTAGATTGCAATATGACTTTGAAAAATGACATTTGGCAATTATATTTTGACGGAGCATCACGGGTTGGACCTAAAGGTAATATTGTCTCTGGGGTAGGAATTGTCTTGGTTTCTCCTGACAAAATGGTCATATACCGTGCCTATTCTCTCAATGAACCATGCTCCAATAATGTAGCAGAATATAATGCTCTATTGATTGGTCTCCAAGTCGCAAAACAATTGAATATTGAATTTCTGGAAGCCTATAGAGATTCTCAGCTGATTGTTAATCAGGTCAGAGGGACTTATGAAGTCAGAAATCCTGATCTCATCCCTTATCATCAAGTGGTAGTCAGATTGGTCCTTTCATTCAAAGGATTCTTCATTGAATTCGTACCACGTTCTTAGAATGTGGAGGCTGATGCTCTTGCTAGCCTAGCTGCAGACTTGGCTGTTCCAATCCGAAGACAAAATAAAATTACTTTGTTGGACCGAGATTTATTCTGTGTCAAGAATAATTTGTGTATTGAACAGAGTTATACTACAGAATCAAGCTCTCAGCAAAGGGATTGGAGAACTCCATTTATTGATTACGCGGTTCATGGGATTTTACCTGAAGATCCAAAAGAAGCTGCGTCAATTAAAAGACGATCATTTCGATTCTATTATGATTCATCTTTACATATGTTATATCGTCGCTCATATGATGGACTCTTGCTGCGCTGTCTCTCAGAAAGTGAAGCTAAACTGATACTCCATGAGGCTCATGATGGTGTCTGTGGTGCTCATCAACCGGGTCCAAAATTACAAGATCGCATTCGAAGATTGGGGTATTATTGGCCTTCCATGATAGCATATGCTGTGGATTATGCCAGAAGGTGTAAAGCATGTCAGATTTATGCCGATTTTATTCACCAACCTTCTGAATTTCTACATCCTACAGCAGCTTCTTGGCCCTTCGAAGCTTGGAATATAGATGTCATTGGTCCTATTAACCCTCCTTCTTTTAAAGGACATCGGTTCATATTAGCTATAACCGATTACTTTTCTAAGTGGGCAGAAGCAGTCCCCCTTGCTGAAGTGAAAACATCTAATGTGATCAGCTTCATCAAACATCATATCATTTATCGCTTCGGGATTCCTCGACGAATAATTCATGATAATGGTCCATAATTTGCTAGTCAGGCATTTTTTCGGTTCTGTGATAAGAATCAAATTCAAAATCTGGCTTCTACGGCTTATAATCCAGCTGCTAATGGTTTAGCCGAAGCCTTCAATAAGACTATCATTAAATTTCTCAAAAAGTTTGTCTCTTCTAATAAACGTGATTGGAATGAGAAACTTGGAGAATATTTATGGCTTATCGAACAACAGTCAGGACTCCTACTGGTTTTACACTATTTTTATTAGTTTATGGATGTGAGGCTGTTCTTCCCTTGGAAATCCAGATTCCATCTCTATGAATAGCTATTGCTAATGAGTTAACTATAGAGAACAATGATCGCTTACGACTCCAAGAACTTGAAGGATTGGACGAGAAGCGTCTTCAAGCACAACAGCATATTGAGCTATATCAAGCCCGTATATCTCGAACTTTCAATCGTAAAGTTAAAGAGAGGGTATTCAAGATTGGCGAGTTGGTATTAGCCGTTCGAAGATCGATGATTATGACTCACAAAAGCAAGGGGAAATTCCAAGCAAAATGGAAAGGTCCTTATGTAATTGAGACCGTATTTTCTAATGGTGCCTATCGGTTATCAAAGCCTAATGGAGATCTACTCATGATGCCAATCAATGGCAAATTTCTTAAGAAGTACTATGTATAAAAAAGGACAGAATGAAAATAAAATTTCTTTTATTATTATTTTTGTTCTGAACAAAGGATTAAGGACGAGGACCACTGCCTTCCTTATTAAATACATAGTCGGCCAATGCATCGAAGGCATCGTTGCCTGAGTTCATAAAAAACTTACAGGCAGTCATCCTCATTGCTTCTTCTTCAGGAGTTTTCCCTGGCTCTACTAAGAAAGCGAGGATGTCTTGTGGTGGCTTGGGCGTAGAAGATCTTTTGCCTACTTCGGTTGGACCTGATACAATTGGTTCAATGGGGCACGTCTCAATGATGTCCTCAACTTTCTTGGAGACTTCATTCTTTTGCTGCATATCCTTGGAAGACATTTCCAATTGAGGAGTGGAAATAAGAATAAAAAGTTACAAAGATTTCTTACCTATTTAATAGGAGAGATCTATTAATGAACCGGTCTTTGAAATTGAAAATAATCTTTCATTCCCAGAAAGGCCTGTCCGTTCATTACATCAGATTCATTCATTTACTTATGGAATTGAATTGTTCTTTCTTTTCTCGAAAGTTATGTCAGTTCATTTCATATTGGCATATATCCTCAGTGACGTCTGTCTTTTTAATCCCCAGCTACCAAGGTTTGGTTAAGCTGATTACTCATCTCTTTGGAGAGAAATTTTGATCTTCTATCTTACCCGTTGGTATAGAAAATTGGATTTATTATTTATCACGTTCTTATAACCTCTGAATAAATATTAAATTTGCTTGCTTTTCTTATATATCAAATCCATTTGACCTCTGCATAGGTATTGATCTACCTTTTCTTTGAGTTCTTACATGCTGTAATGTCCATAATACCTCTGATAGTATTGTATACAATACTCTAAACAGAAAACAAGACTTTATTATCTATCATGTCCATATTACTTCTGGATAGATACAAATCATTGAGCATAGAAGATTCATCATTTTCATTCTCATTTCATCATAAAAGTCTATTACATTTCTTAGACTTTCTTACAAATCATAATGGAAATCTATTACATCTTGGATTTTCATTCTATACAACAATGATGACCTAATCGAGATCTATTTCTTCTTTGGATCTTCTTCATCGGATTCGTTGTTGGTGTCAATTCCTTACTGTCTGAGCCTCAATGGCGACCAGAACAGAAGGAATCAAACTCTGATATTCTCTCTCAGACGAGAGGAGAATCCTAGAGTATGGCAGCCCGAAGACGTGTTGCTGCCAATACAATTGGTGGAGAAGTGGCGGCCTTTCAGAGGAGATAGGAATGTATCCAGCATTGGGATACAATTCCTAGTCCTGCCATGAAAGGAACTCTACTACCCAATTTCTCGGAATAGAGTTGACTCCACCATCCAACTTTTCGTGTATAAAGGCTCTTCCTACCATCTGAGGAAGACCCTTTTATCCCACGAAAAGTTCCGAGTTGTCTGATTTGTACGTCAAAAGCGCATGAGCTCCCTGATGCTGATGTCAGAAGAATGCTCCTCATAGCGTCAAAGTCGCCAATACCGGTTCTGGAAAAGTTCTTCAGCCAAGCTTCTGCAGAAAATAACATGAAAATTTTTCAATAGAAGTATCATCAGCCACTTACTGATCAATTAAAGACTGATGCTCGCGCACCTCACTCAACAAGGTTTTTACGCCCGTGTCTCATGTGCACCCTATTCAACAAGGCTTTTTACGCATTATTTCATATGCACCTCATTCAACAAGGCTTTTACGCCAATGTTTCATGAGCATATTATTTAACAAGGCTTTTACGCCCGTGCATCTTACTTATAAGATTCTACGTCTGTTAAGGATTTACACTCATGGGCATCTGTTTTTGACTTAAAAAAGTTCAAAGGCAGACGATTGTTTTACGAATTAAACTTATCATTAAGGTCAGATGATTCGGCTCTGAGAATTGTTGAATCAACGTCTGTCGACCGGGCGTACAGAAGACCAACATCGAAAAGAATCATCATTTGTTGAAGAATGAAATCTTGCAAAGAGCTACCGGGCGTGCAGAGAGACAGCATCGGAAAGCGTCATCATTTGCTAGAAGCTATCTTCGAAAGAATGAGAATGAGAATGTATAAAATATTCTTTAACTCAGCTATTTATAAGGGTTGAGAAAACGGTTGGCATGAGTCTATTTCGGGAAAGATCCTACTAAAAAGGCGCTCGTGACCACAAGGCAGATGCCACGTGTTGTTTTGTTTCTCTTGGGAATAAACAACCATAAATGTAGTTAAAGAACTGTTGAACAATTCTATGTACCAACAGATGAGATCAATATCAAGATTTTATTTATAAAAACGGTAGGAGTGGACCCCTACAGATAAAAGAGTCGTGATACATAGACGACACTTCTACATAAAACATTATTTTTTTTCTTCTTCGTTGGGCTGAAGAAGGGAGGCATCTAACTCGTGCATGTTGCGAATCCCGGAGCGACGCATCAGATTAAGAAATGCTTCTGCATCTCCTGATCCCTCATACGCAGTTGAGGGACCACCATCAATACGACTAAAGACTGCTGGAGTCACTCCAAAGCACTCTATAAAGTTGCATGCCCGCTCAAAATCAATCCTGGAGCTCGGAGCCTCTTTGTTGTTAATCTCTTTCTTTGGTGCCATGACAATATGAGGATGAATAGCAAGGATGAAGAATTTTTCCTTATTTATACAATCAAATCAACTTTTAATATTCCTTATGGGAAATTGCTCATTATTAATGCAAGCTCGGGAAGATGAAGAAGCATTCAAAAGTTTCGAGAAGAAAATTCATTATGACGGTTAAGTATTGACCGGCACCATTTCTTGAATTTTACGCTGACTGTTGGATATCCCCACTTTTACGTGGATGACTGTTGAGTATCCTAAATTTTACGCTGACTGGTCAAATCTCGACTTTTACGCTTCTGTTCAAAGTGTTTCAAATTTTGAGGATATTTAAAAACTTTGAAGGAGGTCTTGTAGGAGCGTAAAAAGTGCTTCATAAGAATGAGTCAAAGAGATGGATCATTCCATTCAAATTGATCCACTTTACGACTAAAGCAGGCTAATCACTTTACGCCTGAAGCAGGCTAATCATTTTACGCCCGGGGCAAAGCTAACGGTTTTACGCCTAAGACAGGCTAGCCACTTTTACGCTGGACAAAGCTGTCAAGTCTTGCATTTAATGCAAAGTATGACATGAAGTTTTAATGATGACATATTCAAAGAGATTTGTTTTACACAGAGACCAATTTATCGTTTAGTATGTGGACTGAGCTATCTTACGCTCATAATATGGCTTCTTTTACGCACGGAGACTATACGAGTTTTTACGCTCAAAAGTTGACGTGTGCGTAAGGTTTATTTGGGCTACTTTTACGCTCAAGGTTATTTAACAATCACTTTACACGAGAAGTCCATGTCAGGGCTATTTTACGCCTAGTCTACTACTTTACGCTCAGGATATATTTGGGTTGTTTTTACGCCCTATTCTTCTTCACCAATTCAGAACGTGGTTTGCCTACATGGCTTTCATGCCACATATCTCGAAGAACGTGTGTACGTGTATCCTATTCTTACTGAAATGATGGAACACGTGTCAACGTATGCAGAGGATGACTCCAATCATGGGTGGCAGTTGTTAGCGTAAAGACGGAACGTTTGCTGAGTTTTTACGCACAAGAAGCCAAGTCTATAAATAGACTAATTTTTTTCATATGACGGAGAGAGGGAAAGGAGAGAATACAAAGAGATCAGGGCCCAGAGACTTTGATTTTTCGGAGCATTCTTCTTTAACTTTTCTTCCAGAACAGAGTGAAGCAAAGCAGGAAAGCATTCGGCCTCGCCATCAGTGCCCAAGTGCGTCGATACCTTTCTTATGACTTAGTTCTTCCAATTGTTCATCTTCTAGCAGTGATCTTCATTATCATCGTATGGTCCAAGGAACAAAGTGATCATTTACAGATCAGACTTCCATAGCAATACTTTCCAGAATCAAATTTGTACTTCTTGTATTTTTTCTCGTTTTATTTTCAAAATCCGATTTTCAGACATTTTGTTAAGTGAAACACTGGTGACTTAGTTCTTCCAATTGTTCATCTTCTAGCAGTGATCTTCATCATCATCGTATGGTCCAAGGAACAAAGTGATCACTTCCATAGCAATACTTCCCAGAATCAAATTTGTACTTCATGTACTTTTTCTCGTTTTATTTTCAAAATCCGATTTCCAGGCATTTTGTTAAGTGAAACAAAAATGGCGACTCTGTTGGGGATGACCTTCTCCTCTGACGAGGAGGCAATTGCTCAATAGGATGATGTGTCGATTGGATCGACAAAGAAGACTCTGGTTGTACACTTCGACCAGACTGCTTATGAAGAGATGCTCCGAACTGGGGATGGTTCTCGCTGCTCCAATGTTCAAAAATCTCGCAAAGCACGAAAAGTTTGGATTCCTAAATCCAAAATAGCTTCTGATCTCTCTGTTGCTTCTGAGGGCAATGGAATTCTTCCTACTCCTGTCGTAGGGGCTCCCGTTCGTAACGAGGCAGTCCTTACTTCAGCGTTGCACTCTAAGTGTGGCAAGTTATCTCCCGTCTGTGACGGTGAAGATAATCAGGTTTTACGCCCAGTGGGTAAAAACCAAATTTTACGCTCAGTGCATAAGAATGAGTCTCCCATTTGTAATGAGGCAGACTCTAATGCTTGTGCTTCTAAGTGTAAAAATAAGTCTCCTGTCTGTGACGTGGTAGACACACAAAAATTATGCTCTTCGCGTAAAGGAAAATCTTCTGTCTGTGACGTGGTAGATAATCAATTTTTACGCTCTACGCGTAAAGGTAAGTCTCCTGTCTGTGACAGTGTAGATAAAATTCGCAACGATGTTTTTACATCTAATGTGAATGTACCTAAATGCATACAGCGTAAAAATATTGTTGGTAAAGCTTCAATTCTACACCAACAGCCTTCTTATACTGCTCTACGCAAAGTACCAAACCTACAAATCACACGCAATAAAAATGGAGTCCTTCGTGCTAAAAAATCTCAAGATTTGCGCACACAACTCCAAACGCGTAGAAATATACAGTTTGGTTCTGCAAATACAGCCAGTAATCTTCTTTATACACAAGGGACTAAACGTTTTGCTACCCCAAATGTAATAAAGAAGACTACTCCTTCTACTCATGATTTACGTGAATTGCTAATGCAAAAGCGTAAAAAAAGACAATCTCCCATGACATTCCCCCGAGAAGATCATCACTGTGAGTGTCACCAGATTGTGATCAAATGTTGTTGCTCGGCTTCCAGACGGTCAGTTTTTGATCGATTGAATTTAAATACACCCAAACAACAAGCTGATGAGTTGTCATATGCATCAGTCAACATGGCATCTCACACCAACAGAGGACGACGTCCTAGACGGAACACGTCCCAAACCCCAGGTCAACAACAATTCAACATACTTCTTGATTCTTTTGAAGGAGTATATCAGAATACTCGATCAAGAAGACAAAGACAATTGCAGACTTCTGATTCTGAAGCTGAGGGTACTCAATCTCTTGAGTCCGAAACTGATAGTGTTGATTCATACTTCTATACTAATCCTTTTGTATCTTCAAGAGAGGTTGAATCCTACGCTATTGGAGACGAACCAGAGACGTCATCTGTTAATACAGAACAACATCTCACTGCCGTTGAGCAATCATTGAAAGACATGCTTAACATGATGCAAAGCATGTACCAGATAATAACGGCTCAGTAAACTGCTCAACCAGCAATTGTAATACCAGTTCAGGCAGCAGCACCAACTCAAGATAGCCAAGGGGTTGATATACCTTTGAATATCCAAGAGCCTGCTGTTAACCAAAATTCTGCATCTCCAGATCCCATCATTCCAAAAGATGTACCATCTCCGGTGGAGATTACGGTACAACCAACAACTTTTTAATCAAATGTGCTTCCACAAACCAGCGAAGCCATTCAAGCAGTGCGTGAGCTCAAAGCACAGTTTGAAGTTTTGAAGCAAATGGATCAACTCCAGAGGTTAGGGATTAAGCAACCTTATCCTCCTCATTGGAATGATGTACCCTTTCCACCGAAATTCAAGCCACAGTCAATGGTATTGTTTAATGGAAAGGCTTCTCCTAGTCAGTATATCAATTACTTTGATATTATGACTGTACATTTGCAGAAAAATGATGCTCTTCTCAATAGAGTATTCATTGGATGCTTGACGGGTTCAGCTTACGACTGGTATCGTAGTTTACCCGACAATTATATTTTGTCTTTTGACGAATTTAAGGCAATGTTTCTCTCCCGTTTCTATGAAGGAGGTATGGACATGAACATGTCCTCCTTAATAGAAATCAAGCAAAAAAAGAAAGAAGATACTCGAACGTTCATTGAACGTTTCCGACAGGCGACTTTAAAGATGCCCCCTGGTATGCCAGATTCAGCGCTGATTGATACATGTGAGATGAATCTGCGACCATCCATCGCTGTCTTCACAGGTTCTTAATTCACAGATTGGCCTTCGTTTATCATAGCAGCAGTTTCTACCGAGACCAATGGTAGGTTGGCTCGTGAACATGGGATGATTTTTGCCTCTGAGGATAAAGGAAAGAAAAGTAATCCTGGTAATAATTTCGACAATCGTAATATGAAAGGAAAAGACACTCTTATGGTCAATCTTTCCAAGAATAAAACGATGCCGAATAATCAGGAATCTTCTAAGCCAAAAGAAGAATACTCTTTTGACGAAAGTGATATCCCAGGGATATTCTAATGTCTGGTGAAGAGTGGCAAACTCCAGATTCCGGAGCCAAAGAGGCCTAATGAGGTGAATCTGACTGACAATCCTAAATATTGTATCTATCATAGATACATTAATTATCCTACCAGTGCTTGCTATGTTTTGAAGAAGAAAATCCAAGAGCTGATAAATGGTGGTGCTATTGCTTTAACCAATGATGACCATACGGTTACAACCAATATGGTTTCTCTTTAATTTGGAGATTTTCCTCCACAATAAGTACCAGATGGAATTGTCCCAATTTCGAAGGCGACGATGAAGATTTTGAATATCCCGCCTGCCAGGGAAAAAAATAAAGGATTGTTGCCTCTTACATTAAAGAATGGTAAAATTATGTGGGTACATCCTGACTTAGTACCTGAAATGGAAGATGAAGGTAAAACTTCAAAATCCAAGAAAGGTAAGAAAGTCAAAACCTGTAACATGATTTCTCATGTTATTCCAGATCCTGATGATTTGGATCATATATGGGATGGCATTCCTTTGGAAGATAGACTGAGAGGATTGAACATATGTCCTCCAAGTCTGGCTCCTCCTACCAAGCTCAAGCTTACTCATCAGCAGTGGCTAGCCATGAATAGTGTTCCCTTATACAGGGCACAACAAGTCTTTCCTACTTATGAAAAGGCTCCTACAGGGATTTTTCCTCGTATCCCGAATCCTTTTTCTCCCGTAGCTGCAGAGATGGTTATTCCTCATTCTCCAGTAGTCACAGAGATATCTTCTTCTTTCTTTATGGAATCACCTATTAAAAGTCCACTGCCTACTCACTTGTACAGTTAGCAATCTATCCTTCTTATGAAGAAGATGGGTTATGACTTTCAAAAGGCAGAAGGTTTGAATTATGATAAAGGGATACGACTTCCTTTACAAATTTAAAGTCAAAAATCTACTGTTGGATTGGGTTCTGAGGTTCCTCATAATAATCCTCACAAGAAGAAGGCTAATGAAATGAAGATTAAATCCTGCAATATGGTACTTCCTTCTTCTGAGTCTGAAGAAAAAACTTTTGCTGGTACAAGATCTAGAAAAGAGTACCACAAAGATTATGAGGGATCCTCCAAAGAAGCTGAGAATGTTGAAACACCATCAACTCAACCGTCTCTTGCTCCTGCTGTGGTTGAAAAGGGAAAACAGAAAGCGGTACGCTTCGATGTCCCGTTGAAGTCTACTTCCAGTCAGGGGGTAGTGATGAAACCCTATAAATTTGATATTCTAGCCCAGTTAGCTAATACTCCGACTAGATTATCTATCTTCGAGTTGCTTTGCCTTTCTAAAGAAAGCCACAAAACTTTGAGTGAAGCTTTTCTGCAAGCTGATTCCTGCTTAGCTCAACTCAAAACTCCTGACAATATACCAGTATCGTACCCACAATGTCATAGTGTGATGGAAGCAATTCCCAACATCACCTTCACACAAGAAGATATGTTGTTGAAGCATAACAAGCATGATAGGCCTTTGTGTTACACTGGGTATATTGAATCCATTGAAGTTGACAGAATTTACATTGATCCTGGGTCTTCCATTAGAATAATTCTTCAAAGTATGCTAAGACCATTGAGGATTCCTTCTAGTGATCTGACTTACACTAGTACCACAATAGTTGGTTTCAACTCTGGAAAGAGCAAATCACTGGGGAAGATTCGTCTGAAGATTCAGATTGGTGATCTTCGAACTATGGCAACATTTTATGTTATTAACTCAGACGTATCCTACAATATTCTTCTTGGAAGACCATGGTTACATGAACATAACATCGTGCCTTCAACTCTTCACCAATGCTTCAAGTATGTGGATCCCCAAGGGGTTGTAAAGACTGCGTTTGCTGATATCAACCCTTTCAAGGGTGTCGAAGCCTATTTTTCTGACTCAAGGCTTTATAAACAAGAGCATGTGAAAGAGATATTAGATATGGCTGAAGATCAATCATCTGCTGAAGATCAGTCTATTAACGAAGATCCGCTAGAAGAGCAACCTTTGAATATCAAAGTCAAAAGGGCGAATCCAACCCCAACCTGTCAACAATCAACCTTTGATGATCAAGGTTAAAGGAAGAACTCAAGCTTCATCTGAGGAATCAGTGAATGTTCCTGTTAAAAGCCAAGTTCAATCTCTTGTGATCAAAGTCAAAGGGCATACATTTCGTACGAATGATCCAGAACCTCCTTTGATTGTCAATCTTGACAAACTACGCAGAAGACGGATGATAGTCCACTAGTGATTAATCCGAAGCGTAGCAGTCAAATTGTAAATGATATAAATATTGATCATTTTGTACTTTTTGATATCAATAAAGATTTTCTTTTCGAGTATATGGCTGTCAAGTTTATTGAAAGAATGACTTTATCTTCTGATAATCAAAGTCATCAATATAAAGACGACATAGACACAGAGGAAACCTTATACATTGACAATAAGAAAAATTCTTTTCCTCCTCATGTCGATGTTGGACCTTATGCTCAAAGGTTTCTAACATCTTCTCCCTATCTTCTTCCTGTAGCCGCTTCATCGCAAGCTTGTGCAACTTATAGACGTCACAAAGAATCTTATTTCGTGGTTCCGTCTGATAATAAAAACAAGTGCCAAATTAATTTTGGCTTGGCTAGAAATATCCCTGTTGCTCAGACAGATGATTTGAGAGATAAAGATAAAGGAAGAATCCGAATTGATAGATATAGTCAACAATCTCTCAAGATTATCTAGAACATAGGATATGATTTGAAGACTATGCAAGATCTCAATCAAGGCAAAGGTAGACGACTACCATTATGTGGTGATCTGTTTTACCAGAAAACTCGTCATGGATTGGGATATGATTCGTCCTACATGTAGCTCCCCTTCCCGGAAAATTTTAGAATAATTGTATTTATTATTTAAATAGTGATTATTAGGTTTTATAAATAATATCTAGAAATTTGATATATGTGAAGTGTACGTATTGTTAATATCTAAGGGTGTTGTAGAATATTAGTAAGGGTGGGCAGGCCAAAGAAAGACTTAGTATATTATGATGCATACATGATACATTGGTTTAGTCAATTTGTTATCATAATTGTTATTATTATTATTATTATTTTTATTATTATTATTATTTTATTGTAGATATTAAAATATAAAATCAAGGATTGAATTTCAAATATTAATGATACTTAATATTTATTGTTCATATTTTTGGTATGTGTATATATATATATATATATATATATATATATATATATACACATATATATATACATAAATAGATAATATTGATGCCTGTATTTCTATATAAAATATTTATTTAGATTTTTAGATATTTTGTTATATATGTAAATATAAATTATGTGTGTATGTATATAGGAATATATATATTATATATGTGACTATATATATATATAAATATATAATAGTGTATAAAAAAAATATAATAGTGTATAAGTGTGTATATACATATATATATATATATATATATATATATATATATATATATATATATATATATATATATATATATATATATATATATATATATATATATATATATGTATATATATATATATATACATATATATATATATATATATATATATATATATATATATATATATATATATATATATATATAGATAGGTATAAATAGTATTGGCTGAATTGGAAAACAAACTAGGAATATAAAAGCATATATAATAAAATTAGAAGCCAGGCCATAAGCCCGGACCACTCTATCACCCAACAGCCCAACACCACCTTACCAACAAAGAACTCCAAGTCCCGAGCCCATAGGAAAATCAGCAGTTCGTTTCATATACACAATAGTATATATTGTAGAGAGAGCCGAGCGGACGGAAGGGATTCGATGCAAAATCCTCTAAACCCTAAACTCGCAAACCACAACGCCGCCACACCAGGCCGCGCGCCCTCTGCGCGCGCCGCCTCACGACGTCGGCGGTCGGCCAAGCAGCCGCGGCCGCGGGAGCACGCGAGCGCGCAAGGCCGCTCGGGACAGTGCACAACAGCAGCAAGATGCTGCGATAAGCCCAACTTTGTAAGTAAATTTCTTCTCCTATAGTTCATCGTTTTGCATTTCGTAAAACTAGCCGAAGAGCCGATATAACCCTCTTCGAAACCCTTCAAAGGGAATTCGTCGTAGATGCGCGATCGACCCAGAAAACCGACACAAAGTCGGAGGAAAACCTGTCGAAACAGGACACGTGAACCAGTCTAAATACCCTAGTTTGCGGTCAGTTTTATCCCAAACCAGGCACGGTTTCAAAAATCTATTTGAAGGCAATTATTGACGACATATACGAGATGGAAACCCTATTTATAGATTTATTTTTCATCAATTATACTGCTGTTAAATTATCTTCAAAGTTCGGGAAAAACCCTATTTTAAAATATTAGAAAATCACAAAATCGCTCCACACGACGTTCGTCCCGCCATTCCGGGCGATGTGATCGCGTACCGTAAGTATCGAAAGCTGCGTAACAGTTTCGTGGTCATATGGGCTTTGACGGAATTCAAATTGGTCGCGTGTGCGCGACGAATTCGACGCATATCCGTAGGAATCACCCCGTATCAGTACAATGCAAATTCAGTCATAACTTTGTACACGATCGTCAGATCGAGACGATATGCCAAGTTTGGTCCAATTCTGAGACAGTTGAATTCGACGTCGTTTTGCGGGCCCCACGGTCCCACTCAACGGGCAATTTTGTGTACGGCCCGTCGGAATCCAATTTAGGACATACGGTTGGGTTCGTATCGAAAAACTGGATCCGTAGACATGTAGTTTGACGACTTTAGAGACCATTGACTCTGACACGCTTTTCAGTGCAAAGCGGGTCCAATGGCGGACATCGTTTTGCCCGAAATTACCATTTTTGCCCCTGTGTCCAGAATTGGACGTAAGGACAGGCAATCCTAGCTAATTGGACTATTCTGAGATCATTGGTATTGTTTATTTCAGCTTTCGGGGACTGTTGTACGGGTTTTAACTATAGTGGCACATTGAGTAGTTCAGATTGCCGGTTTCACCAGCAAAGGACTACAGACGAGTACAGTTTATTGTCTGCATTTCGATATTGATCTTTACTATACTTCATTGATTAGTCATTGGTTATGTGATTTTTATACTCTATTATAAATTGTTGAGTCGGGAATAAAAAGTACCAAGGATGTGTGATCCGACCATAGACAGTATTTATTTTCATGCAGTAGACATCGTAGACAGTGCTTACTTTTCTGCAAGAAGACATCGTAGACAGTGTTTACTTTTTTGCAAGTAGACATCGTAGACAGTGCTTATTTTTCTGCAAGTAGACATCGTAGACAGTGCTTATTTTTCTGCAAGTAGACATTGTAGACAGTGCTTATTTCCTGCAAGTAGACATTGTAGACCGTGCGGTGTAGTGGCCCAGACTGATCACATATCAAAGGTACTTCTAATAGTTGGGGAAAGTCTGTTGTGTCTATTTATTTACTATTAGTTTTCTGTATTTTCTGTTTATTTTCAAAATTCATAATTGATGTCTAACCTTTGTTTTATAGTCATTTTCTTTATTTGAAATTGCATTCAGTGAATTGTGCTCGTTCTATTCCTGACTGGAAACCAACATTTTCAGGTTAGCCGTGGATTCACTTAGCTTGGGGAGTGACGGGAATACTTGCAGACAAGGCCTAGAGACTAGCTAGATAGTTGAGTTGTAGTCATTCATTAATTTGTACAAGTTTATATTTTTCTACAAATATAAATCTTGTGATCATTGTAAGTTAAATTAATTATGTGAATGAGTATTATTTGTGATTTTGATCTTCATGGCCGTGTGTTAAAGGAGACTATTATGATGAATCTGAGCAAATATTTTCAGCTTACATGGTTCAAATTGATGGTGAATCCGAGCTATTTGAGAATGATCCTTGGGCCATGTTGGTTCATTTATTGACATATATCCTCAATGACATCTGTCCTCTTAATCCCCAGCTACCAAGGTTTGGTTAAGCTGATTACTCGTCTCTTCGGATAGAAATTTTGATCTTCTATCTTACCAGTTGATTAAAAATTGGATTAATTATTTATCATGTTCTCAAGACCTCTGGATAAATGTTAAATCTACTTGTTTTCCTATCTATCATGTTCCTTCGACCTCTGCATAGATATTAATCTACTTTTCTTTGAGTCCTTACATACTGTCATGTCCATATTACCTCTGATAGTATTGCATACTCTAAAAATAGAAAATAAGATTTGATTATCTATCATGTCCATATTACCTCTGGATAGATACAAACTATTGAGTTTAAAAGACTTGTCATGTTCATATAACCACTGATAAGTATTTTCTGCTTCATACCTATTATCTATTCTAAATAAATGATAGGATCACAAAATAAATATTTCATTCATTTCTTGTGAAAACATTACAAAAATGAATAAGATAAAAGATGACAAATGAGCTCTTCTAAGGTGGAGCAGAAACATCTTGAAGCAACTTTTGTAGTTCTTCTAGTCGCTTGTCACGAGAACTCATAACTTTTTTAGTAGCTTCAGCACGTCGAGCTTCAGGAGTACAAATACGAGAAAGTCCAGCGAAGCTGATTATCAGATTGTCCTTGGCTTCATCAAGGGTTCTGATAGTTGATTCAGCCCCGAAGACTTGTTCTTCTAAAATGGAGCTATGAGTGAGGGGCAGATTTCGAGCGTCGATCATCTTTTCCCTTTCAGCCTTCAAACGAGCTAACTCAGCCTCGACTTCGCAAATTTTATCATTTTTATTCTGAATATCTATGTTCAAAGCATCGTAAGCTACTCTGTGACCATGCAGTACGGGCTTTATTCCAGCCAAAAAAGATTTCTCTTTGGCAACCTTCAAACTATGTTCATGAAGAGCTTCATTATATGTGGTCTCCCGAGCAAGATAATCAGTCGTTAAGGCATCATATTCCTCCTGGATGAGACTTTTAATAGTCTCGCTTGATAGCTTGAGGTATTCGTTGATCGGCTGTTCAAGGCCCTCTACAATTTTCTCCAATGCTGCAGCTCTCCCAGCATCATTGAACATAGCAACATTCCTAATGGTCAGAGCCATCGCTGCCTTCAAAATCTCGTAATTGAGGCCCTTATTCAGGACCATTTTTATTAGGGTTGCTAGAGTTTTGTAAAAGGTCTCAGTATGAATCTCAACTAGGAGATTCATCTCTACACTAGAGCTTGGTGTGGCAGCAATATCTAATAGATCTCTTCTTTAGAGACCAGAAATAGATGTTGTTGGTGTGACAGCAGGATGAGATGAAGTCGTTGCTGTTACTGCTGTCATGGCCAATTGGTCTCTAGGAACTTCAGGAATTATATCTCCAACACCAACAGATACCATTGGTGTAACAACAGGCTGAGATAGAATTGTTGTAGTTACTGCTGCCATAGCCAATTGATTCCCAAGAGCTTCGGGAGCAATGTCTTCAAAATTTGTTACTCCAGCCATTTCTGGAGTTCTGGTGGCGGTAATATCGGTGGATGTGGTGACAATTGCGAGAGCTGGTTCAGGTTCTGGCATTGGCTCATCATAAACTGGTACTGAATCAGTAGCAACAATAGAAGATGTTATTATAGCTTCCCCAGTTTCAGTTGGTGATTCAAGAATACTTTCAGCATTTTCTTCAATTGTTTGCTCCGTAGGATTTTCTATTGCTTCAATTATAGTGAAATTTCCTACAGCTGATTCTTTATTCAAATCTGGTTCCCCTCCAGCAGCTCTATCATCACCTACAGTGAGGTCTATTGTAGTCTCTTCTTTGTGCTGGTCTTCAGTAGGAGAGGACATTTCAGGTTGTGCTTGTTGTACCTCTAATGATGGAGGATATTCTTCTTGAAGCTCCATCTCGGGTTGTTGAACTCCCTCCTAATCAGCGTCTTCTTCTTTCGAAGAAGAAGTTTCATCCTCAGATTCCTCATTTTCTTCATAGATATCTTCTTCTTGAGGAGGAGGAGCCACAAGTTTTGGTACAATGATGATATCTACAAAATGAACAAAATAAGTTAATATACAAAATCATGGTACATAATTCCGTATAGGTTTTGTATGATACCTGGAATATGTGCGTTATGTTCAAGATATGAATCATAATCGCCATCCCAATCATCATCATCGAAGTCGAGAGCTGGCTCATCTGATGGAATACGGTCTCGATCAACAATAGATACAGCAGTAGCATCCCCTGTAACTTGTGCCTTGGTTGGTAAAGATAAATGGAGCGAGGAGCTAAGACGTTTAGGAGATAAAAGTGTTACAGGTTTTGGTGCTACTACTGGTGGAGGGGCAGAAGATCCTTCTCCTGGATGGACTGAAGAAGAACCAACAAGATGATCCTCTTCAACCAAGGTATCATCTTCTGGAGTGAGGGCTCTTGGTTGGGAAGGCCCTTTAATGGTAGACTTCTTCTTCTTTTCAGGAGTTTTCTCTAGAAATGTGACGGCTGCACTTTGTTTTCTCCTTCGGCCTTTGCCAATGATGATGGGTTCTGCAGTTGGTTCCCCAACTCCTGTAGGGATAACTTCCAGATATGGATCTGGAATGCCAGTATCGTCAGGGATGTCTGCTGGCACCCTGACCGGTTCCTCAATATTTCCTTCTTTAGGCCACCTTAGACTACCTTTCATATTGTAGCCGTGGGCAAAAGAATGAATTGAAGCATAAAAGTGAGCATACGTATGAAGTATACGTAGCTCTATAGTACTAGTGGCGGTTGAGACTCTAAACTTGGCACCAGTACGAGCAGTATTAAAATATCTCCAACCCCTAGCACCGTCGAGTAATTTCCCATAGTGACGGAAGTTAGTAGAGGGGTTACCAACATGAAGTTGGTCGTATCCAAATTGGCGAGCGAACCTACTGGGTAGATATGGTTCAAACGCACAATTATCTTCATTTCTATATATCAGGTGAGAAGGTCTGATGCATTGAAGCCATCTGAAGACTGATGATGTCAATACAGCTCTTCCTTCGACTTCATCTTCAAACTGAATGCCAAAACAATCTGCTGGAACTTGTGGCCGAGTACAGAAGAAGTTTCAACCATAAGAATAGTTCAGAACTGCCCGGGTATCCGCCACAGTCGTAGCAGTCCATGTAGCCTTGCTAAATTTTTGGAGGAAGACTTCCTCATTATCCCCCGGGCCTGGTGGTAACAGATTACAATTGTGGTACAACAACCAGCCCATTAAATAAGTATAGGGCATTTCTACTCTGGGGAAAATGTTTCGATGAGGAGCATTGTTAATTAACTCTTCACCGAAAGTCCTTAAACCTACATTTATACGGCACACCATGGCCGATAGCAGATTGATTCTTACTTTAAAAACCAAGCGTACTGCTGGCCATAGTATGCTGCGGTGGATTCTGTCAACAGTTCCAGTACCTGGCACGACCCATCTTCTCAGCCATAAAAAAAGGAAGCCGGCCAACAAAGCTCTTCTAGAGATTTTCTGATTGCCGTATCTAAGGAAGCTCAAGGCTTCAGCTCCGGCAGAGAATTCCCCAGTCTTTGTAGACAGATATTTATTCGAGAATTTGTAGGCAATCATCATATCCCGAATTTTGTTAGAAGGAATTGTCGAATCTATATTGATTGCCGGGGCCTTATTTTTCTGAAACCTTTCTTTGTTATCTTTGGATATCTTATCCTTATGGAAGAAGAGATAAGTTGTCCACTTGTTGATGTATGCTAAATGAGATGTACTTTCATGCATTGTAGTACAAATCAGATAGTGACACATCAATTCTTCATATACCTCAATCAACTGAGGGTTAGTCTCTCTGATTTCAGCCAGTTCTCTGTTGGAGGGAACATATTCCTCATATGGGGCTTCCCCCATTGGCAGCTTCGAGATAAACTGCATATCATGAAGAGCAAGGCCCATTTCGCCTTTCGGGGTTGCAAAAGTTCCAGTTGAACTTATATATATCTCCATTAAAGCCATGAATAGGTTTCCGTTCGGAGGAATACCCTGACTGGTGGAAGCTATCGCTTCATACAAGCCAATATCTTTCAGCTCTGTCTTAAAGTTCTTCATCATCCAAATACTTATCTGGATCCAGTTTTGGTTAAATGGAATCAACCATCCCGGCAGCCTAGGGTTTGTTTGGGGATATAATACAACAGCCCTCATAAATTTGTTGACAAACATTTGGGTTTGTACTGGTTGAATTAAACCCGAGTCTTCACTAGGATTAGCTCCTGGCATGAGGCCAAAAATAGAGGTGACACCACCATTGGGAACACTAGCAAAATACCCCATATCATTAGCATGCTCTCTCTTGAAAACAATTCTACCTGGTCTTCCATAACTGTTAGGAGTCAAATTCTACAGCATTTGTCGATGGTGGGCAGCATGGAAAAATGCTGACAAAGGATAATCTCTGTCCATATCTGGGAGATACATGGCTCTATCCCCAAATTTGAATACCCAAGACTCCTTCTTGGGGTGTGTCTGGGACTTACAGTCAATTGCGTCCCCAAACAAGAAGGTCGGTTTTGCAAATTGTTGTGCATCTAGTGAAGTCAGCAAATCTCCATTCATCATGGATAGCAACATCCTATCCCCTTGGGCTGCTATCAATTGTGCTCTCTCTATAGGGTAATCGGGGTTTGACTGAGAAAATGCTACGTGAGACAAATTCTCCAGATAATTCGAACCCACCATGCCAACTGACGAGCCAAAGACTTCTGCAAGAGGGTGAATTTGCAAGTCCACTGCAAAAAGAAAAAGAAATCAAGTTAGAGAAAATCTAATTTGATGTCATTTATGCAGATAAATGGATCTGAAAAGTAAAAAGTTTTCTAAAAAAGTCTTTTGTTTTTACACAAAGTCTTTTTTTTTAGAGATTTACGCTGGCACATTAGGTGTGGGCGTATTTCAGTTTTTACGCTGGCACATTAGATGTGGGCGTATTTCAATTTTACGCTGACACGTATAAACGTAGGCGTATTTATGAGCTTTATGCTAACACGTATAACGTGGGCGTATTTTGATTATCTCAGTTTCTACGCTAACACGTATAACGTGGGCGTGAAACAAAAGATCTTTTTCTTCTCCGATAAAGTTCTACGGCCATAAGGGAGTGCTTTACCCCTCACAGGCGGAGCTACGGCTGGGTTGGGTTATCGGTGTGGTGTTGATGATCGAACGAGGGTTTTCTCATGTTCTGCCGATGACGAATCAATGGATTTATTCCCTTTACTACTGTCGGCGGCGGACTTCTTGGGGGCCATCGAATGGAATGCAAGAGGAAGAAGAGAGTTCAAGAAGAATCGGGATTACGGGAGCAAAGAAACAAAGTAAAGTTCTTTCTCTTCCCGAAAAACCCTATTTATAGGGAATTTTCAAATCGGTTCAAATTCCAGATTTTACGTCGACTGTTTGATAACCCCACTTTTACGCGGATGACTGTTGAGTATCCCGAATTTTACGCTGACTGGTCAAATATCGACTTTTATGCTTCTATTCAAAGTGTTTCAAATTTTGAGGATATTTGAAAAGTTTGAAGGGGGTCTTGTAGGAGCGTAAAAAGTGCTTCATAAGAATGAGTCAAAGAGATGGATCATTCCATTCAAATTGATCCACTTTACGCCTGAAGCAGGCTAATCATTTTACGCCCGGGTCAAAGCTAATAGTTTTACGCCTAAGACAAGCTAGCTACTTTTTATGCTGGACAAAGCTGTCAAGTCTTGCATTTAATGCAAAGTCTGACATGAAGATTTAATAATGACATATTCAAAGAGATTTGTTTTACACAGAGACCAATTTGTCGTTTGGTATGTGGACTGAGCTATCTTACGCTCATAATATGGCTTATTTTACGCACGGAGACTATACGAGTTTTTACGCTCAAAAGTTGACATGTGCGTAAGGTTTATTTGGGCTACTTTTACGCTCAAGGTTATTTAACAACCACTTTACACGAGAAGTCCATGTCAGGGCTATTTTATGCCTAGTCTACTACTTTACGCTCAGGGTATATTTGGGTTGATTTTACGCCCTATTCTTCTTCACCAATTCAGAACGTGGTTTGCCTACATGGCTTTCATGCCACATATCTCGAAGAACGTATGTACGTGCATCCTATTCTTACTGAAATGATGGGACACGTGTCAACGTATGCAGAGGATGACTCCAATCATGGGTGGCAGTTGTTAGCATAAAGACGTAACTTTTGCTGAGTTTTTACGCACAAGAAGCTAAGTCTATAAATAGACTAATTTTTTTATATGACGGAGAGAGAGAAAGAAGAGAATACATAGAGATCAGAGCCCAGAGACTTTGATTTTTCGGAGCATTCCTCTTCAACTTTTCTTCCAGAACAGAGTGAAGCAAAGCAGGAAAGCATTCGGCCTCGCCATTAGTGCCCAAGTGCGTCGATACCTTTCTGGTGACTTAGTTCTTCCAATTGTTCATCTTCTAGCAGTGATCTTCATCATCATCGTATGGTCCAAGGAACAAAGTAATCATTTACAGATCAGACTTCCATAGCAATACTTCCCAGAATCAAATTTGTACTTCTTGTACTTTTTCTCGTTTTATTTTCAAAATCCGATTTCCAGGCATTTTGTTAAGTGAAACAACGACCATTATCAAAAAAAAAGGCGTCTTCAAGTCTGCTCAAATATCTGAAGAAAGACGTGATCAAAAGGCTATTGGTTTTTCTATTTTATCAATATATTTTTCATATTTATTGAGTCTAGGAATACAATGTACACGTATTGGAAATAGGCTACCCAATAAACGTTTTCAAAGTACCCTTTCATTTTGAAAACAAGCCCACTTACAAAAGCCCAAAACTCAGAATCCGATTTACAAATTCCCCAAAAATCAAACTCTGGACACCAACAGAGTTCGGCCTGAGTTCGGTCCGAACTCGCCCCGAGTTCGTTTGGTGCCGTTGGATTTTGAATTTGGTCATCTTGCAGTTACGGACACAACGGCTACTTGTCGAGATTCTCTCAAAGAATTTTGTCTGAATTCTGCCCAAATTTTACCTTTAGAAAAACTATAAATAGAGAAGAATTTTCCCTCATTTCAACACACCTCTCTTTTCTTTTCTCTCTAAGCTTAATATGTTCTTCCAAAGTATTTTAAAGCTATTTATTTTCAAATCCCAAGCTAGTTACATTCCTTTAGTCGATTTGCCAGTGCAGTATGGTCTAGAAGTTTCAGAGAGATTATAATCAGAGGCTTGATAGAAAAAAGATACTTCACAATTGAAGTTGGCCGAGTACTTAGGATCAAAGCTCGCGTTGTAGAAGTTGCAAGGACTTCGGATGAAAACTTGCGGTGTTTTTCCATAGTGGATTTCAACTGGAAGCTAGAGTTCTTCCGACTGGACTAGTCCTCACAAGAGGGAAACCAGTATACATCCTTGTGTTTGCATTTGATTTCTGCTCTCTACTTTTTATTTACATATCTGTGATATATATATTCTGTGATCTTGCTACTAACAGTTTTAATAGCTAAATTTTTGCTGCCTACTCTATTCACTCCTCTCTAGAGTACAGTGCTTTACATCTCGTTCCTACAATTGGTATCAACAAATACATTAGATAGTACAGTACCAAATACACGTTTTGAGATTTTTAAATCAAGACCAAGATATTATATCTGTCAAGGTTTGTCAATTATCAAAATAAAGAAGATTGTTGGCCTACTGGTCATGGTCGAACCGAATTTTAATAATTGATCTAACCATGTCTCGATATAAGGGCTACTTGGACGAACTACGACAATTTATGCCTGCTAACGTAAAGACTTGGAACTGTATTTGTCGTCGCATCTGTATTTCAATTATCAATATACTTTTGTATATTATTGAGTCTAGGAATACAATGTAAACCGCATCGTATTGGCAAATAGGCTATCCAAGAAACATTTTTGAAATACTATTTTATTTTGAAAATAAGCCCACCCATAAAAGCCCAAACTACTTTCTAACTGCTTGAAAATTTGAAAGCCCAAAAACTGAGTTGTAAAACCCAAAAATTAACCCATTCTGGACTAGCAAAATTCTGGACGAATTCGCCCCGAATTCTGCCCGAGTTCGGCTACATGAACGTTGCTTTTAAAACTCAGTCTTCCCTCAATTACAGATGCAACGACTATATGCCGAGATTCTCTAATAGAATTTTGTTCGAATTCTGTCTGAATTCTGTCTGAACTCTTCCTTTGGAAATCCTATAAATAGAGAAGAAATTCTACCATTTCAACGCACTAATTCACTTTCATATCTCTTCTCTCTGAGCTTACTACGATCTTCTAAAGCCCCACTAAGCTTTCAATTTTAAGTCCCGAGCCAGTTACAAACCTCTATTCGATTTGTTAGTATGGTACGGTCTAGAAGTTCAGAGTGATTATAATCAAGAGGCTTGATAGAAGTGAGACACTTCACAATTAAAGTTGGTCGAGTACTTCAGATCAAAGTTCGCGTTTGTAGAAGTTGCAAGGACTTCAGATAAAAACTTGTGATTTTTCTATAGTGGATTTCAACTGAGAGCTAGAGTTCTCTCGACTGGATTAGTCCTCACAAGAGGAAGACCAGTATACATTGTCGTCTTTGAGTTTGCTCTTTGCACTTTACTTTTATTTACTCATAACTGTGATATATTTCTGTGATCTTGCAGCTAACATTTTAGTATCTAATATTCCGCTGCCTACTCTATTCACCCCCCTCTAGAGTATATTGCTTTACATTTCGTTTCTACATAATTGACGGATCTAATTTTCGTCAAACGAATTTTGAAATATGAGCGTGATACAAATTAATTATGTAACCAAATGTGTGGTATTTTGATTTATCAAACGATATCAAAATGCTATGAGCTTTGTATCCTAGAGTAAAATTTTACTAAGGTTGCAATGGAGATGACAGATTGAAGATCCAACGGTTGGATATTCTAAAAAGTCCAAAACATCAAATCTGGACAACAAGTGAAGTTTGGGGTTGCACACAATGTACGGTCATAATATGGACGATCAGACCGCATAGATGAAAGATAAGACATAGAGAAGGAGTTATATGAAAACATATCAGAAAGCGGATGTCTTGACACTAAGATACAATTTTTGGAAGTCGACGGTTGAAGGATTTAAAAAGGACACGAAATACGACTCAAAAGGTAAGGTCTCCTTAAACGAGTCCAAATGCAAATATAATTATCACCAATGGGTTTAGAATAGTGAGATACCTAAAAATGTCTATCATAAGTCCAATTTGGACACTAAAAAAATAATTGTTTCGGGTTAAAGCGAGGTCCACAAGCGATCTTGAAAGGTACCAAGTTTAGGTTAACATAGGCCAATTGTGGACGAATTCCAGATGGGTCAAAATATATATCAAACAAGCCCTAAACGACGACAAGATCTCAAAGCTATGTTCAGAATTGGATTTTGATGAGCCAAATAAAAAAAATATTCGTCGATTCAGATCGTAGGTCCCTGATACGGCGATCTGTTCAACTGTCTCAGAATCGGACGAAACTTGGATTACTGGACAAGTCAGATGATGCGAGTACAACGACATAATGTGACATTATGAGTGTACAAGAACTAATTACAAAATTTTTAAATATCCTAATACGGTGATTTTTGATAGATACAGACCAAATTTGTCATGCACATGCACCTAATTCAAATTTTGTCAATGTCTACATGTTGAGGGTTCAATACAATTTTTATATCAATTCCTAGTAAAATTGTGGTTCTTTGGTTTTCTAAATTTAAAATCAGTCCGAACTATATGAATTTACGTAACCACACCAAACTAACTCGTAATCTCGGTACGGTTCAGTCCTATACATTAAAAGTCCCCAATAAAAGTTATCAAAAAGAATTTCTCAGATATATTCTAATACTTTAAAAAGAAACATGTCTTATTAAGACATTCCTATTCCCTTGCTGGTTCAATTTAAAAAGTATGATTAATCATAATTATAAAAATATGTTGTAGTACACTTGGTCCAATTCAATTCCAAATAATTGTTTCAGTTCCTTAATTTTAACCTAGATCGAAAAAAGAAGAAGAAAAAATTGGACCGTTAGTTTAAAAAAAACCAACCAAACCTCCATTTTTGTATTGTTTATAATTATTATTACACTTATATATCTAGTTTGATTCCCAGGAAAATAAAATTCTACCTTAACAATTAACCTATACAAATAATCTAGAGGAAAGAAAATCTTACAGGAGGGGCTGAGAAGAAAAAAAACTAACATGACAAGGAGACAATGAACCGTAAAATTCGAACATCCAAACTTTTATCTCTTCCATTTCACTTCCTGGAACAATTTACCCCTCTTGTTGTACAAATCTCACCTATAACTATTTTAGATACATAAAAGTCTCTTGAAATGTCAAAGCGTGACTTTCGCATTTCGCATATACATTGTACATGAATCTTTGAATTGTTACAAAACATATTTAGATACATGATATTTTTTATCTTGGAAGTAGTCAAATTTATATTTTCATATTCGGATGTCTAAATATGAAATGGGTAGGGAAGTAAAAAAGTACATTACAATAATAAAAAATTAGTTAATTATATAATTAAATTGATATTTATTAATATTAATTACTTCACTTATTTTTAATTTAAGTTATATAAAATATTTTTAACTAATTATAATGTATTAAATAATATTAATATTATATATTATTGGTAACTTATTTTAGTTATTAATTATCTTAATTATTTAACATTAACTAAGATTATAAAGTATTTAACATCTATGTTGTACGAACACAAGTAGAAAAGGACACAATAAAGACACAATGACATGAACACAATCCATATTTAGATCGGCCTTAATATATTTTGGAGTGTCCATGGTGTGTCCGGTACGTTTTCGATATGCGTCCGATGACAAGGTCCAGATTTTTTGAGTGTCTATTTTTCCTACCTTGCCATTCTGTTTGTTATTTGGAAAAGTATATTTTTTAACATTAACTATTTTTTCTAATTATTTACTATTCATTATTTTATTAATTTTTAACTTATTTTATTATTATTTGTTAAACTAATATATGTAGTTAATTAATTATTTACTACTATAAATTTAATTATCTTGATTTTCGAAAAGAATTAAGCATTGGTTAGTATTAGTTAAGTATATTTATTAATATATTTGTGAAAGAATAAATATTATAAGATACTGAGGAACTAGAAAAAAATTAAGTTCCATCTCATATCCTCTAAAAAATGAATACTTGGAAATGGTGTGTGACAGCTACTTGTACTGGCTAGTTAAAATTTTGGACTCAACCAACTATGTATGAAATAAAAGACTCTCATAATGTAAGAAAACACCTCTTTTTGTTGCCTTTGCTTGAAAAGGAGCGAGAAAAGTAGTCTCTAGTATTCATTAACTTTTTTTTGAAAGTAATGTAGGAATTTTATTGAATAGGAGGGGTATTCACTACATTGCTGTTACAATCAAATAAGTCATTAGCTAACACTTGAGAGATGCACTCAGGTGGGACTTGAGAGATGCACTCAGGTGGGGATTCATAGATCGAAGTCGAAGATGAAACTAGGGCAAATTTTGCTAGAGAGTGTGTGACCTCATTCCCCTGCCTTCTAACAAACATGAATGAAAGGTTGTTTTGGTTTGGTAGCTCCTCCAGGATGTCATAGAATATCTCGTGAAGTCTCCAGAGGATAAGGTTCCTCTCTCCATTGAAGATTCTAGTCACAGTTGTTTGTCACTAAAATCTTTTGATTGTAATTTCAATTACAAACATAACAGTGTTACAATATAGGACTTAGATGTAGTTCTAGGAGTACACTTTTGTTTATCTGGGTCCTGTGTCGATGGAGCGAGTGGTAATGTATTGACTCCGTTGACGATCTGACGACGGTTTTCGGTTCTCTGAAGGTCTGAGTTGCTTTGGGTGCTGGAGCTAGTGGAGAGGAAGAAGATATTGAGTGTCTCTGTATATGTCTGTCCCACTGTGTGTGTGGAAGAAGGAGATGATCCCTCTATTTATAAGCAGCAGGTTGGGCTGCTCATGTGGGCATATGCAGGATGCGCCTGTACGTGGAAACGCCACGTGGTTGGAGCTGCGGAAGGCGTATGGATGATGCATCATCATTTATGGGTTGAATCCTTTATGCTGCATTTGTAGGCTGGCACATAGCAGGGGAGAGGAACTTTCAGTTGCTGAGATCTTGGGTGATTAGCACCCCTTTATAGGCTGAACTGAGTCAAAGGACACGTGACGCATGTCCGTAGCTCAAAGATCTCGAATTTGGTGGAGGATAATCTGATAGGATGCGCCTGGGATTGGACGCATGAGAAGACTTTTGGCTCGCAACCTTCAGGAGTCACGAACCAGTCTGAGCGCACGGCTTTTGAGGCGCATGCGAATCTTCAGGCGCATGGCTGCTGAGGCGCGTACGAGTGGTTGGTCGGCCATGTGGGTTATAACTGTCGGAGAAAAGTAATGATGACGCTGACGTCAGTGACGCTTCGTTTTCTGCAAAAGCTGTCAACTGTTCAGTCCTCAGGGTACGTGCTGCCAACTCTGTCACTTTGGCATAATTGCTTGGTGGGAAACGAGCCGAAGTGGGCGCATCGATTTTTACCCCACTAGGCGCACGGGTCTATGTTGATGGATTTGTGCTTTGTTGGGCACATCCATACAGGATGCTTGGTACTGACGGGCGCGTCTGTATGTTGTGCGATATCTGACCGGCGCATCCGTTTGCATGACACGTCTTTATTGGTCCGACTGTTGAGTTCTTCAAGTGCTTAAAATAGTCGTTTTGATTTGGCTGAATTCAAGGCGTCAGGTTCATCACCATAAATGTAAATTCATTGCACGGGATTCGAAGAGCCCGCCACTTGGCGCATGGGTTTGATTTGTCCGGCCTATAAATAGCAGCAAGGAGAGAGTTTGCTTCTCGTTCTCTCACGTCTTCCCGAATGAACTTATTTGCTCGAGCACATTCTGTTGACAAGATGCTCCCGAGGGTGAAGATGCGACGAGTTGTCTTCGTTCATGTATTTGAAGGTGACTGTTACATCCAAAAGTCGGGGTCGCGGGCTTCTGAGACATGCGGAAGGTGCCTGTTGCATCCAAAGATCGGGATGCTCGAGCCCTGTCTCTGTTATGCTGGAAGAGCCACAGATCGAAATTGTGGTGCCCCCATCTTTCTTGGGCTTTGGAGAGCTCCTTCAGTTAGAGTGGGGTTAGCTGCCCACTCTGGTTCTGCTGAAAGCTGCTCCTTTAGCCGAAGCACTTGATCGAATCGAAGTAGAGCGCATATGCTGAGACTTCATGATGCGCATAACTGAGACGCTGAAGAGACGCGCCTAACTGAGACGCTGTTGAGACGTGCCTAACTGAGACGCTGAAGAGACATGCCTAACTGAGACGCTGAAGAGACGCGTCTGACTGATGATGCGCCTGGCGGGAGGCGCATGACAGTTTGCTGTGCCTGGCTGTAGTCTTAGGATCTTTCTTTTTGTAGAAGTTCTCCTTTGTAAAACCTTTCTTTTAGACATGTAATAGACTTTTATATGAAATAAAAATCTTCTTTTGGTGTCTATACTTTTGCTGTTCTTTATTGTACTTCGTTAGAGCTCCCTAGCGCATATAGTGTTAAGCGCATAGAAATTCTGGCTTGTAAATGTGCCTGAAATTCCATGCTTCTACAAGACTCCCTTGAAAGTTTTCAAAACTTTTCGTCAAATTTTGGAATACTTTGAATAAGAAGCATGGTGTTGACTTCAATGGGACGCATAACTATTCGGGGCGCATGATTGCTCTGCGCATCTGTGATGAGGCGCATGCTCCTCTTCAGTTTTAAATGCAAATGATAACGCTTCAAAATAAACAAAGGATTTTGTATATCTACTATTATCACTTTGTAGAACCCCAGGCGGTAGCTGACGTCACCCCTCATCGGTTCACGCGTGTGACCAAGCCTATAAATAGGCGTCTGATAGAGAGAGGGAGAGTTCTTCTTCTCTTTGCTTTCTTCTTCTTTAGAGTTCTTCTTCCAAAACCCTAACTTTTTTTTATGAAATGGCTCCCAAGACTCCTCGCGGTGGTGCTGGCCGAGGACAAGGCTGGAGTAAGGAGCCGATGGAGTTCTATGAGAAGGACGCTCATGTCGTCACTGTGACTCCTGCCGACGTTCGACCCGCGGTGACGGGTAGGTGTCTTCTGACTTTGTAGTTGCCAACTCTTTTTTTAGATGAGTTTGGGGCATACGGATGAGTTGTATCCTGTTGCTGTGCCCTAACTCCCTGTTGTCGACGCGTATGGACTTCTGTCCTGATGATGCGTTTAGGCTCTTCCGCTGACGCGCAAGGGTTTAGGTCCTGATTATGCGCCGGGGCTTCGCTGCTGATGCGTATGGGCTTAGGCCCTGATTATGCGTCGAAGTTTTACTGTTGACGCGCATGGGCTTAGGCCCTGATTATGCGCCGAAGCTTCACTGCTGACGCACATGGGCTTAGGTCCTAATTATGTGCCGAAGCTTCACTGCTGATGCGCATGGGCTTGGGCCCCGATTATGTGCCAGGCTGCTGATGCGCCCCAAAATATTTTGTCTTTGAAGCCTCTAAATTTTTCTTTGCTGCCTGTCTTTTATTTTTGCTGTGTCAGTGTCAATGACTATCCCCTTGCTAAACAAAGTCCTTTTGGATGCTTCACTTTGCCAAACGGGGGTCGACTTCAACGAGAAAGTTATTAACCCAGCGAAGGCTGCTATCATGCTGGATCAGTCTCCTGAGAGGATGTTGCAAATCCGGGATCAGTCGCCTGTTTTTCTCCAAAGTATGATGGAGAGTGGCAAACTAAAATCTTCTAAATTCGAGAATATGACTTTCTTGAAACCCGTCTTTCTGTTTGGTGACCGTTTGATCTCCACTGAGGCAAAGATACTGAAGATCAAGGAAGACTGGTTCTTCATAGCGAAGGGCGTGGCCCTGTACATGCGACAGTTTGAGCGTCAATTGCCACTGACGGCTTTCTACCGTTTCGTCTCCAAGAGGAGGATGCCATGAAAACTTACTCCTTCTCAAGGAGAGACAGTGGGGGGTACCCTTCGTATTGATGTTACTTCGAATCAAAGAGATACTTTGGCCTTCTCGCGAGCCGGGACCTCGTACTATTGCCGAACTTTGCGCCCTGGGAGCATTTTTAGTGATGTTTCCCCCGACACTTTCGTCTTCGGTGCTTCGACCTTTGCAAGCCGGATGCTGACATTGAAGGTTATGTATCCGAAAGAAGGTTTTCGGGTTGAGGGCTGGTGTCACCACATGTCAAAGTAGGATGAGCTGACCCTTTGGGTTTGGATGAAGTTCAAGACTGAGCTGAAAGCGATTGGGCTGACCGGTGCTCTTCGCGCCACCCAAGCAGGTGTCGACCTTAATCGACATATGTTTCTTGCCCTCCTGGAGATGTTCAACACCCAGACTGGCACCTTTTTTACTCCGGCAGGGGAGTTGGGATTGGCCCTCCATGAGATGTACGAGGTGTCCAAGCTTCCCTGGGGCTCGGAACCATATGAGGAATATTTCTCGACAAATGAAGAGATTCAAGTTCTGGAAGACAAGGACCCAAAAATAGTAGCTATTTTCAAGGAGTTGGCAAGCCACCATTATCTGATACAACAAAGGAAGAAGGGCGGGTCACAGCCCCATGTGACTGCTTGGAGAGATTATATCTTTAAGCAGGACCTGACGGACCCCTCTAAGATTCGGTTTGTGACTCCGCAAGGACTGAGTCACACGGAGGTGACCTCCGACATAAGCCGACTGGGCGAGAAGACTCCTCGTTCAAACGAGAGCGGTGATGACGTATATAGTTGTTTCTGGCATTGCATGTACCGAATGTTTTCCAAGGCAGTGTTGACTGTATACTTGATGATATGGCTCCGGGACTATGTGTTCTCGGACGGATCTGGATCCGTAGAGAGAGTGACCAGGAACCTAATTTTGCCTGCGGCAAAACTGGTTTTTGGTCGTCCTTTGGCTCTCCTTCTCGCGATGGTGTGCAACCTGCTGCGGGGTTTGAGAGATTTTGCCGACGATGTAGTCCATGAGAGGGGCAAGAAAGACAACTTTCCCCGAGCTGAGCTACCATTCCATTATCTGATGGGATGGTTGATTTTGCATCATCTAAATATGATGAGCCCAAGCCCTGAAGAGGATCATGCTGAAGGTGACGTCTTTATCCATGGCTTCTATAAGAGGAAGTGGCTGCATACTGGTGTCCCTGTTTGTAGGAAGGTTTTGTCTTATCTTCAAGGGTGGGCGATCACCAAGGTCAGTCCCGTCTTCACAGATTTTAAGGCTGACCAAGAACTGGAAGACTCCGGTGAAGGTGCGATCGCCCTGCCGACATGGGGGTTTCGCTAGTTGCAGAGTATTCGACCGTCCCATTTGGTCTACCGCAACAAAAATAAGTGCTATATGGAGCCGTATTTACCAAGCCGATTTACGCGCCAGTTTGGTTACACCCAGCTAATGTTAAGGAACCCCAGTAATAGTCTTGGGTTCGTCGGGAGTTTACTGGATAGGGCCCGGGGTTGGCAATATTACAACGCCGGATGCACTGGAGTCCGTTTTACTACTCCAGTTCACAACCTTCGGCCGCAAATCTTGTATTCGGCTGTGAAGCTGTATTGCGCCATGAACACCATGTCCCCAGATTATGACAGGGAGACTAGTTTCATTATTGGCACCCAGCTAGAGGCAACGAAAAACATGCTGGCGGCGGCCCGGTCATATTGTCCATCGGAGGTTGTAGGTTATCGGGCTGCTGCTGCAGTATCAACGGGGGATACTTAAGACGAGCTCCCAGCTGGAAAGAGGCGGGATGACGCGGAGGCTGGTTCGTCTACGCCAAAAAGACCGAGGAAAGTGACGACTCCGAAGGTGGAAGCTCCTGGGGTGCCACCTGTAGTACCAACGAAATCAGCTCCCGCTGAGGTAAAAGACGTCCTACATAGTCTGATTTATTCTTTGATTTCTGTGACTTATGTCCTCCTTTCTCTTTTAGAAGGTACCGAAGAAGAAATCTTGGGTTTCGAAACCGAGTATTAGTAGGCCGAAGGAGGTGGCGAGCTCTTCCGACGAGCGTATCCCTTCGATTATAGCATCTCTCAGGGAAGGGTGCGCTGATGACGTCGCTTCTGTAGAGATTTCGGTGTCCCCAGATTATGTTGGAAGAGAGGCTGAAGATGTATTAGCACCTCAGGTTGCTGAGGTCTCTCAGTCGATCCATCAAGAAGGCGGCATACAGCCTCGACCGGGAGTAGACCCGACTGTTAGGGGGTACCTGAAAGCAACGGGGCCTCAAAGAAAGTTATGGGAGAAGTCCTTCCAGACGAGGAGGAAGTATGGAGCTCGTCTTATTCTGACGATGGCTCGCAATAAGATGTTGATCAAGCTGCCAGAGAGATCGCGTCTAGTGGAGACGTCTCTGACAAGGATTTGTCGGCTGGGCTTCTTTTCGATTGTAGTACCAAGGTGGTGGTCGCACATGAGGCCTCGTAGTCGAGCCCTACCCCTGCCACGGAAGTGGGGGTTGATGTGGTAGGTTCGACGTCACTGTCGAGCCCTACACCCGTCCCTGTAGGGGGAGTTGATGCGGGTGATGAGATTTATTTTTCGAGCCCGGCTCCGAAGGAGGTTGAACTGTCAGGGGCGGACCCTATTGCTTCGAACGAAAGGGAGAGCCGCCCTGCCCCGGATGGGGATAATATCATCAACCCAGATGTCGGGGGACCATCCTTTATTGGCTCTGATAATGGTAAGGGCCCTGTTATGGAGGATAATCCTCCTGCTCCTTCCACTTGGAGGACAGTATCGACGCCCCATCCGGCTCCTTCCGTCCACTTGGCACCTTGGGCTAGTGACGAAGTGCAAGTTCCTGACGAGGGAGGGTCCGCTGAGGTTGAGGTTGCAGCCTCGCAAATTGAGGTCGGTGGGTCTTCTTCAGGTCCGCCATCCAGAGTACCTCCTCCAACTCCTACTATGACACCTCAAGTATTGGCGGAGGCAGATGAGTATGTGAAGTTTGCCGTTGAGGCAGTGTACAAGATGTTGCAGAGAGGTGTATCGACGGTGATGAATGTAAATGAGAGTTTCACGACAGCGAAAGCCATGGCGCTCCCTTACATTAGTCTAATACGTTCTCACCAGGGCCACGATCATATGGCCGAGATTCTGGAGGCATCGATGGTCGAGCTCGACCAACTTCTTTCTGAGCTTCAGAGTATCCGGTGAAATGACTTTTCTGCTCTGATAGAAGCAGAAAAGAAGAAATTGATAGCTGAAGTCGAGTCGTCGTATCAGGCCACGGTGGCTGTATGGGACCACGAGATGGCCGAAGCTGAGGCTGCGGTGGAGAGGCTATCTAAATCCACGCAGGAAAAGATGGAATTGCGGGCCTCGTTGGAATCTAGCATAGCGAAGGTCACCGCCAAGATCTGCCTCCTTGAAGACCAGCGGGCCCAACTCTTGTTAGATACTGAGCGAGTCCAGGCTGAACATGTAGCATCTAAGGAGGAGGAAGCAGCTTTTATCCGCCAGATTCTTTTTCTGACCCACCAGCGGCAACAGCTAGACGAGAAGTATGAGAATGATACTGCACCTGAAGCTGTAGAGGTGATGCATCAAGAAGCCGAATGCCAGGTCTTGGCGACCGCAGAGACTCGGGCGGAAGACTTGAAGCATCGGATTGAAGAACATTCTGCCAATCCCAGTGATGCTTAGGGATTATAGTCTCTCTCTATTTTTTTTGTTATTTTGTAGTTTGCAACTTCTGCTGGGGATGTAATCCTTTACTTTTAAATAAAAAATAAAGAATTTTGTGGTGTGTTTATTTTTGCTGTCATGTACTAGTGATTTGTGTGGACCTATTATCTTTTGTGCACCTTGGTTTTTAGGTACAGATAATAAGTTTTAAGAGAACTGATATGTTTTCTCAGAGGTAATGTGGACGTGGCAAATATGGGGTTCAAATAACGGAATCTTCCTACTCAGAGGTGTTATAGACGTGGTAGGAGTGACTCTGGAGGGGATACGCAGAACTACTCAGAGGTAATTTGGACATGGAAATTCTACGATCAATGTACGACAACGCAGGGGTTGTTCGTACGGGATGTTTTGTAATGACCATGGTTCGTAATTACATTTTTCGGTATACGTATACGTATTTAGACTCGTATTGCATGTCTCTCTGCTTGGTTTGTTTTGGTATTTCATTGATTGGTTTATCTTGGTTCGACTCAGATTGTTTGGGCTTGGATCGATTTTATTGTGAACCCACCCCACCTACCACCACCCACTTCATTTATATCCTACCAAATATTTCTCTCTCCTCATTAACACTTCTTCTTCCCTACTATTACATTTCTACCAACCTGAGAGAGAAAGGTTTAGGCAAGTGCACCTTGCTTCATGGAGGAATTCTGTTTTTGTTGTTCCATTGTCTTCTTCATGTGTTTCTAACCCACTTTAGTACTTAGCATTTTTCATTTCCGTGGTTAATTTCTTGTAGATCTAGCCTTGTAGTATTTTCGGTTTTCAGGAGTTTTGATCTAACAAACATACATATTTTTGCTATTTGATGGTTTCATGTTGTAGAGAATTCTATTTTACTCAAATTTGACCTACGGGAGTCTGGGTTTGGGTTCCTATTGTTGTTTGGAGGAGCATTGAGGCCATGGTATTTTTCATGGACATGTTCTCTGTGGAAGCCATTAATTACACTTTTGGTCGCATGTAACATTGAGTTGTTGAGCCGTATGAGCATTTTAGCTCTGAGCCGCATGAGCATTAATTAATAGCTTTGGCCGTATGGCCATTTTTCAAATATTTGCTGGCATACATTAATTTGCACGGCCATTTAATTAATTGCCTTGCATTTGCTAGCCGCATATGGCTTGCTTGCATGTATGGCCGTATTGGCCACTCTATTTGCATGGCTGCATAGGCCATTCGTTTGCTGGCCGCATAGGCTATTAATTATTGGTTGGCCGCATATGGCCTTTAGTTAATTTTTGGCCGCATATGGCCTTAGCTATTGCTGGCCGCATGGCCTTTAGCCATATTTCTATGGCCATTAATTTATGGCCGCATGCATTAATTTATGGCCGCTTGCATATGCATTGTTGCATGGCCCTTGCTTTTGGCCGCATAAGAAATTAGCTTGCATGCATTTGCATGCTTAGCAATTATAGTTGGCCGCATGGGCCATTAGCTGAATTGCTTTGGCCGCATATGGCCAGGTGACCTTGCTTGGCCGCATGCAATTGCTTGAGCTGCATATACATTAGTTGCTTGCTTGAGCCGCATGTCCATATACATTAATTGCTTGCATGCAGCTTGCTTGAGCCGTATATGCATTAGTTGGCCGCATGGCCCTTTAATTAAATTGCTTGCATGCTTGTTTGCATTTGCATGCAATTTTTCCTGAGCCGCATGAGTCCTCCACAGCCCTTGCCCCTGCTAATATTTAATTACTACATGTATGCTTGTGCCATATTAATTTTAAGTGTGTTCCCTGACACGATGGTGACTTATTGTGGTGCACTTTTGATAATGACATGACTTGATAGTGGCCCGACGTGGCGCACTCCTGACAGTGAACATGACATGATACATATATCCCGAAGGCTGTTACGACGGCTAGCGTGTCATGAAAAGATTGAATGGCCTGGAGTACACCATGGATGATTGTGTTTGTATAACTGAACCGGTAATATTTGCATCATGTCTAGGACAGGGATCCCTAAGTACCACGGTCAGGGGTACCTACTGTAAGTAACTAAGGCTAATAACTAGAATAATTCAGTAGACATGAGAGATTTCCCCAGTTACAGACGATCCCGTTATCCCGGCCACCATTGTTGGACTTGTAGGCTGTTGACGAGTAGGGCACAAGTCTAGATTCACTGATATATGGAAAGGAACAAGGCACTGCTTAATGAATCCAAGTTGCCTGGATAACCTAAATTAGATGCAGGGCTTGTGGCTCAAGGAACATCTCACTGCATATTGCTAGTAACTAAGGCTTGTGATAACCCTAGTTAGTTAATATAGAAAGCCGTAGTCACTGATTGGCCGTGAGCGAATGTATGGTATAGATTTAGTGCACGAATATTACAAGCATGACCGCATGATTTTCACCTTTTAACAATAAAGATCAGAGGCTAAGTTCTGTTCAGGTGAAGGGTTACAATCCCGGTCCTTATTTGGTTTAAGGGTTGTAACCTGGCTTCCGGAGCAGTTCTGAGTCCTCTCTTCGTTTATTGTCTTATTGCACCCCACGTCATGCTTGTTATATTTTACCTTACCAACAAGATTTAGAGACGGAGTTCTATTCAGGTGAAGGGTTACAATCCTGGTCTTTGTTTGGTTTAAGGGTTGTGACCTAGCTACTTGAGTGGTTCCCTCGTACTCTATTATGACTGTTGTTTTTCTTTTATTATCAAGCTCTTTTGTAACTGCTTTAATATTAATTTCTGATGTGCTGGTTTTAGTTCTTAAGTGAAGCCTCCTTTGTGGCACTTGCTCTTTCTGGGATCTGACCCAGCTGGTTTTGTATGGCCATATTTCGGAGCAGCTCCAGAGGATCTACCGACTTTCCAGCCCGATGGTGACCACCAGACGTAACCAGGGCAACGAGTGGATTTATTTTTGGCTCTCCCACTCTATTGTAAAATTTTTATTTTGAGGCGTTTAGCCGATGGGTACCTGTTAGCTCATATTGTATACCTTATTTCTGTCTGCCTACGGGCTGTAACATGATTGACAGATCCTATGGTTGATCATGTATGACTAAACTCTTGTTAGTCCTCACATTTTGTAACGACTAGCTTCATGATCAACTGAATATGTAATGTTTGGGACGCCTTACTATTGTATATTTGGTGATCTTACATCTTGTAACTTTACCTGCTTGCTTGAGATTGAGACATCTAGGCTTGTCATTGACCATAGGAGACTGATGGATTGTAGTTAAACCCTTATATATCTAGACAGCCGTGACTGTATAGTGAGGTGGATTCCATTTCATTATACGTAGCTGGCTATGTATGCCCCCGCTCTCCAGTATTCTGGTTCTGGGGCGTTACATTGTTTAAGTGGTGGCCCATGCAGGTCTTGTAAATCAAGATATGTTAGGGTTTACCAAATAGATGTCTCAATCAGCACTCGCCCTTGATCTCTGCCGTATCTTCTAATCCCTGAGATTCTCGACCTGATCACATGCTTGTATCGTTGATCTGTCTTGGTCCTTCCTTATTGTACCCTATGTCATCTTCTTCAGCGGCATTGTTCCTGGACCTGCCGATCAGCAAGGCGAAGCACCTCCCGTGGACTAGCAGCAACCCGAAGATTAGGCCCAGCACTCAGGAGCAGCCTCCCGGGTCATGCCTCCCGGAGATCCAGAACCCCCGGTGCTGCCAGCCGAGCCCGTAACACAGTATGATGGAGCCTTGGTTGGACTTATCAGGGAGTTGCTTGCATCGCAGGATCGTCGAAGAGATGCCTTATATCAGGCAGTGGTAGATGCTCTGGGCAGAGGTGGACATCATGGGAACAGTACATCGAACAGTTTCAAGCGCATGAACCCTCCATTCTTCGATAGCAGCGAAGATGCTATCGCTGCCGATGCGTGGCTTCAGGACACAGAGGTGATATTGGAGGCAGCAAAGATCCCAGAAGATGAAAAGGTGGCCGTGGTACGCCTGCAGTTATTGGATCAAGCCCACAGCTGGTGGGTGGCGCAGGCCGTTAGACTAGTGGCGCCTATTGCCTGGACAGTATTCCGTGAGAGATTCTGGATCAAGTACTTCGATGCTGTAGCTCGGTACGATCTACAGATCAGGTTCACCAATTTAAAGCAGATGGGCAGGACGGTCGATGGGTATGCGGCCGAGTTTTCTAGGGTTCGCTCCCACCTTGGTGGCGACCGAGTTCGATAGAGCCCAACAGTTTCAGCAGGGACTCCACCTAGAGATTTTGCTGGCAGTGGAGTAGGTTGAGCATCAGACTTTTGATGCGGTATTGAGGGCAGCTAGGAGGCATGAGTATACCTCCCAGGGGATTGTGGATAGGACCGGAGGTCGAAAGCGATCTCACGGCCAGATGAATCAGTTGTCAGCCCCAGTCCCGACAGCCAGGGCTTTGACTATTGGAGCTCCGAGGAGGACAACTTCAGTTACATCGGTTCAATATTCAACCCCGACGTATCCTTAGCAGCAGAAGCAGAAGCAGTCTTCCTCCATGGGCTGCTCTTATTGTGGAAAGCCTGGGCATGTTGTTTCAGAATATCGCAAGGCTCGAGGGTTATGTTTGCTTTGTGGAGCACCGGACCACAAGGTAGGGTCCTGCCCGTTCAGGACTGACTCATCACCAGCCATGACCAGTTCATCAGTTAGGGGACCAGCCCCAATACCAGTCCAGCAGCAGTTTTCATCCCTGAGGCCGTTGCCGACGCAGACCCAGGCTTTTCAGCAGCAAAGGCCTCAGCAGTATGCCCAGGCGCAAGTTCAGAATAGGCAGAGAGGATTCCAGCAGAGAGGGCCAACACCCAGAGGGCATGGTCAAGTGTTGGCTTTAACCATGGAAGAAGAAGGAGTGGCGCCAGGTGAGGTAGTGGCAGGTACTATTCTCGTCAATACCTTTCCGGCTTCAGTGTTATTTGATTCTGGTGTATCGTATTCATTTATGTCTGCACGATTCATGACACGGGTAGGACTGGAGCCCGAGTCATTATCAGTAAAGCTTAATATACTTACTGGTAATAGTCTTGTGGGAGTAGATAGAGTGTTTTCCTCGTGTCGGATAGTGGTTAGCGGTAGAGAGTTTTCCACTAGGCTGATAGAATTTCCGATGGCCGATTATGATGTGGTCTTAGGAATGGATTGGCTAAGGGACCAGTATACTAGGATAGACTGCCGTATTGGCAGAGTTGTTTTTAGCATTCCAGGCGAGCCAGAGTTATCCTTTTCTCAAGGCGAAGTTGAACCTTCCCCTCCATTATTGCGGATGGTCGTAGCAGCAGTGCAGTTACCCCGGGTAGTCGAAGAATTTCTAGATATTTTTTCGAAAGAGCTTCCAGGGATGCCGCCAGAGCGAGAGATCGAGTTTACTATCGACTTGATTTTCGGGACAGCACCAGTGTCAGAGAGAGTCTACAGGATGGCGCCGTCAGAATTGGAGATATTGTACAAGATGATTGAAGAACTCAGAACCAAGGGATTCATTCGTGCTAGTAGATTGCCTTGGGGAGCCCTGATGCTTCTTGTGAAAAAGAAGGATGGTACGTCCAGATTATGTGTTGACTATCATACCTTGAACTCAGTGACAATCGAGAACAGATATCCTCTCCCAAGGATAGATGACTTGTTTGATCAACTTAGAGGAGCGGCAGTATTTTCGAAGATTGATTTGCGGTCAGGATACCACCAGATCAGAGTCAGAGAGCAAGATATCCCAAGACAGCTTTCAGATCTAGATATGGACATTAGGAGTTCCTTGTTATGCCCTTTGGAGCGACCAATACGCCGGCTGTATTCATGGACCTCATGAATCGTATCTTCATGCCTTATTTGGATCAGTTCATGATCGTGTTTATAGACGATATCCTGGTCTACAGCAAGAGTGAAGCAGAGCATGAGCAACATCTCAGAGTTGTCCTCCAAATTCTCCGAGAGTACCAGTTGTATTCCAAGTTCAGTAAATACGAGTTCTGGCTCGATCGCATTTCATACTTGGGTCATATCATCACCAGAGGGAGAGTAGAAGTGGATCCCCAGAAGATCGTGGCTATCAAAATATGGCTAGTTCCCAGCACAGTTGCAAAAGTTTGCAGTTTTCTTGGATTGGCCGGCTACTACCGGAGATTTGTTTCGGACTTTGTTCGAATTTTAGCGCCATTGACACAGTTGACCCACAAGGAAGTGCAGTTTGCTTGGACAACAGAATGTCAGGATTCTTTTGAGAAGCTGAAGCGAGGCTTGATGACGGCACCCATTCTCATACTTCCAGATGGGACCGGAGGATTTTCAGTGTACTGTGATGCTTCAGACAGAGGTTTAGGATGTATTTTGATGCAGCATGAGAAGGTAATAGCTTATGCGTCACGACAACTTCGTGATCATAGGAAGAATTACCCAACCTACGACTTGGAACTGGCAGCAGTAGTGTTTGCACTCAAGCTTTGGAGACACTACTTGTATGGAGATATGGTGAAGATTTTCACCGACCCCAAGAGCCTGAAGTATGTGTTCATTCAGAAGGATCTTAACATGCGTCAGAGAAGATGGCTAGAGCTGCTTGTGGATTATAATGTCAACCTGCAGTATCATCCTGGGAAGGCCAACGTTGTTGCAGATGCATTAAGTAGGAGAGTCGGAGTTTATTTTCTGACAGCACAACCAGAGTTGTTAGCAGATCTTCGAAAGATGGGTATAGAAGTTGTCCTTCCTACCAATGTGGCATTGATGGCCAGCATACAAGTTCAGTCCAGTATAGTTGAGAGGATCAAGATAGCTCAGTCCTCCAATTCTAAGCTTCAGTAGCTTAGAGCAGAATTTGAAGCAGGACGATGACCAGAATTGTGCATTCATAAAGACGATACACTTCGACATGGTAAGCGTCTTTGTGTTCCCAATGGAGATATCAGACAGGAGGTCATGGCGGAAGCTCACAGTTCTCAGTATTCAATTTATCTCGGTGGCACGAAGATGTACCGTGATATCCGTCAGCACTTTTGGTGGAATGGCATGAAGAGGGAAATTGCTCGGTTTGTCTCTCGGTGTTTGGTCTGCCAACAAGTCAAGGCTGAACATCAGAGGCCAGCTAGAATTTTTCAGCCCTTACCAATTCCAGAATAGAAGTAGGAATATAACCATAGATTTCGTGACTGGATTACCTAGATCTCCAGCTAGTCGAGATGTTATTTGGTTTATAGTTGACAGGCTCATAAAGGTGGCTTAATTTCTCCCCTTCAGAGTTGGTCAGTCGATGGCTCAGCTAGCAGAGATGTACCTCAGGCAGATAGTCAGACATCATGGAGTACCGGTCAGTATCACCTCGGACAGAGATTCGAGATTCACGTCGCACTTTTGGCGTAGTCTGCAAGAGAGTTTGGGAACTCACCTCCAGTTCAGCTTCGCTTATCACCCGCAGACAGATGGTCAGTCGGAACACACGATCCAGACTCTTGAAGATATGTTGAGATCTTGTACGCTCGACTTCGGTAGTTCGTGGGAAGATCACCTGCACCTGGTGGAATTCTCGTACAACAATAGTTTTTAAGCTAGTATCCAGATGGCATCGTTCGAGGTACTGTATGGAAGGAAGTACAGATCCCCACTAGCATAGGACGATGTTGGAGAGAGGAGGATGCTTGATCCAGAGGTGATCACTCAGACAGTTGAAGTGGTCAGGAGAGTCAGAGATCATTTTTGCGTTGCACAAGATCGTCAGCGCCATTGGGCCGATTCTCATCGGTGTCCCTTTGAATTTTTTGTCGGTGACCATGTATTCCTGAGAATCTTGCCTAACCGTGGCGTCATTCATTTCGGCGTACGGGTAATGCTTAGTCCTAGGTATATAGGGCCGTTTGATATTCTGGAGCGAATAGGAGATGTGTCCTATCGTCTCGCTCTTCTGCCGTCTCTGAGTGAGGTACATGACATGTTCCATGTATCCCAACTACGATGGTATATCCCGGACCCGAGTCATATCCTGGATCATTCGGAATTGGTTGTTGGTACCAACCTTTCGTATGAGGAGAGGTCCGTATCCATATTGGACCAAAGAAAGATGATACTCAAGAACAAGACTATCAAGTTAGTCCGTATTGCTTGGGGTCATCACTCCTTGGGTGAGTCAACGTGGAAGCGTGAGGATGATATCCGATCGCAATATTCCGACCTGTTTGACTCGTGAGGTATAATATCTTTTTTATGCCTCATGCCTTCGATTCCTTGCTTGTATGAATAATTGCTTGATTGCTTGACTAGTATAGCTTGCCTGTGATTAGTATAGCTTGTCCTTGCATCTCTAGCCTCTTGATTAAATTCCGAGGACGAAATTCTTTTAAGGTAGATAGAGTTGTAATGACCATGGTTCGTAATTATGTATTTTGGTATACGTATACGTATTTAGACTCGTATTGCATGTCTTCCTGCTTGGTTTGTTTTGGCATTTCATTGATTGGTTTATCTTGGTTCGGCTCGGATTGTTTGGGCTTGGTTCGGTTTTGTTGTGAACCCACCCTACCTACCACCACCCTCTTCATTTATATCCTACCAAACATTTCTCTCTCCTCATTAACACTTCTTCTTCCCTACCATTACTTTTCCACCAACCTAAGATAGAAAGGTTTAGGCAAGTGCACCTTGCTTCATGGAGGAATTCCGTTTTTATTGTTCCATTGTCTTCCTCATGTGTTTCTAACCCACTTTAGTACTTAGCATTTTTCATTTTTGTGGTTAATTTCTTGGAGATCTAGCCTTGTGGTATTTTTGGTTTTCAGGAGTTTTGATCTAACAAACATACATATTTTTGCTATTTGATAGTTCCATGTTGTAGAAAATTCCATTTTACCTTAATTTGACCTACGGGAGTCTGGGTTTGGGTTCCTATTGTTGTTTGGAGGAGCAAGGAGGCCATGGTATTTTACATGGACATGTTCTCTTTGGGAGACATTAATTGCACTTTTGGCCGCATGCAACATTGAGTTGTTGAGTCGCATGAGCATTTTTAGCTCTGAGCCGCATGAGCATTAATTAATAGCCTTGGCCGCATGGCCATTTTTAAATATTTGCTGGCATGCATTAATTTGCATGGCCATTTAATTAATTGCCTTGTATTTGCTAGCCACATATGGCTTGCTTGCATGCATGGCCGCATTGGCCACTCCATTTGCATGGCCGCATAGGCCATTTTTTTGCTAGCCGCATAGGCTATTAATTATTGGTTGGCCGCATATGGCCTTTAGTTAATTTTTGGCTGCATATGGCCTTAGCTATTGTTGGCCGCATGGCCTTTAGCCATATTTGCATGGCCATTAATTTATGGCCGCATGCATTAATTTGTGGCTGCTTGCATATGCATTGTTGTATGGCCCTTTCTTTTGGCCGCATAAGAAATTAGCTTCCAAGCATGTGCTTACATTAGCTTAGCTGGCCGCATAAGAAATTAGCTTGCATGCATTTGCATGCTTAGCAATTATAGTTGGCCGCATGGGCCATTAGCTGAATTGCTTTGGCCGCATATGGCCAAGTGACCTTGCTTGGCCGCATGCAATTGCTTGAGCCGTATATACATTAGTTGCTTGCTTGAGCCGCTTGGCCATATGCATTAATTGCTTGCATGCAGCTTGCTTGAGCCGCATATGCATTAGTTGGCCGCATGGCCCTTTAATTAAATTGCTTGCATGCTTGTATGCATTTGCGTGCAATTTTTTCTGAGCCGCATGAGTCCTCCACAGCCCTTGCCCCTGCTAATATTTAATTACTACATGTATGCTTGTACCATATTAATTTTAAGTGTGTTTCCTGACACGATGGTGACCCGTTGTGGTGCACTTTAGACAATGACATGACTTGATAGTGGCCCGACGTGGCGCACTCCTGACAGTGAACATGACATGATACATATATCCCGAAGGCTGTTGCGACGGCTAGCGTGTCATGACAAGATTGAATGGCCTGGATACCGTGGATGATTGTGTTTGTACAACTGAACCGGTAATATTTGCATCATGTCTAGGACAGGAATCCCCGAGTACTATGGTCAGGGGCACCTACTGTAAGTAACTAAGGCTAATAACTAGAATAATTCAGTAGACATAAGAGATTTCTCCAGTTACAAGCGATCCCGTTATCCCGGCTACCATTGTTGGACTTGCAGCCTGCCGACGAGTAGGGCACAAGTCTAGATTCACTGATATATGGAAAAAAATGAGACACTGCTTAATGAATCCAAGTCGCCTGGATAACCTAGATTAGCTGTAGGGCTTGTGGCTGGAGGAACATCTCACTGCATATTGCTAGTAACTAAGGCTTGTGATAACCCTAGTTAGTTAATGTAGAAAGTCGTAGTCACTGATTAGCCGTGAGCGAATGTATGGTATAGATTCAGTACGCGAATATTGCAAGCATGACTGCATGATTGTCACCTTTTAATAATAAAAATCAGAGGCTAAGTTCTGTTCAGGTGAAGGGTTACAACCCCGGTCCTTGTTTAGTTTAAGGATTGTAACCTGGCTTCCGGAGCAGTTCTGAGTCCTCTCTTCGTTTATTGTCTTATTGCACCCCACGTCATGCTTGTTATGTTTTACCTTACCAATAAGATTTGGAGACGGAGTTCTATTCAGGTGAAGGGTTACAACCTCGGTCCTTGTTTGGTTTAAGGGTTGTGACCAGGCTACTTGAGTGCTTCCCTCGTACTCTATTATAACGGTTGTTATTCTTTTATTATCAAGCTCTTTTGTAACTGTTTTAATATTTATTTCTGATGTGCTGGTTTTAGTTCTTAAGTGAAGCCTCCTTTGTAGCACTTGCTCTTTCTGGGATCTGATCCAGCTGGTTTTGTATGGCCAGATTTCGGAGCAGCTCCAGAGGATCTACCGACTTTCCAGTCCGATGGTGACCACCAGGCGTAACCAGGGCAACGAGTGGATTTATTTTTGCTCTCCCACTCTATTGTAAATTTTTTTATTTTAAGGCATTTAGCTGACGGGCACCTGTTAGCTCGTATTGCATACCTTATTTCTGTCTGCCTACGGGCTGTAACATGATTGACAGATCCTAGGGTTGATCATGTATGACTAAATTCTTACTAGTCCTCATATTTTGTAATGACTAGCTTCATGATCAACTGAATATATAATGTTTGGGACGCCTTACTATTGTATATTTGGTGATCTTACATCTTGTAATTTTACTCGCTTGCTTGAGATTGAGACATCTAGGCTTGTCATTGACCATAGGAGACTGATGGATTGTAGTTAAACCCTCATATATCTAGACATCCATGATCGTATAGTGAGGTGGATTCCATTATATTATACGTAGCTGGCTATGTATGCCCCTGCTCTCCAGTATTCTGGTTCTGGGGCGTTACATGTTTACTCAGAGGTAATGTGGACGTGGTAAACATGATAAGTAGCACAATCTTATGTAGTGTAAGATTTTTCTTTTCATGGTATAGAGGAGCATCTTAGAGGTAATGTGGACGTGGTTGTTCTTCTACTGAGGATAGAATGCCACGGAACAACTGGATTTCGAAAGCATAAGATTTTGTGAAAGGGAGGTGTATGTGAGTGCTAATAATCAGGTCCACCGATTCCCTTGCTAGGTAGAGATGGAAGTACATATCTGAAGGATGTCAAGAGTAGTACTTCTTTAGGAACTTGCCGTTGATGGGCATCATGAACAAGTCCCCGTTCGGTCGAGCGAAGCGGTAAGTACCGTTTGAATATACCGTCTCTATGATGAAAGGTCCCTCCAATTTGGGCTCGACCTTTCCCGATGTTTTGTGAGTCAACACCATCGGCCTCCTGACTGCCAGGACCAGGTCACCAACTTGGAAAGTCCTCTGCTTGACCTTTTTATTGAAAGCCTGTGTAGTGTCCCGTCTCGTAAAGTCAATCGGAGGAATCGAAATGCCGATGGCGTTCGGTCTTAGCCTTGCAATGGCTGCTCGAAGGCTCGCTCGTCCAAGACGACTCCTCGCTTAGGTGGGGTAGTTTCGGTGAACTTGCCTCATCTTAGCCTTCACATAATAACTCGCATGTTTTTAAATTGCACAAGTAGGCAAATATAAAAGCTATGAACGCACAAAGCTAAGGGAATAATCCTGACGGGTCGGAATGTCTTAGAACGTGAAAAATGGTCCCACGGTCTGTTTAGAAGTCGGTTCAGCGTGCTTTCAAATGACACTCGATCCTTCGTTCCCGTGGCTTGGGAGAAGAAAATTGGCCTAAGTTGCTAAGTTACCTCGAACCTCGACTAAACCTAAGTCATAGGCGTCGCCCGCTTGAATGCTTGATAAAGCATGCACTGTCCCGTCGTTTTACCCCAACGCTTGTAATGGCCTAAGTCATAGACATCGTCCGCATAAATGCTTGAAAATGCATGCACGGTCCCTTCGTCCAAGGCTTGGCATAGCCTTCGCATGTCCCGTGGGTTAAGTTGTCTTGCACGGCTCGTTGGCTTTAAGTCTAGGCACCTGAGAACTTGGTTGTTCAAGTCGAACGCGTGCACAGCATGTTTTCCTTGATTCGTAGCTCGGCGTAGCCTTTGCTCGTCGAGTCGTTGCCCGAATAAGTTAGACAAGAGTTGTGCTGGGCTATCGAAGCCATTTCTAGCACTGTCTCGCTCTATCTGCGGTTGTCAAATTGCGTAATCCCTTGAGAACAAGGCTCGTTGTATAAATTATATGACTTGAGCGATAGCGTCGCATAGAGAACACGGCCTGTCTAAGGCACGAGCCACGGTCGGTGTAGTGAAAAGCATGCCACGGACAAAGAAAGTCCATATGACTGGTTGTCGTCGAGATCGTTCCTACTACTTGGGAGTCTCGCTAAAGTCTTGATAAGGAAGTGCACGAGATCGGTCCTGCTACTTGGGAGTCTCGCTAAAAGTCCTGATAAGAAAGTGCATGAGATTGGTCCCGCTACTTGGAAGTCTCGATAGAAAGAAGGAAAGCATGGTCATGTTAAAGAAGGATTTGGTAGATCGAGTTGAGTCTTGCATGGTCATTGGACAACTTGTCGACAAGGTGTAGTCTTCTCGAATGATCGCCGGGGCGCCGGGATCATGTTGGCCGGAAGGAAGCGAGGCGGCTCAAAGAAGGATGCCGGATAACCGCATGGGAGTATCGGCGCTTCCGGGACTAGCTACCTATGGAAGGACGGTCCGATATCCCGTCGAGCCGAGTCTAAAATAGCTTGACATTGCTAGTGACCACTCATGTAGATGGGTCGGCAGAATAGCGGCAAACCGCGTGTATGCCTTTGGATTGAGTCTAGAACTTGATGGTATGTCTAGTTGGTAATACAATATCTGGGCCTAAGACTGGGCTGCAGCATAGGCACCGTGCTTGGCACGATAGAGGGCGTCGGGATGTTCATGAAGTCGACCCTATGTTTCATAAGTCTTGCCTAAGTTGGTTTATGAGTTGAACAGGTAGGCCGATAGGCGGTAGCATGGGTAAGTCTTGATAAGTTAGCGAGGCACAGCCTCAATCTTGAAGCATGTACAAGTCTAAGCAAGGTCTTAAGGCACAAATCAAGTCTAGCGGCACGACCAGCACGAGTCGTCCCCTTGTCGTCTTTGGCATGAGCCGAGTTTGCATAAGTTGCTCCTATGCGAAGAGCTATCTCGAATAAGTTGAAGTCACGAATAGAGTATGGCACGACCCTGCCGTCCCGAGTTATAGTTCAGTCAAGTACATAAGCGATGAGGCACTGCCTAGATCGAAATACACTTAACATGATAGCACAACTATGTCATCGCATAACGAGTTGGTTAGACGTTAAGTCTTAAAATTGACCCTAAGGCAAGACTAGCAAGACAATCGGAAAGGGTTTAAGCTGCACAAAGTAAATGAACGTGTCGGTTTTGTATGGTTGGGCGAGGAGCTCACTCCACCAGTACAGTTGAGTACTGACACCCACTCAGTTTTCATGCACAGGCACAGGTAGAAGCTCGTGGCGCGGAGCTCGCTTGGATGCGTCGAGGCACAGAGTTCCTTGGCGAGTCGAAGCGTGCGGCCGCGTGAACTCAAGACTTACACAGGACATAATGTATGGACATCGCCTTCTGAAGCTTCCGCTGGCTCAAGCATTGTAATCGAGAGATGAGAGAGAGCAGAGTGACTTATAAAATGAGAGAAAAGTGAGCACGAGAGACTTGTAATCAAGGCCTTGGGCCCATTGTAATATCATTGTTCAATATCAATAAAGAGTTCTTTCGAATAACTTGTGTTTTGCCATTAAAATTTCTGCTGTATGTTCAATATTTCTGCTTGGGACTTCTGTGTGACGACCCCGTCGCCGCCGATTTAATCAGTCGTTATGAAACTGCCTTGCACGAGCACAATCTAGGCTCGTGCGGCATCACGCCTTAGCGAGGACTATCGCTCCTACGGGAGCAGGGCGTGATATAATGGTATCAGACCATGGATTTACCTTCTTGGATTTCACGTCGCATCTCTCAGTTTTGAAAGCTCGTTCATGGGAAAAGAAGTGGGCGCTCTCTCTCAAACGTCCCTCGGCATGTCCATACAATTAGTCTAAATACTTTCAAAAGCTCGTACAAGCGTTCACTCGAACGCATCGGTAGGCCTTTGTGCCGAACAATGTCAAACTTGATTTGGTAAAAAATACGTGCTAAAGTTAGCAAGTCGCATGCGTGCCCAACTTGTCCTACGTCGACATTAACAAATGAGCGTGCAAAACTCAGAGTGTAGACCCTACGGGATGGCTATGCACACGGCCTTTTGGCTAAGTTGTGCTGCGCGTCGCGCACCTCGACTTTTTTGTGCAAACGAATTACGAGCGATATCAAGTATCATTCGATCGAGAACGAAGATACACTTAGAGTGTATATCGATAGGAAAGCTATCGAGCTAACGCTTAGGTGTACACGAAAGATTGGGTTGGATTTTGAGGAATAGTGCGAACAACTTAGTGCGTCGATACGACATGAGCGATTACGCTAGAGATTCGTTGAACGAATCTGAAAGATGTCTTAACGAATGATGCAAACGTGATTGAGGACTAGATTCGAATGGCTCGAATCCGAGTGGTGTATGGTTTGTCTTGGAAATCATTCGAGTGAAAATTGAGGATTACGAGTAACAACGAGTATGTCGGCGAGGCGATGCGTCGCACAAAGCCTTAGAACGCATCACGCTTAGTTGGTCGTGACTTCGAATGTCTCGAATGAGATGTTTTTCGGACAACTTGTGAATGGACAACGCGAGTTAGAAAACGATTCGAAACGGTGAAACAAGTGAATGTCTCGATCGAGGAAATTTAGAGGATCGTGTGTACGATTTGGGATTGAGACAAATAAAATGTGACTTGAGTTTTGGACAACGATATTGAAACTAGCTTGAGGAATAGCGATCAAACTTGATCTTGAATATCGAAGAATTGTGGTATATCCAGTTCAGACAATAGCATCAGTCGCACGACTCGAAATTGGTTGTAAAGGAAGATCGTCAGGTTACATATGTCGTCGATGGTATTGAGACGTATCAAAGATCGATATGCAATAACTCGGGGGTACTCTGACTCGGCGAATGACGATCGTACAAATGTCATTGTTTCGATGGATGTTATACTCGGGATGTTGAAATGTGTCGAGGAAAAGATAAACTTAGCTCAAGGATTTTCTAGTTAAACGAATGATGATCGGACTATCGAACTTGGATTGGATGAAATAAAATATTTGGATTTGCTTCATCGATAACCATAATATTGACGTTCTTATCTTATGCGAGCGCAACTCCACCCTCGCACATACGTCACACTGATTAGGGCGATTACCTCGCGTGAGCGCTGGTATGGTGATTCATACAGTGGGGGGTGATGGACACTTACATAGCATGGCAATTTGTGTGCTTCGACTTGTGGTTTGACGCGAAGGTGGACTCGTGAATGACTTAGCGTACGTGACGGTCGAATTTGAGGATTGCACAGGTTCAATCCGCGTATCGAGAATGAATTAGTCTAGACGCAAGCAAGAGTTACGCCCCGATGAGAATAATTATTCCACGGGGGCGTTGCATGGTGATTCGTGAACCACCGTAGATAATCGAACTCGCGTGAGATTGGGGCACAACGTATTGTCGAGCTAGACAACCTCGTGATGAATTGGTTAGAATTGATGAATTGAACGGGTTCAAACTTGCACAATGAATGCCTTGATACGAATAGGTGATCGTGCTCGATGTTTAGAAATCTGAGTGACACGAGCTTGGGTAGAAAATTGCATACTACCAACTTTGGTTTGACCCTAGGATATGGTCAGTGTTGGCATTATTGTTGGAGAACTATGATTCCAATCCTGACATTGACTTAGCTTTGAGAAGTGGCCTAGCGATTAGGCGAGACGTCCCTGTTTCAAGAGTTAACGTTCGAAGATTGATCTTGATGAATGGTATGGATGGATGGAGTGAATCAAAAGTATAGGAAATACCCCTCACGAGATTCGGCTGACATGCATATATTCAGGGACGCCTGCGTATGTGCACGATGCGATCGAGTAAAAATGACGAATTCTCTATCATGCGGCTTGGCTGAATGTATGTATTTTTGGGACGCCTGGAATGCGTACACGATCCAGCCAAGTGATACGTTGAGTTCAAGCAAGACTTGGGAAATGGAAGAGTGTCGAGAACTTGGAATCATGTTAAAGAAAAAGATTGATGATAGTGAGAGCGTGGCTCGGAATCGAAGAAACGCGTAGGCGGAGTGTGCACGATAAATTATGGCGTAGGCACGATTAAGTCTTGACCATAGAAATGGTAGGATGACTTGCCTTCAGGAAAGTCTCGAGGACGAGACTTGTTCTGAGTGGTGTAAGTTGTAGTGCCCCGTCCCGCAAAGTCAATCGGAGAAATCGAAACGCCGACGACGTTCGGTCTTAGCCTTGCAACGGCTGCTCGAAGGCTCGCTCGTCCGAGGCGACTCCTCGCTCAGGTGGGGTAGTTTCGGTGAACTTGCCTCATCTTAGCCTTCACATAATAACTCGCATGTTTTTAAATTGCACAAGTAGGCTAATATAAAAGCTACGAACGCACATAGCTAAGGGAATAATCCCGACGGGTCGGAATGTCTTAGAACATAGAAAATGGTCCCACGGTCTGTTTAGAAGTCGGCTCAGCGTGCTTTCAAATGACACTCGATCCTTCGTTCCCGTGGCTTGGGAGAAGGAAATTGGTCTAAGTTGCTAAGTTGCCCCGACACTCGACTAAGCCTAAGTCATAGGCATCGCCCGCTTGAATGCTTGATAAATCATGCACTGTCCCGTCGTTTTGCCCCAACGCTTGTATTGGCCTAAGTCATAGGCATCGTCCGCGTAAATGTTTGAAAATACATGCACGGTCCCTTCGTCCAAGGCTTGGCATAGCCTTCGCATGTCCCATGGGTTAAGTTGTCTTGCACGACTCGTTGGCTTACGTCTAGGAACCCGAGAACTTGGTTGTTCAAGTCGAACGCGTGCACGGCATGTTTTCCTCGATTTGTAGCTCGGCGTAGCCTTTGCTCGTCGAGTCGTTGCCCGAATAAGTTAGACAAGAGTTGTGCTGGGCTATCGAAGCCATTTCTAGCACTGTCTCGCTCTATCTGCGGTTGTCAAGTCGCGTAGTCCCTTGAGAATAAGGCTCGTTGTATAAAGTATATGAATTGACCGATAGCGTCGCATAAAGAACAAGGTCTGTCTAAGACATGAGCCACGGTCGGTCTAGTGAAAAGCATGCCACAGACAAAGGAAGTCCACACGACTAGTTGTCGCCGAGATCGGTCCCGCTACTTGGGAGTCTCGCTAAAGTCTTGATAAGAAAGTGCACAAGATCGGTCCCGCTACTTGGGAGTCTCGCTAAAAGTCTTGATAAGGAAGTGCACGAGATCAGTCCCGCTACTTGGGAGTCTCGATAGAAAGAAGAAAAGCATGGTCATGTTAAGGAAGGATTTGGTAGATCGAGTTGAGTCTTGCATGGTTATTGGACAACTTGTCGACAAGGTGCAGTCTTCTCAAATGATCGCTGTCGGCCCGAGGGAAGCGAGGCGGCTCAAAGAAGGATGCCGGATAACCGCATGGGAGTATCGGCGCTTCCGGGGCTAGCTATCCATGGAAGGGCGGTCCGATATCCCGTCGAGCCGAGTACAAGATAGCTTGACATTGCTAGTGACCACTCATGTAGATGGGTCGACAGAATAGCGGCAAACCGCGTGTATGCCTTTGGATTGAGTCTAGAACTTGATGGTATGTCTAGTTGGTAATACAATGTCTGGGCCTAAGACTGGGCTGCAGCATAGGCACCGTGCTTGGCACGATAGAAGGCGTCGGGATGTTCATAAAGTCGACCCTATGTTTCACAAGTCTTGCCTAAGTTGGTTTATGAGTTGAACAGGTAGGTCGCAAGGTGGTAGCATGGGTAAGTCTTGATAAGTTAGCGAGGCACGGCCTCAATCTTGAAGCATGTACAAGTCTAAGCAAGGTCTTAAGGCACAAATCAAGTCTAGCATCACGACCAGCACGAGTCATCCCCTTCTCGTCTTTGGCATGAGAATCGTTGGCACGAGAATGGTTTAGAGGCACGTGAAAGTACTGAAGGTCTTTGCACGGCCGGGTTTCCATAAGTTGCTCCTATGCGAAGTGCTATCTCGAATAAGTTGAAGTCACAAATAGATTATGGCACGACCCTGCCGTCCTGAGTTGTAGTTCAGTCAAGTACATAAGCGATGAGGCACTGCCTCGATCGAAATACACGTTAACATGTTAGCACGAATATGTCGTCGCATAACGAGTTGGTTAGACGTCAAGTCTTAAAATTGACCCTAAGGCAAGACTAGCAAGACAATCGGAAAGGGTTTAAGCTGCACAAAGTAAATGAACGTGTTGATTTTGTATGGGTAGGCGAGGAGCTCACTCCACCCGTACAGTTGAGTACTGATACCCACTCAGTTTCCATGCGCAGGCACATGTAGAAGCTCGTGGCGCGGAGCTCGCTTGGATGCGTCGAGGCACGGAGTTCCTTTGCGAGTCGGAGCATGCGGCCGTGTGAACTCAAGACTTATACGGGACATAATGTATAGACATCGCCTTTCGAAGCTTCCGCTAGCTCGAGCATTGTAATCGAGAGATGAGAGAGAGCATAGTGACTTGTAAAATGAGAGAAAAGTGAGTACGAAAGACTTGTAATCAAGGCCTTGTGCCCATTATAATATTATTATTCAATATCATAAAGAGTTATTTCGAATAACTTATGTTTTGCCTTTAAAATTTTTGCTGCATGTTCAATATTTTTGCTTGGGACTTCTGTGCGACGACCCCGTCGCCGCCGATATAATCGGCCGTTATGAAACTGCCTTGTACGAGCGCAATCTAGGCTCGTGCGGCATCACGCCTTAGCTAGGACGATCGCTCCTACGGGAGAGGGGCATGACAGCCTGTGATATACGGACTTGATAGAGTTTAATGCGCTGCTGAGCTAGGTGGCATTTTTTGCCAAGTGCTTCCAATTCTCGTAGACGACGATGTTAATTGCCTTCTTCTGTCAGTTGGTTTGTGATCACTACATGGAGTGAGGGTATCTGAATCTCGAGTGGCAGTGCTGCTTCGCTTCTATAGACTAAGGAGAATGGGGTGTTGCCCGTCGGAGTCCGTACCGTTGTACGATAGGCCCAAAGACATTCGTCGAGCTTTTCGTCCCAGTTGCATTTGTTGGATGACAAGACCTTTTTGAGTAGCTTGACGATAGTCTTGTTAAAGGCCTCGACCAATCTGTTTGCTCCCGGATTATAGGCGGTTGATGCCACGTTCTAAATGTGGTTCTTGTCATAGAATCTGCTGAAAACATGGCTGATGAACTGTGGACCGTTATCGTGGATAATCCTACGGGGTACCCCGAAACGGTAGATGACATGATGCTTGATGAAACTGATCACCCTGGAGCTTTTCACTTCCGTCAGTGGAACTGCTTCTGCCCATTTGGAGAAGTAGTCAGTGATGGCTAAGATGAAGCGGTGTCTCCTTGATGAAGGGGGGGTGATAGGTCCTACAATGTCTATGCCCTAAGCTTCAAAGGACCAGGAGGCGACCGTAGGATGTAGTGGTTCTGACTGTGTATGGATGAAGTCGGCGTGAAGCTGGCAAGCATGGCACTTTTTAGCATAGTCGACGACGTCGGCTGCCATGGTTGGCCAGTAGTAACCCATGCGTCGCAGTCGATCCTGCAACTTAGGGCCAGGTTGATAAGCCCCGCAAGTCCCATCATGAGCTTTCCGAAGGGCTTTGGCTGCTTCTTCGTTGGATAGACATCGAAGGAGAAGTCCATCGTAGGAACACCGGTACAGCATTTTAGTAGCTGTATCATAATAAAATCGAGGGGAACGCCTTCTGACTGAGGCAGCTTCTTTTGGGTCTTCTGGGAGAATTCCATAAACAGTGAAGTCGATGAATGGGAACCTCCAGTCTCGGATATTAACACCGACACTTGTCGTCATAGCGTGGGCCATCTGTGTGCATATATTATTTTTAGGACAGACCAAGTCTCGTCCTACTACCGTGACGTAGTATTGAGTCCCGAGGGGTGTTGCTAATGAAGCTGCGAGGCCAGCCAGAGCGTTAGCCTCCAGGTTTTGTAGCCGAGGTACGTGTTCTATAAAGAACTTAGTGAAGGTTGAAATAATATTCAATGCAGCTTCATGGTAAGGAACCATATCTTCGTGACGAACTTCGTACTACCCTCAGATTTGATTAATGACGAGTTTTGAGTCGCCATAAGCTTCCAAATGATCCACCCCCAGCTGTTGCACCAGCTGGAGTCCCATGATGAGAGCGTTGTACTCGACAACATTATTGGAGCACGGCTTTGAAAGGGAGTAAGCACGCTTGATGACCAGCTGATTGGGGGAGACTAAGACCACCCCTACTCCGACGATGATTTGGCCCTTGGGACCTGTTCTCGAAGCGCCATCGAAAAACACATGCCAGACGGAGCTTTCTTCGGTGACATTTGATTCTTGGACCTCATCCGAGATGTCTTTATAGAGTCTGGAGGACTCTGGGATGGGGTGCACAGCTAAAAAGTCGGCTAGGGCTTGACCCTTGACGGCTTTTTGCGGAACAAACACCATATTATACGGCTTCAATAGGATTGCCCATATAGCTAGTCGGGAGTTCAATGATCCTGGCTTCGTCATGAGAACCCTGAGTGGATTGACTCGGGAGATGACATAAATTGTCTGGCCCAAAATATAATGGCGAGTCTTTTGGATGGCGAACACCAAAGCCAAACACTTTTTTTCAACGGGGTTGTTCCGGTGTTCGGCCCCGATCAGTGTCCTACTGAGGTAGTAGATAGCTTGCTCGTAACCTGCATCGTTGTTCTGAGCCAAGAAAGCACCGAGGGAATGATCCATGGCACGAACGTAGAGGATAAATGGTTTGCCTGCGACGGGTGCTACCAGGACTGGCGGGCTCGTCAGGTAAGCTTTGATATCATCGAAACTTTTCTAGCATTCTTCTGTCCAGACGTAGGAGACTCCCTTCTTCATGAGTTGGGTGAAGGGTTGGCATTTTTCGGAAAGGTTTGCTATAAACCTTCGGATGTATGCAAGACGCCCTTGTAGGCCTCAAAGTTCTCGGAGGTTCTTCGGAGGGTCCATATCAAGGATGGCTTTGGTCTTCTCAGGGTCGACATGAATGCCTTTTGCCGTAATAATGAAGCCCAAGAACTTTTTACTAGAAACCCCAAGAAAGGATTTAGCGGGGTTCATTTTGAGTTGATGCGCTCGCATGAGATCGAAGACTGTCTTTAGGTCTTGTAAGTGATCACCTTTGAGACGGCTCTTGACTGCGATATCATCAACATAGCATTCAACTGTTCTGCGCAGATGTTGACAGAATATGGTACTCATAGCTCGTTGGTATGTAGCACCAGCATTCTTCATGCCATAGGGCATTACTGTGTAACAGAACACCCCCTTCGGAGTCCTGAATGACGTATGTTTTGCGTCATCGGAGAACATTTTGATCTGATTGTAGCCCGAATACCCGTCCATGAAAGACATGCGTTCGAAGCCACATGTATTGTCGATCATCACGTCAGTGATTGGAAGCAGGAATTTGTCCTTCGGACAAGCAGTATTGAGATCTCTGAAGTCGATGCAGACTCGTATCTTTTCATTCTTCTTGGTGACAGGGATGACATTGGCCACCCAATCCAGATGTTGCTCTTCACGGATGAACCCGCTGCTCAGAAGTTTGTCTACCTCCTGATCGATAGCGTTCATGATGTCAGGACAAAAATGTCATCGTTGTTGTTTTACAGGCTTAACATCAGGCAAGATGTTAAGTCTATGCATCATAATCTGGGGATCAAGTCCCGGCATATCTTCGTAGCTCCAGACGAAGACGTTAATATATTTTTTGGCCAATTGGACCAAAGACTCCCGGTCTTCTCCCTTTAGGCTCTTGCTAATGAAGATGGGTTTGGAAGGAGATCCATTCCCAAGGTCAACCTGTTCGACCTCGTCTTCGATAGGGGGTTCGCGTAATTCAAAATGAGACTCCCACTGTGCTCTTAGGCATTGAGCCCAAGGTTCTTCCTCAAAGAATTTTGGTATTTGGTCATCCCCTTCATCCTCTTGAGATTGTGCAGATGTCATGTTGACTGATAGCACCTTCCTGAAGACGGAGCCGATACTGGTATCGAAATCCCAAGTTGATGCTTCGGACGAATGAGAGTGTTCCACTTCTTCTGCCTCCGAACTCTCTGGAGTAGCCGGCGGCGCGACATAGCCTACCCCCCGTCGAGTACGATGATAGTAGTCCTACGGCTTTCCTTTAGGCGTTGGGAGCCGGAGAGGAAGACGTCGACCCTTGCCGTAGTTCAGGCCTTTGTTGCTTTTCAGGTCGTATTCCGTCTTTTGAATGAGGTACTTTGCCTTGTCCGTGTACCGATAGACTTGTATTCTATTGGTATCTGGTTCTGGCTCGAATGACGGAAGGTCTTGATGACGCTCGACTTTGCCAAAGATGATGGATTTTTTATCCCGATTTTGCGGTAGGACTATAAAACAAACTCCTTGGGACGGGACTACTCGATTTACATGATTGACGGTCATTGTTTGTGCTTGTAATGACCGTAGAGCATTATCTAGTGTATATATGGCATTCCAATGTGGAAGACTAGAATAATTGAAAAACACTCTATTATTGATAAAATACGAGATTTTGTCCCGCTGGATTACATTATCAAGAGAAGGTGCATCTATATCAGCAGATATGTACTCTCTTAACTCTTCATCTGTGAGCACTGGGGCTGGTTCAGGAGAGTTCATCGCAGATTTGACTTTGGAATCCGAGAGGGCTGTGTGGGCCTTCTCTTACAGCCTGAGTGAAGCAGAGGATTGCGGAGGCTTGCCTTTAAGATGCATCTTCAGGGGTGCCTCAACTGTGCCTTCGATGACAGGTGTCTTCCCCTGTAGTTTTGCCACAAGAGGAGCCGACGTTTGAGGAGGTTTTCCCTTGAGCCTATCTTCAAGGGAGCTTCAGTAGGTGCTCTACCTAGAGAAGTTGGTGCCTTTCCAGGTAGCTTGATGGTCATGGGAGACAGCATCTGAGGCGATTTCCCTTTGAGTCAAATTTTCAAAGGAGCGTCGGGAATCATCACTGGCTCCATGTCCGGCTCTGCCGTTGTTTCTACTTCATCATCAGCATCGTTGGCTTCCCCTTCATCGAGCGACTTATATAAGCTAGCGTCGGTAAAGTAGGCTAAGAACCCCTTGAAGGGTCAATGTCTGCGAACTCTGTCCGGATGATGTCGTTGGTGGACACGTACTTCATATATTGGTGGAGTGTAGATGGCACCACCATGTATTCATACAGCCATGGGAGACCCAGCAGGAGGTTGTAGTTGACGTCGACGTCCACGACATAGCAAGTCATCTCGGCTCGGAGGTTACCGATATGACACTTCGGCCGTATTTTGCCCAGCGGTTGACTTTTGCTAGCATTAAAACTGCTGATTGTAGTATTGGAAGGCGCCAGACGGTACATCGGGATCCCTAGTATTGACATCAGAGTCCTAGAGATGATGCTGAAGGAAGACCCTGGATCAATCTGAATTTGCTTCACCTTGACGGAACCCACATACCCTATGTAATACAGTGGCCTGTTATGCCGGTTGTGCTTGAGAAGCATGTCTTGTTGGGTGAAGGTTATGCTGGGGATGACCTCATCCGCACAATGGCAGTGCGCATATGTGGTCGAGATATCCTCAGGTTGCTTGACCTGACTGATGAAGGACTCAGTATCCTTCAAGGCTTTACAGAGATCTTCACGGGTGTCTTTGGAAAGACGAAGAAGCTCGAACAGTGACAAACGGGCAGGAGTACCGGCAAGTTATGCCAGTATATCGAAGTTGTAGGGCTTGGCTAGCCCCGAAGCATTTTTTCTTTGCAAAGGCTTGTCGAAACGGGCCTCTACGTGCTTCTATTTATTGGCTGCTAGAGGTTTAGATGGACCTCTTTCTTCGGCAGTAGGGGCAGCGCAGAGCGGTACCACCTCGACGGCAGCTTCGTCAGGTTGGGCGTTCTGATGTGAACGCATTTGTATAGGAAGAGCCTCTTCTGCGAAGGAAGAGACCATGCGACAAGACTTGATCTTCTTGCCCTTGGTTTTGGAGGCAGAGCGTACCCCCGGTTGAATAACTTCGGAGACGAAATCGGGGTGAACCCATAAGATCTCTCCCCGAGATATGGTGAGCGGGATGAGTCCACTCACGTTGTCACGAGTAGGTGGTAGGTTGACCACCTCCATTGTTGCCTTTGGGATGGAGACGACGTCATCTTGTGTTGTGGTTGGCGGCAAGGTGTCGAATTAGAGCGACACCAGATTGGCCGAGACTGTCATCTTCTCATAGTCGACGTAGATAACATTCGCATTGATCATGCGCTGGATGTAGTTCTTGAGGACGTAGCAGTCCTAAGTTGGATGTCCGACAAACCGATGGTAGTGACAGTACCTCAGATTGTCCACTCTTCCAACCTCGTCGTGACGCTTCGGGTCCGACAATTTGATCTTATCACCCTGCTTCAGCATCTCGAAGAGTTGCAAGGTGTCTTCATCGTTGAAAGAATAAACCTTCTTTGGCCTCGGCACAAGCGAAGGCTTCTGAGTAGGTGCTTGTGCGCCTTTGGAGGCATTGACAGTCAACGCCTGCTTCCCTTTCGTCTCAAGTCCAGGGTTGTTGGCAGCAGGCTGTTTTCTTTGTCTTCAAAAGCAGGGAAACTGACTCCCAGAAGGCGAGCATTGGATGCCTTCTTTTCAGCTGCTTCAGCCTCAATAATCAATGAGCTCCAATCGGTAGGAGGAGTGGAGTTGAGCCAGAGCTTGATCACAAGAAGCATGTTCACGCTGTAGGAGGAGAGGAGTGCATGTTCTGGCATGTCCGGGGGCAGTCTGAAGCAGGCTTGTCGGAATCGTTCGATGAATGCTCGAACCGTCTCCTTCTCCTTCTGACGCACCTCTATCAGGGATGCCATTGTCATGTCTTTCCCTCCGTCGTAGAAACGATCGAGGAAGAGACGTGTCAAGTCGTCGAAGAAGGATATGGAGTTGTCAGGGAGACTGCAGTACCAGTCGTAAGTCACTCCTTTCAGTGCCCCGACAAACAGGCTGGTGAGTAGCGCGTCTTCCTTCGAAAGATGTCCCGTTTGAGACTGAAAGTATGTCAGATAACGGCATGGAGAGTCCTTCCCGTCGTACCGTGTCAACATTTGTGGTTTGTAATTGGGAGGATAAACTACTTTGTTCCATTCGAGGGGGTAAGGTTGTGGGATCCCCATCTTCTGGCGCTCTTCCTGTCTGTTCTTCGACTCGAAGCGCTCACGCAAGTCCCTGATCATCTTCATTGTGTCTTCTGTGGAGCTGGGAGTCGGAGAAGGTGGTACAGTCTGGAGCTGTACATTCGAAGGTTCCGACAATCACGGTGCTTCACGACAATCGGTATTCAAGGATGCCCGTTGAAGGGGAACACTTGATTCTCCGTTGACTCCTGGGTCAGGATTAGTGGAAGGTGCTCTGGCCAAAGCTGACCGTATCTCGAACACTGCTTGAGTAAGTGTCTGCATGGAGGCAGAGTGGGTTTTGTGTCCTCCCTCCAAGGTATCCATGCGCTGAACGAGATCTGCTGGTGGCGCATCTGACTCCGTATCACCACCTCCCGTCATGTATACTGTCATGACGTGACTGGAAGTGGATGGATCGGTTGAAGCTTCGCTTTCGGCCTCGCTCTCTTGTAGAAGAGGAACTTCCCCCGGGGCTTCGTCTTGGCTACCCCAGCTATGTTCTGGAGGATGTCTTCGTCTTCGGGTTGAAGATCCGCAGGGGCTTGACTACCTCCAGCTATGTTCGGGAGGCTAACTTCGTCTTTGGGGTGAAGATCCACCGGGCTTGACTACCCCCAGCTTCTTCAGAGATCTTCTTTCTCCCTCGGGTGCCCACAAACACTCCTGAGGACGGGATGGTCGTCTTGGTCTTCCTCGGCTGGCTCTTGGATGAGGACGAGGTCGAGGAGTTGGCAGCCGCCTTTCGAATTGATGGAGAGTTGGAGACTACATTGCAAGAAGCAATCTTTAGTTCTGGTTCCTTTTCAGTTAACACCTTCTTTCTGAGGCGACGTTGGAGGGGTGTTGATGATTGCAGCCGCTGGAACACAGACTGTCTTTGTGGGACTGCTGTCTTACAACAACAGTGGATGGTGACTACAGCACAGGTGTGCCCTGTGGAGGGCGCATTGTGCTTGTCAGTCGACTCTCCTGATTGGCATTTGTGAATGATCACATTACGCAAATCGTTGAAGGAGAGTGCCACCTTTATACCCCCATCAGGCGCATGACAAGGCCAAGCGTCGGGGTGGTCAAGTGAATGCTGCACCCCCTGATCCGATGTAAAAGATGCGCCTAGATCAATAGTAGGGGAGCAACATTTAGAGCGGCTTGAACCAGCCTCAGACGCATAACCAATGTAGGCGCGGGGGTTCAAGACCACAGAGTTTGCCTCACACGGCTTGGTTGAAAATGCAGCAGATGCGCCCAAGCGGCACGAGGTCTTTGAAGGTTGGCCCATTCGTGGCGCAAAAGCACCCGAGTCAACCATGTACAGTTTACCATTGGCAGCGTGCATGAATGTGAGCGCATGCCTCTGGCTCACTGCTGACATAGCACGTTCGAGGCGCATGGCCCGTGCGGCCTTGGACTTCTTCGTACCAGCCCGCTGGAGTACATAGTACTCAGAGTCCAAATTATCCTCACCATGACAGCGAGTGAGTCTGTCAAAGACAGATGCCTTCTGTGGCGCATCAGAGTTAATGCGCAGGGCGTTAGCTCTGCCCCTGCTCCGTTGACGCATCTTCCTTGTCCGAGAAGAAAAAGGTTAAGGAATGTGGTCAGCCCCACATTTTCTCGAGAGATGTGCTACACCCACAGGTGCATCCTGGCTGCTGAGGACGTCAGCGGGAAGGGTAGGCTGCATCGACGATCCCCTTCGGTGATAGTGCCAGGGGCCTCGACCTTGCGCACCCAGGCTTGGCGAGTCTTCTTCAGCTTCGGCAGCCGCTTCGAAGGACTTGCACTGCCTTCAGAGATGAACTCCTCGTACTCCTATTGATTGAGGCATACGACCAACATCTTGTGGGAGGAGCCCACCTTCACGTCATCCGATTGCGACACAGCTTTCTCAGTAGAGGAAAAAGAGGTCTCCAGCAGAGTCGCCAGCTTGTTTGCCATTAAAATCTTTTGATTACAATTTCAATTACAAACAGAATAGTGTTACAATGTAGGACTTAGATGTAGTCCTAGGAGTACAGTTTTGTTTATCTGGGTCCTGTTTCGATGGAGCGAGTGGTAATGCATTGACTCCGTTAACGATCTGACGACGGTTTTCGGTTCTCTGAAGGTCTGAGTTGCTCTGGGTGCTGGAGCTTGCGGAGAGAAAGAATACGTTGAGTGTCTCTGTATATATCTGTCCCTCTGTGTGTGTGGAAGAAGAAGATGATCCCTCTATTTATAAGTAGCAGGTTGGGCTGCTCATGCGCGCATATGTAGGATGCGCCTGTACGTGGGGACGCCACATGGTTGGAGCTGCGTGAGGCGCATGGATGATGCACTATCATTTGTGGGTTGAATCCTTCATGCTGCATTTGTGGGCTGGCACATAGCAGGGGAGAGGATCTTTCAGTTGCTAAGATCTTGGGTGATTAGCACCCCTTCATAGGCTGAACTGAGTCAAAGGACACATGGCACATGTCCGTAGCTCAAAGATCTCGGATTTGGTGGAGGGTAATCTGATAGGTTGCGCCTGGAATTGGGCGCATGGGAAGACTTTTGGCTCACAACCTTCTGGAGTCATGAACCAGTCTGGGCGTACGACTTTTGAGGCGCATACGAATCTTCAGGCGTATGGCTGCTGAGGCGCGTGATAGTGGTTTATCGGCCATATTGGTTATAACCGTCGAAGATAAGTAATGATGGCGCTGACGTCAGCGGCGCTTCATTTTCTGCAAAAACTGCCAACTGTTCAGTCCTCGGGGGATATGCTGCCAACTCTGTCACTTTGGCATTAATTGCTTGGTAGGAGATGAGCCAAAGTGGCGCATCAATTTGTACCCCACTACGTGCATGGGTCCATGTTGATGGATCTGTGCTTTGTTGGGCGTATCCATACAGGGTGCTTGGTACTGACGGGCGCGTCTGTATGATGCGCGGTATCTGACCGGCCCATCCGTTTGCATGACACGTCTTTATTGGTCCGACTGTTGAGTTCTTCAAGTTCTTAAAATAGCCATTTTGAATTGGCTGAATTCAAGGCGTCAGGTTCATCACCATAAATGCAAATTCATTGCACGTGATTCGGAGAGCCCGCCACTTGGCGCATGGGTTTGATTTGTTCGGCCTATAAATACAACAAGGAGAGAGTTTGCTTCTCGTTTTCTCACGTCTTCCCGAATGAACTTATTTGTTCGAGCACATTCTGTTGACAAGATGCTCCCGAGGGTGAAGATGCGACGAGTTATCTTCGTTCATGTATTTGAATGTGACTGTTACATCCAAAAGTTGGGGTCGCGGGCTTCTGAGGCAGACGAAAGGTGCATGTTGCATCCAAAGATCGGGATGCTCGAGCCCCATCTCCGTTATGCTGGAAGAGTAGCAGATTGGAATTGTGGTGCCCCATCTTCCTTGGGCTTTGGAGAGCTCTTCCTCCAGTTAGGGTGGGGTTAGCTGCCCACTCTGGATTTGCTGAAAGCTGCTCCTTTATCCGAAGAACTTGATCGGATCGAAGTGTAGCGCATATGCTGAGACTTCATAATGCGCATAACTGAGACGCTGAAGAGACGTGCCTAACTGAGACGCTGAAGAGACGCGCCAGACTGATGATGCACCTGGCGGGAGGCACATGGCAGTTTGCTGCACCTGGCTGTAGTCTTAGGATCTTTCTTTTTGTAGAAGTTCTCTTTTGTAAAGCCTTTCTTTTAGACATGTAATAGACTTTTATATGAAATAAAAATCTCTTTTTAGTGTCTATACTTTTGCTGTTCTTTGCTGTAATTCGTTAGAGCTCCCTGGCGCATATAGTGTTAAGCGCATAGGAATTCTGGCCTATAGATGCGCCTGAAATTCCATGCTTCTACAACAGTGATGGAGTCTCCTTCAATAATGATCGACCGATTAGGGAATCTCTTCGCAAGTATAATTCCCGATTGAGTAGCTTCAACTTCTGCCTGCAAGCTCACTTCCATAGGAAGGAATGAGGTCGAGCACCATGTTTGCACATCTAGGAAGCTCCCTATCGCATCCCTAGTTACTGTTGCCGCTGCGATGTCCGAGTGGGACGTTGTCCCGTCAATATTGATCTTGATAGTATTATTGGTAGGTGGCATCCAATGATCATGGGATGTAGCAACGTCCTTCAGGTTCTGTAGTTCTGGGATGCGAATGTTCGGGTTAGCCGCATAGTTAGAGTATAGGATGTTTGCTTGTTGAATGATGGTATGGGTGTTTGGTGTAATGTGGCTAAACACACAAGCACATCTTGCCTTCTATATAGCCGAAAGGAGGGTGGCACCCATCCTAAATGCTTCATGGGACTGAGGTTCCTTTAACCACTCTGTGAGCAAGGTTCGAATCTTATGATGATTGTTGATTCGTATCCCAGAGGGGAAGAGAACAAAATCTCTCTAATTTTTTGGCAGTGGAGGAATAGGTGATCATAGTCCTCCCCGTGGTCAAGGCAGAGGGGGCACATGCTGCTACTGTAGTCAATTCTTCTGTTGATATTAATGAGTAGGGGGAGGCCTTTGTTCAGGATGCGCCAAATGAAGACTTGTATTCTCAGAAATAGGTTCCTTATTTTCTAGAACCTACGCCATGTGTCCATATCGTTCATCTCTGAGGAGCATACTAGGGCTTCTTGCCTGATTGATTTGTACAAGGACTTAGTCGAGAATCTGTCATCCCTAGTATGAGTCAATATCAGTTTGTCTGGGCCATCCCCATCCCTCAAGTTGATATCAAGAACAGCATTAGCCTCTATAGGGTGAAATAATGACATGATAAGTGGGATGTTTCAGGTTTTGGAGCAAGGATCCATAAGCTCACGCACGAACCGGGGACCATTATTGTCATGACCCGATCCCAATGTACTGGGTCCAGTCGAATCATGCCCAGCCTGTACTGTTGTGAGACAGCGGCAGTAAGCTGTATCATTTAGTAGCAACGCAGGAACAACATTCTAAATACGGAATAAAACTTTATTAAAACATTTGAAATTCAAACCAAGAGCCTAATTGGAACAAACACAAAATAGGAAACATTCAGTTATTACAACTTGTTCATTTTAGCACAACTTCAAAAGAAGGAAAGAAACTAATAAAAGGGTGCATCTAGTGTTGGCACATTTTATTTTGATTATTAACAGCATCTTCGGAGTTTAGTTTTCTGCGTCTTTAGATACATATCCTCTCAGAAGCTCAACTCATAAAGTCTTTCCGTTTAAGAGCATCCATCCTTCGCATCGAAGATTGAAGCAGCTACCGGCGCTCCTTGCATAAGATGGCGTCCTCCTGCTTAGAGTTTTCGTGTCTGTACAAGTCTAGGTATATCTGTAAATACCTAAGGACGGATGACAACTAAAAGAACAAGTCAAAAATCAAATACCTACAGAGCAGCATACCGGCGGCATGCTTCGGCATACCGGTGGTATACCGTTTTTAGAGTCTAGAAAGTTGCTGTGACAAATTGTCGGCATACAGGCGGCATGCTTCGGCATACCGACGGTATACCGATTTTTGTGTCCAGAAAGTTGCTGTGACAAATTGTCGGCATACCGACGGCATGCTCCGGCATACCGACGGTATACCGTTTTTTGCGACCCAAAAGTTGCTGTGACAAATTGTCGGCATACCGACGGCATGCTCCGGCATACCGACGGTATACCGTTTTTAGCAACCCAAAACTTGTTGTGACAAATTGTCGGCATACCGACGGTAAGCTCCGGCATACCGGCGGTATACCGAGTTTTAAATATTTGGTTTTTGAATTGCTCTGACTAGCATTAATAGCCGCATTTAATGCTCTCAAACGGTCATTAATATGACCATTACTGTTTGGCCGATATACCGACGGTATGCCACTGCATACCGACGGTATACCGGTCTGCCTGTATTCAGAAGCATTAAATGCCTCCAACTCTTGGTTTCTCTATAAAAGAAAGCCCTCTCTCTCTTGAAGACTTTACCAACTCTAGCCATAAATTTTCCAACAACCAAGAGCTCCACCATTAATACTCTTCCAAGCTTTTAATTGTCATCTTCTTCCAAAGTGATAGAGTATTTAAGAGTTGTAAAATTTTGATCTTCACGTGTTAGAAGATCAACAAGTTTCTCTTCTCATTTGTCTGAAGTTGGCGAGCCTTCGTAAGAAAACTCTTGTGTTGAAGTTGGCGAGTCTTCGGATCCAAACTCGTATTGAAGTTGGCGAGTTCTTCGGATCCAAACTCGTGTGTACTATTTGACTAAATAGTGGATTTAAGCCGAAGAGAGTTCCGGGACTGGATTGCCTCAAGCGAGGATACCAGGATACATCTTTGTGTTTGATCTTCTCTCTCTTTACTTTTATTTGTCATATATTGCTTCTGCTGCACTAGTTTATTTTATTTCCCTATTCACCCCCCTCTAGGGTTCTACAATTGGTATCAGAGCTTTGTTCTCTTGATTTGAATTTACACCCTTTGAGTGATCCATGGCCTCTAACCCTAGTATCAACACCTTCCACAATGAAGGACACTCCACAAATAGGCCTCCCCTATTTGATGGAACCAACTATAACTACTGGAAGATTAGGATGAGCATTTATCTAAAGTCCATAGATTTCGATTTATGGGATTGCGTGATAAATGATCTTCCTACTCCTTCCAGAGCTATTGAGGATATTGCTTCTGACACCCTTCGGGACACACTTACTGAAAACACCAAGAAGCTTACGAGTCGAGATGCCAAGGCAATGAATGCTCTGTACTGTGCTCTCGACAGTAGTGAATTCAACCGAATCGCTACTTGCAAGACTTCCAATGAGATTTGGAAGTTACTTGAAGTCACACACGAGGGAACTTCACAAGTGAAGGAATCCAAGATTAGTAGACTCACGCAAGAATATGAGTCCTTTAAAATGAAGCATGATGAATCTATTACTTGCATGTTTACTCGTTTTGGTGACATTATTAACCCTCTCTCTTCTCTTGGAAAGGAATATCCTGTTCATGAAAAGATAAGAAAAATTCTTAGAGGATTGACGAAAGCTTGGAGTCCTAAAGCTACCACAATTATTGAGGGGAACGATCTAACAGTCATGAACCTTGAGACCCTCATGGGTAAGCTAATGACTCACGAGCTCGATATGAAGGATCAAGAGGAATCCTCCATACAAGAGAAGGAGAAGGAGAAGACCAAAGAGAAGGAGAAGACTCTTGCTCTCAAAGCAACAAAGTCCTACTCCAAGGATAGCTCCGACGACAATGAGTCGAACGACGATGAAGAAATAGCTCTCACAGCTAAGCACTTCCGAAAGTTCCTAAAATTCAACAAGTCCAACCGCTTCAGAAGGGACAATAAAGAAGATCCGGCGTGCTATCAATGCAGAAGACCCGGACACATCAAGAGGGATTGTCCGATGATAAGAAAAGACTCAAGCAAGTACAAGAAGCCTAGCAAGGGAAGCTCGTCCTCCAGAAAGTTCGCCAACACAAGCATTTGGTGTAAAAGTGACGCAAGCGACTCCAACAACGACAAGGAGTGCAAACACAATGCCAACGTCTGTCTCATGGCAACCGATGAGGTACTTGATGATCTCTCCTTAAACACTCTTACCTATGATGATTTGGAGAAAGCCATTCTTGAATTGCATGAAGAACACAAAGGTGTTTGGAATAAATACAAGAAATCTCTTAAGGAGGTTGAGGCTCTTCAACTTGAAGTAGAGAGACTCTCAAGCATCATTATTGATGTGAAGGGAAAATCTTCTGCTTCTGACACGGATGGAATAGAGTCTTTGCGACTCAAATTTCAAGAATCTCTTGACACCATCAAGAAAAAGGATGATGGGGTTCAATCCATGAGAAGCTCTTATGAATTTGCTATGCACAAAGTTCAAGATGCTAATAGAAGAGAATATGACACTTCTATTAAGTATAATGATCTTCTTATTCAGTATAAGAAATTTGGTAATAAGGAAACTACTCACATGCATGCTCCTAGACATCTCCACACTCATCACAATGCTAGGCATACTTCTTACATGAACACTACACACAAATCCTTTCCTAACACAAGGAAAGGACCATTTGTTAATAAAAACACTTCGCACCATGCTTTTTATTATCATCATCACAATACTAATGCTAGAGCTCCTCACACTAGAGTTTTACATATGCATGATTCTCACATATCTTCTTCTAAATCATCTATGATTTGCAATTACTGTGGCTTGCATGGACATATGACCAATTATTGTCATACAAGGAAGCTTGTTGACAAGAAAGTTTTTATGTGGGTTCTTAAGACTAACGCTCAAGGACCCATAAGATCATGGGTACCAAAATGTTCATCTTCAACTTATATTTTAGGTGAAGAGTCCTTCTCATGCTAGAAGCAAGTGGATTCTTGATAGCGGTTGTTCACGGCACATGACCGGGGATGCTTCATTATTTACAACGCTATCGATAAAGAAGGAAGGACACGTCTCTTTTGGTAACAATCTCAAAGGTCATATTATAGGGAATGGTAATATAGGTTTCCCTCCTTATCCTTGTATTAAGAATGTGTGTCTTGTTACTAATCTTAAACACAATCTTCTTAGTATTAGTCATCTCACCGATAATGGTTATGATATCAAGTTTGTTAAGCTCAAATGCTTCATTACCGATAGTTCTAATGGATCTAATGTTTATGAAAGAATTAGAGAAAACAATATCTATGTTTTATATCTTGTTAAAGACACTAACAATGACAGGTGCTTAGTTGCTAAAAATGATGAGAGTTGGCTTTGGCACATGAGGCTTGGACACGCCAACATGGATACCATCTCTTGTCTTGCTACCAAGAAGCTCGTAAGAGGACTCCCAAGTATCACATTCAAAAAGGATATGGTGTGTGAAGAATGCGAGAAGAGTAAGCTTACTAAGTCATCCTTCAAATCAATCAACAATCAATCAACTCTGTGAGTACTTATAGACCCCTTCAACTTATCCATATGGATCTTTTTGGGCCTAGTAGAGTTGCTAGCCTTGGAGGCAAGCTTTATGCTTTTGTTTTAGTTGACAATTTTTCAAGATTTACTTGGGTTATTTTTCTTGCTTGCAAAAGTGATACTTTTCGTGAATTTGTTGCCTTTTGTAAACGTGCTCAAAATGAGAAAGGTTTTTCTATTAACAAAATTAGAAGTGATCATGGAGGAGAATTTGATAATGCCGATTTCAAAAGGTTTTGTGAAAAGAATGGTTTTGGACATGATTTTGCTTGTCCACGAACTCCTCAACAAAATGGTGTTGTGGAGAGAAAGAATAGAACCCTTGGCGATATTGCCCGGGTTATGTTAAACCAATATAAGCTCCCCCAATATTTTTGGGCAAAAGTCGTTAATACGGCATGTCATGTTATTAATAGGGTCTTGATTAGGCCTATTTCTAAGAAGACTCCTTATGAGCTTTGGTTTGACAAAATTCCCTCTATTGAATATTTCAAAGTTTTTGGTTGCAATTGTTTTATTTTGAATACCAAGGATAACCTAGGCAAGTTTGAAGAAAAAGCCTATGAAGGAATATTCCTTGGATACTCTACTCATTGTAAAGGTTTTTATGTTTTTAACAAAATAAGTCTTGTTGTCGAAGAGTCAATCAATGTCTCTTTTAATGAACTCAACTCTTCTACATTCTTCTCTTCCGAGGATATTGATGACATCTCGTTTGGGTTAGAGAACTCCTCTATTGAGGATCGTCCTTCTTCATCTAACAATGAAGTTGTGACCCCATCAAAAGATTCTCCTCCTCTCGAGCCTCCTCAAAAGGATCTCCCAAAAGAATGGAGATTTGTCACCAATCATCCTAAGGAACTTATTATTGGGGATCCTTCCTCCAGTGTTAGCACAAGATCCGCCACTCGTGATCTTTGTGCAAATGTGGCTTTTATCTCACAAATAGAGCCTAAAAATGTCAATGATGCTTTCCTTGATGAGTTTTGGATGATGGCTATGCAAGAGGAGCTAAATCAATTTGAGCAAAGCAAGGTTTGAGAACTTGTCCCAAAACCTAGCAATCATCCCATTATTGGAACAAAATGGGTATTTCGTAACAAACTTAATGAATATGGGTTAGTGACTCGTAACAAAGCCCGATTGGTTGCTCAAGGCTATAACCAAGAGGAAGGCATTGACTACGACGAAACCTATGCTCCGGTTGCACGTCTTGAATCCATTCGTATGCTTTGTGCTTTTGCTTGTTTTAATGACTTTAAGCTATTTCAAATGGATGTTAAGAGTGCTTTTCTAAATGGTATTATTAAAGAGGAAGTTTATGTTAAACAACCTCCCGGCTTTGAAGATTTTCAATTTCCTAATCACGTGTTCAAACTCCACAAAGCCCTTTATGGCCTCCAACAAGCTCCCCATGCTTGGTATGAGCGCCTTAGCTCTTTTTTTGTTTCTCACAATTTTTCAAAGGGGAAAGTTGACACAACACTTTTTATTAAATCCCATAATGTCACTCTCTTATTGGTTCAAATTTATGTCGATGATATTATTTTTGGTTCTACTAACAACACACTTTGTGTAGAATTTGCTAAAGTTATGCAGGAAGAGTTTGAAATGAGTATGATGGGTGAACTTTCCTTCTTTTTGGGTTTACAAATCAAACAAGGACCCAAAGGAACCTTCATAAATCAAGCGAAATATACAAAGGACCTCCTCAAGCGCTTCGACCTCGACTCATCCAAATCAAAGAGGACTCCTATGGCCACAACGACAAAGCTTGACAATGATGAAGATGGCACATCGGTCGACATTCGTAAGTATAGAGGTATGATCGATAGCTTACTTTATTTAACTGCTAGCCGTCCTGATATCATGTTTAGTGTTTGCTTGTGTGCACGATATCAAGCCAATCCAAAGGAATCACACTTGTGTGTCGTTAAGCGCATTTTTTGTTATCTCAAAGGTACCATTAACATGGGTCTTTGGTATCCGAAATTCTCATCCTTTGAGCTTCACGGCTTTTCGGATGCGAATTTTGCCGGATGCAAGATTGACCGAAAAAACACTAGTGGCACATGTCAATTCCTCGGGAAGTCTTTGGTATCGTGGTTTAGTAAGAAGCAAAATTCTGTTGCTCTTTCAACCACTGAGGCAGAGTATATTGCGGCTGGTTGTTGTTGTACACAAATACTTTGGATGTCACAAACACTTTTAGATTATGGCATTTCTCATTCTTGCACCCCTATTAAATGTGATAACACTAGCTCAATCAATCTCACAAAAAACCCGATTTGTCACTCACGCACGAAGCACATTGAAATTAGACACCATTTTCTTCGTGACCATCAACAAAAGGGAGATATTCGTCTTGAATTTATTGATACTACCTATCAATTAGCCGATATTTTCACCAAACCGCTCCCGGAAGATCGCTTCACCTTCCTTTGCCGTGAATTAGGCATTTTATCTTTTGATCCATAATCCCTCTCTGCCGACACACCGACGGTATACAGCGGTATACCGACGTCATGCCATTTTTCGATTCATAATTAGGTTTTGTTTCGAAACTCGACATACCATCGGTACACGTCGGCATACCGTCGGTATGCCAGATGGAGGCAGACATGATTTCAAATCCTCTACTGGGCCCACCTTTATTCCTTCTCCCTTTATTCTCTCACCCTCATTAAATTCCCTCACATTAATCTGTTCACTATTAATTACTCCCTCATCTTTCAACTTCTTAAACCTCCCATTCTATTTATTATCCATCTCTTCAAATCCTCCTTTTTCCTCCTCTTTTTACTCCACCTTCTTTATTTCCAACCACCAACCTTTCACATCCCCTCTTTACTCCCTCTACATCCGTTCCCAAACCACCCTTCAAATTTTAATTTATCCTTTCATCTTCCTACTCTATTAAAACCCTTTCTTTTCTATCTCTTCTTCCTACTCCTCTATCATCCTCTCCAAAACCCTAAAACCTTCCTCCATGGCAAATCTAAAACGTCCCCGCTCCTCCTCCTCCTCCTCTTTCTTCAACCCTTTCATCCCGGTGGCTCTACCTCACGGGTATGACCAACGAGTCTTTACCAATTACTTGGCGGCCGAGCTATGGTTCCAACACTTCGTTTATCATAATGTTTTCAAGGGACGAGCGATAAATTGGAACCACTTCCCCGGTCACGTCTCCTTATTTGACGAGGCCGGCCTCTCCTCTCTCCTTCGACGTCAAATACCGGTCTACCCCGCTGCCGTCCGTCTATTCTATTGCAACTTGGTCTCGGATGACGACCACCCCGCCATTCAGTCCATGGTAAATGACCGTCACTTCCGTCTCACGTCTAGGGACATCGGGCACATCTTCGGCATCCCGGATAAAGGGAAAGCCTTGCCATCATTGGCTGCTCTTCACTCCTCGGCGGCGTCACCATTCGACGAGTTCTGCCGTATCATCTGCAAGGGCCCCAACCCTCCTGCCATCCCGGCCCTCTCTGCACAGCTGGAGCCGTTTTACTACGAGCTCCATAGGATAGTGTGCCATACACTATTTCCTGAGGGCGGGAACTACGACGCCATTACCGGCGATGCCCTTGTCTGCATGTATTATCTCTATGCCCGGAAGCCCTTCTCCTTCCCGAAGACTCTCCTTCTGCTCTTCCGGCATGTCATGCCCGCGGGAAAGCAGAACCTCTACTACGGCTCCCTTATCACTCTCCTTCTGAAAGCCCGGCAAGTTGACCTATCTCTTTGCTCCTCGGATGGCGTTCCCTCCTATCTTGCTGTTTCCCGTTCCCTTAGTGGCGCCTCTACTTCACGTGCCTCGTCTTCCCAAGAGCAACCGGCATCCACTCCTGCTCCCATATCTACTCCTCCTGTTTCTGGCCGATACATGCCGCTGACTCAGCAGCACTTTGACATACGTATAGCCCAGGCAGAGGAACAGATGAGGGCTCATACTCGTGCCCTTGGGAATCTGATTCACGCCCGCTTTCATGATCAAGCTTACTTTATCCAGCGCACCATCCAAGACCGGGACATGTATCTGGATCTCAATCTCCAAGATCCTATGTACCAGGGTTCGCGCTTCTCTGATCCCAATGCCTATGGGTTCATGTATCCGGACGGCATTGATCCTTATGGTGCCTTTCAGCAAGCTCAGGATGGTGGTGACGATCCGACGGACGAGTAGGGGTGTCTTCCCTTTGGATGATGGTCTAGAATAATGTGTGGTTTACTTATGTGTATTTGTTTGTTTATTTTTAATTCTGTCTTTTACGGTCCTTCGGGGACCTTTGTGTGGTTGATCCTAGTACTTTGCAGTCCTTCGGGGACTTGGGTTATGTTTTTCTCTTGATATCAGACTCTCGTGGGGAGAGTCGTTTTATTTGTCTTTTGTAGTAATAAACATCTTGCATGTATTATGCTATCACTTTCATATATAAATACATGCTGTTTATTCTATACTCATGTTCTCTTTATTGTAATTTTTTTTTACAATATTTGTTTTCCTATCTTTGACTAAGTGACAAAGGGGGAGAAAACGTATTGAGGGGGAGTTGTCTTCCTACGAGGGAGCTACTCCCTGAAGATGCTATCTCTCTATTTTGTCAATTATCAAAATGGGGGAGATTGTTGGCACATTTTATTTTGATTATTAACAGCATCTTCGGAGTTTAGTTTTCTGCGTCTTCAGATACATATCCTCTCAGAAGCTCAACTCATAAAGTCTTTCCGTTCAAGAGCATCCATCCTTCGCATCGAAGATTGAAGCAGCTACCGGCGCTCCTTGCATAAGATGGCGTCCTCCTGCTTAGAGTCTTTGTGTATATACAAGTCTAGGTATATCTGTAAACACCTAAGGACGGATGACAAGTAAAAGAACAAGTCAAAAATCAAATACCTACAGAGCGACATACCGGCGGCATGCTTCGGCATACCGGCGGTATACCGTTTTTAGAGTCTAGAAAGTTGCTGTGACAAATTGTCGGCATACCGGCGGCATGCTTCGGCATACCGACGGTATACCGATTTTTGTGTCCAGAAAGTTACTGTGACAAATTGTCGGCATGCCGACGGCATGCTCCGGCATACGACGGTATAACGTTTTTAGCGACCCAAAAGTTGCTGTGACAAATTGTCGGCATACCGACGGCATGCTCCGGCATACCGGCGGTATACCGTTTTTAGCAACCCAAAACTTGCAGTGACAAATTGTCGGCATACCGACGGCATGCTCCGGCATACCGGCGGTATACCGAGTTTTAAATATTTGGTTTTTGAATTGCTCTGACTAGCATTAATGGCCGCATTTAATGCTCTCAAACGGTCATTAATATGACCGTTACTGTTTGGCCGGTATACCGACGGTATGCCACTGCATACCGACGGTATACCGGTCTGCCTGTATTCAGAAGCATTAAATGCCTCCAACTCTTGGTTTCTCTATAAAAGAAAGCCCTCTTTCTCTTGAGGACTTTACCAACTCTAGCCATAAATTTTCCAACAACCAAGAGCTCCACCATTAATACTCTTCCAAGCTTTTAATTGTCATCCTCTCCCAAAGTGATAGAGTATTTAAGAGTTGTAAAATTTCGATCTTCACGTGTTAGAAGATCAACAAGTTTCTCTTCTCATTTGTTTGAAGTTGGCGAGCCTTCGTAAGAAAACTCGTGTGTTGAAGTTGGCGAGTCTTCGGATCCAAACTCGTGTTGAAGTTGACGAGTTCTTCGGATCTAAACTCGTGTGTACTATTTGACTAAATAGTGGATTTAAGCCGGAGTGAGTTCCGGGTCTGGATTGCCTCAAGCGAGGATACCAGGATACATCTTTGTTTTTAATCTTCTATCTCTTTACTTTTATTTGTCATATATTGCTTCTGCTGCACTAGTTTATTTTATTTCCCTATTCACCCCCTCTAGGGTTCTACATCTAGAACTCCTGGGTCCCCTGTCCAGGTCCAGCTAACTCCTCGGAACCCAAGTCGGGTCCGTTGTAAGAACTATAGGCCAGCTTCTCGTCATCGCAATCACCTAAAATATTGGTCTCCAGTTAAGAGGGAAACAAGAACATACATCTCCATTCCAGCATTTTAGTGAATAATTAAAGGGAGACATGAAGCAATTTTATAACATAATTTATTTTCTAATAATAATAAAGAAGCAGTGATGCAGTAAATCTCTGAAAATAAAAATGATGCAATCTATATCTAGCAATAGTATTTTGAGCATGCAACAGCCTGTGGCCGGCTGGGAATGGAGGCAATATGTGTTCTAATGAACACGATCTGGCTTCAGCCCAAGTGGAATGGGCTTTCGCTATCCACAATGAGGCAATAGGGGGCTTTGACCACATGTGTTAACACTACTCCCCAATCCTGAGTCAATGAGTCAATTAATTGGATCCGAGAAGGATCCCGTGGATTAAGTCTCGATACAATAGTTCTACGATGCAAAGAATTTAATTATTAACTAAAACACAAGTTTGAATGCATATGAACTTGTCTTGGTTTTTCGGTGCTGTAGGTGACGACAGGGAAATATTCAGGCTAAGTCCCGGAACTAAAAACCTACATAAACAAAATATGACTTAGTTGCCAATCTAAGGTTACTACCATTCTAATTAATTAAGTCATTAATACTATGCTACTCATCTAGGCTCTAATTTCACCAATAATTAAAATGAAGTAATCATTTAATTACAAAATATTTTAGAGAAATTCTCAGTGAGTAAATGTAAGAAAAATGTTGTTTTAGTAATAAAATAATAAAACTTTTATCTCTTTTAAAATGAAAATATCCCTAATCTATTTAGTAATAATATCGTGACAAATTAATGGATATTTTGAATAATTTATACAAAATAATCTTTTAATATTTTTAACAAAAAATACGTAATTAGCTACTACTAACTACAATGATCTTTTAAATAATTTATTCAGTAACGTTAAAGTTACTATTTTTAATTAAAAATAATTAAATAATTAATAAGTTTTTATTCTATAGGTAGAACTTATATACGAATATTCTTTTTTGGTAATAAAATCTATTTTGGAAATTAAATAACATTTCCTAAGTAAAACTATAACATAATTTATGAACACCTCTAATTCTAGAATAACATAAAAATTATTACAAAAATTATTTATTAGCAATCTTTTAGCTATTCTACTCAAACATTTATGATTAAACATATGATCTAGTGATTTTGACGACATTAATATTATTATTAGCTATGCTAAGCTAACTAATGTACATAACCAATCTAATTAGTTCTAATCACCAACACATAGTCTAACTTAGAAAACTAGCTATCCCAGAATTGACAGAGCTTTATTTTGTCAATTCTGGTCGGACAGAAATAGGTTTCACATTCTGGAAATTAAACAGAAGGGTTCAGGGGCTTACCAGAAGGTTGGAGAAGGAGTACAGAAGGAGGCCTCAGACTCGGGTCGCACAAGTCGACGGAACGCGAACGCATGCACACGGGGCACGCGGAATGGGGCACGCGGAATGGCGTACGCATGCGTGCGGGCCTCAAACACGGGCACTGGCTGGCGGATGCTGGCGCGGCCGAGGAACTGCCGACGGGGTAGGCGCGTGGGATGCGGCCGACACAACAGCATGCGGGGCGGCACGCTGCCTGGCGGCGGCTGCTGGTGCGCGGGCGGGTGCGCTGCTGCGACACCGGGGCGGTCGGTCATCGTCATGGGGGAACGGCCGGTCGGCACGGGTGCAGGGGTTGTCGGACGGGCACGAAGAAATACCCCAAGTGGGGTGTTAGATTGAGCGGGAAGAGATGGGGGTTTGTCCCATGTGGTTGGATTTGCTAATGGAGAAGTATGGATGGAGAAATACATGAAAAGGGAGGGGGTATTCTGCACAAAAGGTACGGATCTGAGCGGGGAGTGAGGTTGAACATGTATGGGGTTAAGCTACACGGGTTTGGGTTAGTGGGTTGGATGTAAAGTTGGGTTAACGGTTTAAACTGCGGGCTTGAGTTGTGGGCTAAAATAAGGTTTTTAATTAAAAGCTAGCTAAAAGTCTCAAAAACTAAAAGTAATAATAATAACACGTTATTCTACATAAAACTATTTACTAATTAGGTTCAAAAATTCTGGGCTTTACAATTATGATGCAGGCGGTTGTCAGAGACTTTGAAGCCCTGCAGCTTGGGCACCCATGGGTTAGCATAGATGTTGACCCAACCTCCCTTAATTCTCCCGCAGACTCCACTAGCCATTCTGGGACGGATGTCAAGGATGCTCGACCACGTAGGCGATGGTCTCCTGGGCTTCTTTGCTAGCCAGATAGATTTATTTTGTAGCTAGACACCAATGAGAAGACGTGCCCATAATTGATGAGGGTTCTCTAACAATCGCCATAGAAGCTTGCCTATAAGTGTCATGACCTGATCCCAATATACTGATTCAGTCGGATCATGCCCAGCCTGTACCGTTTTGTGACGACGACAGTAAGCTGTATCAAGCAGTAGTAACACAAACAGAATTCTAATATGCGAGAATAAAAACATTTATTTGAACTTTGAAATTAAAGCTAAATGTCTAGATGAAATAACACACAAGCAAGTAAAATATTTAGTTAATACAACAATTCTTTATTACAACTCGAAAAATAGAAAAACTAAGCAACGGGCACAATTAGAAATCTTGGGCTCCCTGGTCATGTTTGGCTACCTCTTCAGAATTCGGATCATGTCTGTAGTAGGAACTAAAGGTGAGCTCCTCGCCTTCGTAATCACCTAAAATATTAGTCTCCAGTCAGGAGGAGAGCAAGAATATATATCTACATCCAATATTCTAAATAATAATGAATGATGCAAGGGCAGTTTAAAAGAATTATTATATTTTTCTAGATAATAATAAAGAACTATTAAGGTAATAAAATCTCAAGAGCTACAATAATGCAATCTACAATGATACAATCTACAATGATTCAATAGTGATTTGAGCATATAACAGATCTGTGACCGACTGATAGATTCAATGTGTATATTAACATTTTGGCCAAATTCTAGTATACGATACGGCTCAACCCCTTGTGCAATAGGAGTTAGCGTGAGAGAGGCAATATTAGTAATATGGCTTTGGTCACAGTTGCTATACTACTTCCCCAATCCCCGAGTTAATGAGTCAATAAAGAAATCAATTTGGAGTCCGAGAGGGACCCCGTGAATCAGTATCGATACAATATATATAGTCATATTGATGCAGTACATTTAATTATTAAATAAAACACGAATATGAATAGTATGAAACTTGTCTTAGATTTTTTCGTTGTTGTGGTTGACGACAAGGGATGTTCAGGTTAAGTCCTAGAACTGAATCGACGACAGGGGATGTTCAGGTTAAGTCCTGGAACTGAATCCTACATTAGCGAAATATGACTTAGTTACCAATCTAAGAATGCTACAATTCTAATAATTTAGTAATGATTCGATAATGTCTAGGCTCTAAAATCATCGATAGTTATAATAAAGAAATTATTCAATTATAAAATATTTTTTGGAGAACTCTAAATGAGTAATATAAGAAAAATATGATTTAATAATAAAATAATAAAACTTATTATTTCTTTTAAATAAAATTATCATTAATTTATTTAATAATAAAATTGTGACAGTTTAGCAGATATTTTTGACTATGAAGATAATTTAAGCAAAATATTCTTTTGATACTTTTTAGCATAATACACGCAATTAGCTACTATTAAATAAACAATCTTTTAGATAATTAACTATTTATTTAGTAACATAAAAAATTACTATTTTAATTAAAATAAATAAATAATAAATATATTTTTATATAAATTGAACTAGTACTGTAGTTAAGTATAATTTTATGCAAAACATACTCTTTTTGATAATGAAGTCATTTAGTAATATAACGTGAAATTACTACATTTATCCAAAAAGAAAATAAATAGGTTTTGCTTAAATAATTAAAACTAACACCTTTTGTCTATATTAAAATAGACTTTTGATATGAACTTTTAAAACAAATTTAATTTTTTATTAACGTAAAATTAATGGCAAAATTATTAATAATACTCTTAAGTCTAAAATAACGTGATTTCTACGATAATCATAATTAAAGCGCTTAGTTAACCATTCTACAATAATCATTAAATCTAATAACTTACTAATTAATCTAACAATTTACATAACGACATAATTATTACTAATAATAATCTAACCATTAACATTAATTAATTATTAATCCTATTACAAACATATAGTCAAAATAGGAAACTAGTTATCCCAGAATTGACAGAGCTTTATTCTGTCAATTTCGGTCGGAACAGAAATGAGTTTCACATTCTGGAAAATAACAGAAAGTTCAGGGCTTACCGGAAGGTTGGAGAAGGATTACCGAGGGGAGGCCTCGGACTCGGGTCGCGCAAAGGAGACGGAACGGGACACGAACGCATACGCGGAACGGTGCACGCACGGGACGGCACACGGACGCACGGGAGGATCTTGGCACGCGGGGGCGTGGCCGAGGGCATGCTGGTCGTGTGCGGGGGCAGCCACTCTGTTGCGGCTCATGGGGACGAGGTCGAGGGCGTTCTAGTCATGCGGAGGTGGGCCGGGAGGTGCACCGGGACGGCCGGCGGTGACTGAACAATGCGCGAGACGTACTGGTTCGCGCATGGAGAGCACTGGTGCAGCCGTGGTCGGCCGATCGGTCGTGACAAAAATGCTCCAAGTGGGGTATTGGTAGGACGGGGTATCATGGATAGCACTGGGGCGTGGTTGGTTTTGGAAAAGGTTGAACGTGGGAGGAGGTAAGGGGGTTTGGGAAGGTGGTAAGGGGAAGAAGGTTCTGTGAGTTTCTGGGGAAGAAGATGGGTTTCTGATGAGAAATACATGAGAGAGAGAGATGGGGTTACGTGGGGGTATGATTCGACGGAGAAAACAGATCATGGGGGACTGTGTAGTGGGTTGAAAGGTAGTTTAAGTTAATTGGGTTTTGGGTTAGCGAGTTCGTGTTGGAAAGGGTACGAGTTATGCTAATGGATTTAAACCTTGGGCTTGAGTTATGGGCTGAAGGAAAGGCTTTAATTAAGGGCTAAAAGTAATACCAGTAATAATAATACACATTGTTATATATAAAAATATTTATTAATAAAATAAAATTCGTGGATTTTACAACCTTTGCTCCTTAGAAAATTTGTCCTCGAAATTTTAATGGCACGATAGACACGCTTAAGAAAATTCGAATAATAAAAATTTAAAAATTGACCAGTTAATTTTAGACATAAAGTCGAATCTAGTCATGACTAGGAGAATAAATTATCTAGCCACGATTACCAAGGCATGATTAAAGTCAAGATTTAAACACAATCAAAATAGAATCGATATGGTTCGACACGATTAGAAATATAAAAATAGTATGACCAATTTAAAACTTAAACAGGGTACAAAAAATATTTAGACATGTTAATCAAAGTCTTGATCAGAACATAATTTGGCACAATTAGGGATAGATTTGAAGCATTTAGGCACGATCAAGTTCGAAGCATAGTCAAAATTTTAGGCAAATACGATAAATTACAGGTATGATCAAGATACAATCAAACCTAAGCATGTTTAAGAATACATTTGAAACATGAGCAAAATCGAAATTATCTAGACATGATCAGAGATATAATTGAAATATTGTTGCGATCAAAAGTCCTTTTTGGTAGGAGTAAAATATAGGCACGATTAAAATATAATCAAACGATCACAAAAAAAGGATGAAAATCACATGATGTTCTGTGAATAGAGGAGGAAAGAAAGAAAAATAACGTAAATGGTTTGTTGAGAAGGCATAAAATAATGGAACCTACTAAAATGAGGGACTATATAAAAAATACTAAATCAAATTGGAAGGAGATTATAAGGATTTGCGACTCGGGGAAAATCAACAATTGTATGATAATAGGATAGTGAAGATAATTAGAATAATATAGTTAAGGTTGAAATATAATTGGATAGATGTTTCCATTGAGGACTGAGTGATGATCAAATGGTGGTAGAAAGGATATCGAATCACTATTTCAAGGGTCAAAAGGCGTTTTAAGATAGGATAGGAAGGAAAATAACTTACAAGATAATTATCTCCTTAACATTCCCTTTAGAACCAATGTCTAACTTGTTGAACTAGCTAAACTCTCAGTATTTACAGAGAACTAAAACAGCTGCAAATGCACTATAATTAATATGAGTACCCAACGTTTGATAGTCTTTCAACAAAATTTTTAAACCCAATTGCTCCTTTACGTGCATGTCAATGTTTTTGTCTCAATTCCTTACTACTACTTGACACTACTATCTTTCCTTGGAATCCTTTCTTTCGCTCCTGAATAATCCCTCTATGAGTTATATCCATCCTTTGTGTAGAATAATCTTCAAAAATTAATCCGTTGAGTGTTTCTCAAATTGATCCTTATAATCCCACGCTTACTCCTTCTGTGGAAAAATCTTATCAAATCCTAGTCTTCCATCACTAAACTTTGATTACCTACGACTTCACCCATCCTGCCATATAACTTCTTTTCTTAATCATAAAATTCAAAATCATCACATTCCTTCATCCGTTCAAATCCAATACCAAGCACTAGTACGTACCACTAATGATTCTATCCTAAATGAACCATAATTTATAATTCTCTCCACACTAACTTGCTTACCATGTGCCTTGTCATGCTACCATTTTCTACCCTTATCTATCTAATCTCATTAGCAAAATATCGATCCTCTAAGGATGCTCTTACCAGAATAATATAATAAGGTTGCTAGGTAACTATCTACGTTTTTTTCGTATATTACTATCACTAACTATATATATAGCTACAAAAAAATATATAACTATCCCCAAGATATATACAACATACTAAAATTGAACCTTGAAAGAGATTGAGCCAATAGAGATTGATATGGTCTTAATAAGTTCTAGAAAAATCAAGTAGAATTTCATAGGAAATCTATTCTTTCTGGCTGTGATAAGAGATATCTGAAAATGGAGACAACCGCTAGAAATACAAATCCTCTAATCAGACAAAAGTCAGAATAATTTGATGGTGCTATAAAGACAACCATGATATGGATATAGTCTTAATAATATTCGGAAACAAAATATATACGAAGTCACTTTGCCTCAAATTCATGCCTCGCCATAGTGCACCTGGCTGTAGTAAATTTTTTTGGCTCCATAACTTGAATACTGATAGGTTACCGAGTAGTCTATCAACTTTATCCATTTTCTGGCTGAACAACATAGGAGACAAATATGATGCATTTAGGACATAGTCTCAATAATATTCGAAAATCTATGGACATCTGAAATCACTTCAACTTAGAGTCTATGCCTCGCCAGTGCGCATCTGGCTGCAGTAAACTTACAGTTTCCATAATTCAGATAAATGGCTGCAATGCATATGTGCAAAGCCATATTAGGTTACTGAATATTTTCTCAACTTTGTCCACGAGAATTTCAAAGGGATAGCTCAATAATTTAAAAGTTTTCTATTGACTAAAGGAAATTCAATAATAGAATGGAATCAATTCTCTGACCGTTCATGCTTCATGATACTCAAGGATTGAGTTTAGAAGCTTTATAGGCCTTAAATTGATCAAGAAGTTGCTTAGAGAGAGTAAGGTTTCAAGTTGAGTGGAGGAAGTCAACAAATGCGAATATTCTCGGTCCTTGGAATAACTTAGGAAATAACAATCAATATTGGAATTATTTTTTGGAAAATAATTCCTTTGGAAAATTCGTGAACTAGCTAAGTTGAACCAATTCTTTTGGTAATATTTAACCTTGGGGCTTTATGGTTTCAGAAGAATTTGGTTCAGGATTGGTTCCGAGAAAGTCAATTAGAAATAAGGTCAAGACAAATGGTTGGATACACTAGTCGAAGAAATACTTATGGGTATAATAAGAGTTTATTAGGTTTGCTGAAGGAGAATTGAAAAATCTAATCTTAATTCATAAATAGCTAAATATTATAGATACTAAGGGATGCTATAGTCTGATAAAGATATGGAGGAAAATAACCCCCGAAAGCCATGCTATAGTCTAAAAGATACAAAAAATCTAGAAAAATACTATAGGTAGTAAAATATACCATCATACAATCGGCCTATGTTGTGATGAGTTATAAGCAAGGTAACCTACGAAACTATAAGCAAGAAAAATAGATTTTATAAAATAGATAATTTCGGCCATATGTTGTGACATGGTAAAAATAGTCTAAGTGTTCTAGTTTTTTCTAGAGTCTGTTTTCTTAAAGTCATTCTTAAATCTAAAGTCAGATTGCAGGACTGCATATTTGTCTAGACAAAGTTGACTAGACCAATATTACAGAACTGGCCTGTATGGGCCACCACTAAAAATATGTTAAGACCCGATCCCAATATACTGGGTCCAGTCGGATCATGTCTAGCCTGCACCGTTGTGTGACGCTGGCAATAAGCTATATCAAGCAGTAGTAACACAAACAGAATTCTAATATGCGAGAATAAAAACATTTATTTGAACTTTGGCATTAAGCTAAATGTCTAGATGAAATAACACACAAGCAAGTAAAACATTTAGTTAATACAACTATTCTTTATTACAACTTGAAAAATTGGAAAACTAAGCAACGGGCACAACTAGAAATCCTGGGCTCCCTGGTCAAGTTCGACTACCTCTTAAGAACTCGGATCAGGTCTGTAGTAGGAACTAAAGGCGAGCTCCTCGTCTTCGCAATCACCTAAAATATTAGTCTCCAGTCAGGAGGAGAGCAAGAACATATATCCACATTCAATATTCTAAATAATAATGAATGATGCAAGGGCAGTTTAAAAGTATTATTATATTTTTCTAGATAATAATAAAAAACCAGCAGGGCAATGAAATCTTAAGAGCTACAATGTTGCAATCTATAATGATTCAATAGGGATTTGAGTGTATAGCAGATCTGTGACCGGTTAGTAGATTCAATGTGTATACTAACATTTTAGCCAAATGCTAGTATACGATACGGCTCAACCCACTGTACAATAGGGGTTAGCGCGAGAGAGGCAATATTAGTAACATGGCTTTCGTCACAGTTGCTATACTACTCCCCCAATCTCTGAGTTAATGAGTCAATATAGCAATCAATTTGGAGTTCGAAAGGGACCCCTTGAATCAGTGTCGATACAATATATATATAGTCATATTGATACAGTACATTTAATTATTAAATAAAATACGAACATGAATAGTATGAAAATTATCTTGGATTTTTTCGGTACTGTGGGTGACGACAGGGGATGTTCAGGTTAAGTCCCGAAACTGAATCCTACATTAGCGAAATATGACTTAGTTACCTGTAACGCCCCAGTCCCAAAATACGTGTAGGACTAGGATACGTATACATGCCAGCTACGCATCAAGAGGACTCCAGTCCAGCTCGAATACGTATAAGCTGTCTGGTTGTTCTAGAATCAACTATATCTCAATCTACTAAATATCGATAACAATAACGAATCAAGTGCAGTAAGGCTGATCAGACCATAATACACTGATTCTAGAATATATAAATATGTTAGAGTGGATCCCCAATAACGCATTTATCATGAACAAGCTAGAGGACAATAGAAGCTTGTACAAGACTAGGCTATAATGCAGCAAGAATCAAATATAGGACAATCTAATTACGGAAGAGAAAGATAAAACCCCAACTAAATATACCTACATTCTCGGTGTAGCAATCATCCCCCATCAGTGTACCATAGCTTTATCTAATACCTGGGGAGATCACCAGGTCCTCAGAGAACTAGCAAGACACGTAATGTACATGCTTGCTGTACAGTAAATAACATGCGAGAAAATAGAAAATGGTACAAGGAACAATATAAGACTAACGAATAAGTATAAATGGCATACCTTCAAGGATAGTGCTATCAAGCGTGACTAATAGTAAGTCGGGGTAACCGCAGCCCGATGGGAGCTCACAGTCCTATAGTCCGTAGCCGATGGAGAATCCTTAACTATATTATGGCTCATTCACACTCGATGGGAGATCACGAATGAGGTGGTCAGGTATAGTCACGTCTAATAACATGTCAGGGTCAAATCAAACGATCATGACCGGGGCAAGTCAATCAAGTACCGAGAATCAGACTAAGGTCAAGTCCAAGTCAAACAGGTCAAGAAAATATGGCATAGACAAAATAACACTATCCCTAGACATGAACAGGATAAGAAAGTAGAACAAGTAATATGGAAAAGAGTAAAAATCTACGTGCACGTAAAACTAGAATACAAATGACATGAATCAGGAGAAAAATATGTACCAAGTGAGACATAAAAGAATAGCAACATAGAATAGTATGTTAGTGCTGTAAAGTTTGGCAATGTGTACTTTCCTGGTGGTAGCAAAAGTCCTGCAAATAACTAGTTAAATCAAAGTGTCTCGAAACCTGGACTCCTGCAAATGCCTCCGGATGCTGAAATAAAAATTGCCAACATTCCTCGAATAAGCAAAATAGCTAGAATAGGCTACCCATAAGTCCAATTCTGGATACAGGGGCAAAACGGTAATTTTGGGTCAAAACGGTATCCGTAGTTAGATCCGCTTTGTACCGAAAAGCGTGCCAGAATCTATAGTCTCTAAAGTCATCAAACTACATGTCTACAAATTTGGTTTGATGATACGAACCCAACGGTATGTCCAAAGTTGGATTCCGGTGGGCAGTGCATACATCCGCTTATCGAGTCGGAACGTGGGGCCCGCAAAGCGGCGATCTGGTCAACTGTCTCAGAATCAGACCAAACTTGGCATACAGTACCTGAAAAATGATACGGTCCTGTTGGCGTATGTATCGTCTCGATTTGACGAAGGTGCACAAAGTAATTAAAAAATTTCAAAAAAAGGTCGATATGGTAAATTTTGACGGATACGCTTCAAATTCGTCGTGCACACGCAACCAATTTAAATTCCATTAAAGCCCACATGTCCATGAAGTCAATACGCACCATTCGATACTTTCGGTTCGCGACCATATCGTCCGGTTTGACGGGACGGACCTCGTATCGGAGTTTTTCAAAGTTATAAAAACAGTTTTATCATAATTTTAGTCAACTTTAAACAGATTTTATTTGATTAATACATCGATTTATTTAAAACTAAAAGAAAGTTTTTTCTGTCCTATAGGTTGTCAATAAATGCATTCAAATAGATTTTCAAAATCGTGTATGGTTTGGGAGAAAAATGACCGCAAAGTAGGGTTGTTGGACTGTTTTCATGCTGTTCTGAAATTAAGTTTTTCGTCAACTTTGAGTCGACTTTTCGCTCAATCTAAGGTTCCAAAAATCATTCTACTTAAGGAGAATCCTAAAGGGTTATATCGGGATTATACATATATTTTTTTTCCGTAAATTGATGGGTCGGTGAGGGAGATATGTTGTCCCAAATTAGCCCCTGCACATGCTGCAACAGATGCTGTCACTACTTCTTTTACTGCTGCCGCGTGTGGGAGATGCTCCGACGGTGTCCGATGGTGGCGTATGGCAATGCAGGCCTCGTGTAGACGACAGAAAGGTGGTAAGGTCCATAAAATTCTTGGAAGTTTCGGGCTGCAGTGGGGGAGCATCTCTAGTCTGAAGAGCCTCCCTCAGGGTATCTCAGAAGACGTCGGCCTACCACGTCTAGGAAGTGATGAGCTGTTGGAAGATCCTAAGGAGCATAGCATTGTCCAGCACAGGTGCTAGAGGCAAAACTGGTACTAGATGCTGGAAGGGTGCTGGTGGAGGAAACTGTGCTGGTGGCGGTGTCGACGGAGGGAACTGGAAAGGTGGTGGGTTGTCATCTCGACGAAATCTCGAAGTCTGCGGCTGGGATGTCTTGCCTAGATAGGTGAAGTGGCCTCCGTGGGTCGGTGGGGTTCCATTCGTGGAAGACCCACCGAGGTTGCTGGAGTGTTCAAGGCAACGGTGTTCCTGTCTTGGGAATCCATCTAACTGCCATAAAAGGAAAATTGTTAGTTGGTATGAAGGTTCAAACATGATGCAGATTAAAGGAGTAATTGAAATCAAGTAGGGAAGTCAATAACGGTTTAAAAGGATAATCGGTTAAGATACATTAGGGTCTCAAGGTTACCTATCAATGTCTAATAGATACTAGGCGGTCCATAAGTCTGGATACAAGGAAGGTCATGTGTCAGTTCGAATCTGAAAGCAGGACCAATCCTTCAATATCTAATAAGTACTTAGCAACCTTGACATAAATATCAGTATCAAAACTGACGGGTGGCCCATAGTCTTGCTCAACTGATGTCTACCCGTACCTTATGGTTCTCATAGATACCCTTCCTATATGTTAGCTACAACTTACTTAGGAATCCACCCCCTTAGTGTATAGTTGCGAAAAGAGACTTCATCAACACCCAGCCCCCCTTTGAATCATCCTATCAATACTCAGCTATCCATTACCACTGTACACATCTAGGACACCTATACCTAAGTAGAGAATTACACTTGTGCTTATACTCACCTGCCAGTATACAATGGATACAGGAAAGTCTTCCTATGACAGTGTCTAAATGTGTGCAGAGGAACATATCACATGGTGGTGTTTAATGGTTAGTAAGGAGAACCCCCCATTCCTATATGAGTACAGGTTTAGCTAATCCCTCCCACACTCTACTGTACTGCTATTGGAGAACTGCCTGCTACCGAGACTATGCCCTGTTACATGAACACTCTTGTGTTCTACCAACATGGCCACAGAGGTCTAGTAGTGTCATATGGGTACAGGGCAATATACAGGGGATAAAGTATTATACTAGAGGTAATGAGATTTCCCTAGTTTCTGATTGGTATAGTTTCTCAGGGTTGCACTCTTGCCAGAGAGCCATTTGTACAATGTAGTTTTTACTTCTTTGTGACTTTACATAGGAAATTCATCAAACATCTACCCATCCTACCTTGTATTCTGTTAGAGACAGTAAATGGGCAATTCTAAGAGTAGGTGAACTTACCTTTGATTTGAAGCAGAACTCGATTGCTTCTAGCCTCTCCTTTGTTTCCTTGTAACCAAGAAAATATAGATTGTTTAGGGTTTGTAGAGGGGTTTTGGGGTCGGCTGCTACTCCCACCTATATATATACATTACTTTTAGATAGGATTCTATCCAATTAAAATTAGTTTTGGAATTGATTGGGGACTAGGCTTGGATAAGGAAGGGTTTTGTTTTTGAACAGATGACCCTATCACTTGGGGATTTGAATCTAAAAGGGTCAGCCGTTTAGAACTTAGGATTTGAATCATGGGATTTTACAATCCAGCCTCCTGTAGATTTTATGTTTGCAAAACCCCCCTCCTTCTTCACTTTTTGTTTACTAAGACTTAATATATATTACATATACATGTGATTACTTAAATATATCTATGCATTAATAAATAAGCAAGATAATAATAATACAAAAATGGGGATTTCGGGTCAAGGGCTTACAAATCTACCCTCCTTAAAATAATTTTTCCCTCGAAATTTAAAGATAGACACAAGGGTAGGAATTTATACCTCATGCCTCAAAAAGGTAAGGATAGTGCTCTCGCATCTCGTCTTCCCTCTCCCAAGTGGATTCTTTCAGAGAATGGTGCCTCCATGCAACACGCACCAATGGAATAGTCTGGTTGCGTAGCACTTTCTCCCTGCGATCCAAGATCTCTACGGGCTGCTCCTGGTAGCTAAGGCTCGGTCCCACCTCAATCTCTGTATGGTCTAGCATGTGACTGGGGTCTGCTACATACCGTCTCAACTGGGACACGTGGAATATGTTGTGCACTACCTTCAATACAGGTGGTAATGCCAAGCGGTATGCCACCTCTCCGATCTTCTCGAGGATGTCAAACGACCCAATGTACCTCGTACTGAGATTCCCGTATCCTCTGAAATGTATCGTACCACGTGTCGGAGATATCTTTAAGAACACCATATCGCCAACCTAGAGGTCACGACCTATTCCTATCATGATTAACAATTACAACTAAGGAAAACTATACCTCAAACTCTAATGGTCTCTGGTGACTGTCGGCCCATTGCTTCTACCTGTCCTGAGCCACACGAAGTCGCTCCCTAGTCAGCTTCACCTTTTCTGCAGCATCCACGATCGTCTCGGGCCCCAACAGTGCTCTCTCACCCACGTCGTCCCAAGATAGTGGGGTACAACATTTTTGCCCATATAAAGCCTCAAATTGGGACATCTCGATTCTAGCTTGGTAGTTGTTGTTGTAGGAGAACTCCACAAGGTGAAGGTGATCCTCCCACGAGCCACCAAAGTCTAGTACGCATGTCCGCAGCATATCCTCGAGCATCTGAATGGTCCGCTCCGACTGTCCATCTGTCTGTGGATGATAGGCTGTGCTGAACTTAAGCGATGTGTCCAAGCTAGCCTGCAGACTCCTCCAAAAGTGAGTGGTGAATCTGCTGTCGCGGTCGGAGACGATACTCATTGGAACGCCATACAACCTGACGATCTGCTTCATATACAACTCCGCCAACCTCTCCGTGGATAGTCCCACTTTGAATGGTATAAAGTGGGCCGATTTGGTCAACCTGTCAACGATGACCCAAATTGCGTCCTTTCCGCCTGGCGATCGTAGAAGACCGAAAACAAAATCCATTGTGATATGTTCCCACTTCCACTCGGGAATCGACAATGGCTGAAGTAAACCTCCGGGTCTCTGTCTCTCAGCTTTGACCTACTGACACACAAGGCATCTAGAAACAAAGTATGCCACCTCTCGCTTTATGCCGTACCACCATACGTGGGCTCTCATATCCTTGTACATCTTGTTGGCTCCAGGATACAAGGAAAACTGAGAACAGTGTGCCTCGTACATAACCTCCTTTCGTAGCTCTCCACTAGGTACACATAATCCCGTCCCATGCCTCAATGAGCCATCCTCTGCAATAGTGAAGTCCTCTAGTAAACCAGCCTACGCCTGCGCGATAATACTCCTCAGCTGCTCATCCTGGTGCTGTGCCTTTCGTATTCTGTCTATCAGTCCAGACTGAATCTGTATGCCCATTATCTGCATCTCGACTTCGGGAATGACGACCTCAATGCCTAAGCTCTCCAAGTCTGCTAACAAGTGCTGGTCTCTCGTCAAGAACATAGCCACTGGATACCGACTCAAGGCGTCCGCAACTATGTTCGCCTTCCCCGGATGGTACTGCAACAAGATGTTAAAATCCTTTATCAATTCCAGCCATCTGCGTTGCCTCATATTCAGCTCCTTCTGCGTAAAAATGTACTTCAAGCTTTTATGGTTAGTGAATATTTTCACATGCACTCCGTACAAGTAGTGTTTTCACAACTTCAGGGCGAATATAACTGCCGCCAACTCTAGGTCGTAGGTGGGATAATTAATCTCATATGGTTGTAGCTGTCTGGACACATATGCTATCACCTTCTTGTTCTGCTCTAAAACATACCCCAAGCCCTTTCCTGAAGCATCTATATAGATAGAAAACCCGTCGAAACCGGATGGCAACGTTAATATGGACGCTGTCGTCAGCCTCTTCTTCAGCTCATCGAATGCAGCCTGGCAGTCCTCTGTCCATACAAACTCTACGTCCTTTCGAGTGAGCCTAGTTATCGGCTCTGAAATCCGAGCAAAGTCCTGCATGAACTTCCTATACTATCCAGCCAATCCTAAGAAGCTCCGAATCTCAGCCACAGAAGTCAGAGTAGTCCATGACTCGACAGCAGCAATCTTCTTTGGGTCAACGGATATACCGTCTTCTGTCACCACATGTCCAAGGAATTCTACCTTGTCTAGGAAAAACTTGCACTTCGAAAGCTTTCCGTAGAGCTTCTCCTTCCTGAGAGTTTCTAGCACGATCCTCCGATGCTCCTCGTGCTCTTCTGGCAACTTCGAATAAATGAGGATATCGTCGATGAAGACCACTACGAACTTATCAAGGTATGGGTGGAATACCTTGTTCATCAAATTCATAAAGACTTCTGGGGCATTGGTCAATCCGAACAATTTCACCATAAACTCGTACTGGCCGTACTTGGTTTGGAAAGCTGTCTTCGAAATGTCTTCTTTCTTTACTTTCACTTGGTGGTACCCCAACCTTAAGTCGATCTTCAAAAATACTCGTTCAGCGCTCAACTGATCAAAAAGATCATCAATTCTGGGTAGCAGGTATTTGTTCTTGATCGTCTTGTTATTCAAGGTCCGGTAATCGATACACATATGCACCGTCCCGTCCTTCTTTGGCACAAACAATACTGGTGCACCCCAAGGCGACGAACTCAATCTAATGAACCCTTTCTCCAGTAGCTCGTCAATCTGCTTCTTCAATTCTACGGCCTCTTTGTTGTTGATCCTGTACACTCGTTGCGACTCTGGCTCCGTGCCTGGCACAAGATCAATGGAAAACTTAACATCCCTGTCTGGCGGTAGTCCCGACAGCTCCTCGAGAAAAACGTTGAGAAACTTTGCGATGATGGGATGATGTAGCTTCTTCTTCGCTACCATGGTCCCATAAATGGTGTCGCTAAGCTGCTCTACTGCTCCTCTAGCGAACTCGAACACGGTCTCTCCAGGCGGACTAAACACAATACATCCACGGCGACAATCAATGCTGGTAAAATGTTTACTCAACCAGTCTATGCCTAGCACTATATCAAAGCTCGGGAGTGGCATTATGAGTAAACTAGCACATATTTCCCGGCCTCCTATAGAAATGCGGCGACCGACGCAAACATCTTTCACTAAGATGATGTCTCCGCCAGTCTAGATTTTATAGGTGCAGTCTAAAGGCTCAGATACAATACTATGTCTAAAAATAAAAGCTGCAGATATGAAGCTATGACTGGCGCCATAATCGAATAAAGCAATAGCTGAAAAAGACTAAAGGAGAACAGAACTTGCTATCACGTCAGAAGATGCCAATGTCTCCTCGGCCACCATGGCATAAGCTCTGCCCTGCTGTTGATGCTAGACGAAGCGCTGCTGCTGTGTGGGCAGGGGCCCTCTCTGCTGCTGGGGTATCGTGAGCCTCGCCGGTGCTCTCGGGGCAGGAGCTGTCCCCTGTACTGAATGGGGTGGTACTTGGGTGCACTCTCGCAGCTGGTGCGTACTCGACCTGCAGAATAGACACACTCCTAGTCGCTTCCTGCACAACTCCCGTGCATGTCCTGGCTTCTTGTAGTAGGTAGAAGGACCAACTGGCTGTCTCTACTAATTCTGCGGGATAGTAGGGGCTCTAGCTGGAGGCTGGTACTGTTGCTGCTGGAAGTGGTGTTGTGGCTGATGCTGCTGTGTTGCGGTCTTCCCTAGAGCATTGGATCATTTTGCTGATACGGACTAGCTGTTGCCTCCTCCGTAGGCGTCTCGGTCCCTATTCCGCTTGTGCTTTATCTTCTTTTCTATTGCTTGTGCGACCTTCAGGATTCTTTCGTAGGTGGTGGCCTGGCTGGTGGCGATGGCAAAGCGAATATCATGCGATAGCCCTTTTCTGAACTTCTTCGCTTTGGCTTATGGGGTCAAGGCATCTGCGAAGCGGCCGAGGCGGAAGAACTCGGCGGAGTACTCGTCGATGGAGAGATTGCCCTGCTCCAGGCTCTCGAACTCATTCTCTAGCTCTTCTCTGGTCGTGTCAGGGTAGAACTTCATCTTGAACAGCTCCTTAAATTCATTCCAAGTCACATCTGGCACGATGAATCGAGGCTCGTCTCTATACCACGTGCAGGCAATGTCATAGAGCTGCATGCTAGCCGTCTCGACCTTCTTGTCTTCAGGAATTTGAGCCATCCGGAGGTTGTGATCCACGTTCTCCAACCGGTCATCTGCGTAGAGTATCCTTTCCGTTCCTTTGAATTCCCTGGGCCTAAGGTCTATAAAATTCTTAGAAGTTCCTGGACGCAGTGGAAGAGCATCTCTAGTCTGAAGAGCCTCCCTCACGGTATCTCGAAAAACATCGGCCTGCCATGCGTGGGAAGTGATGAGCTGTTAGAAGATCCCAAGGAGCGTAGCATTGTCCAGTACAGGTGCTGGAGACAAAACTGGTACTGGATGCTGGAAGGGTACTGGTGGAGGAAACTGTACTGGTGGCGGTGTCGGCGGAGGGAACTGGGGAGGTGGTGGGATGTCATCTCGACGAAATCTCGAAGTCTGCAGCTGGGACGTCTCGCCTAGATAGGTGAAGTGGCCTCCGTGGGTCGGTGGGGTTCCATTCGTGGAAGACCCGCCGACGGTTGCTGGGGTATTCAAGGGAGCGGTGTTCCTGCCTTGAGAATCCATCTAACTGCCACAAAAGGAAAATCGTTAGTTGGTATGTGTAGCACCCAGTTTTTCAAATGAGGGTAATTTTGAAATTTCGTATTTATAATTATTTTAATAATGATATTTAATTCATGATATGATTTTTGGTAATTTTAAATCATTTTAACATTATTTAAATCAATGACTTGTGGTTTTGACGTTTTGCTAGTGAAACCCTAGAGACTGTTTGACCTAGAGCCTAACCATGTGATTATGATATTTTAATATCATTTTTGGCCTAAGGATATTTTTGCATTTGACCTCTTTGAATTATTTTGATATTATTTTATTATTTATGATATTGTTTTGGGGTTATTTGAGTCGGGTTCGAATTTCAACTCAATCCGACTTGAAACGGGGACCCGGGGGTAGTTGACTCTAGTGGGACCCACACACTAGTTAGGCATGGCCCACATGATATTAATTTTAGTCCACATGATAGAAATATTTTAGTTAGAGGTTAGACTAATTATTATGGATAAGGTTAGTGTGATTAGAGACTTTAGAATGACTAATTTAGCCCCAACCAATTAGCCCTTTCCTAATACTCATAGAATAGGTTAGTAGGGGCTTTTGGAATTTTCCTAATAGGACAAAACCACCTTTATGGCCAGCCACAAAAAGGATAGGGTTGAGCCTCCCATTTGTCATTATCCATCTATTTTCTCTCTCTTGTTCTTCCCCAAATTCCTAGAGAGCAATCCCTAGCAATTTCTTCACCAAATCCTTCCATTTCACCACCAAATCTTCTTCTTTCCTTCTCCATTCTAGCCATGGAGGGAGCTACCCAAGTTTGGGAGGATTCGGAGCTCGTTCGTGTCCTTTTGGAATCTCTACGTGTCGGTGTCGCTCCGGGAAGACTTTTCTTCGATTCGATCTACCGGGAGGTATAAATCTCTTCTCCTTTTCATTTCCTTATGCATATAGGTCTATTTTGAACCCATAGGAATGACCCCCATGGTTGTATCTCCATTTGTGTCCATTTTGTGTCTATTTGGAGGTCATAGGAGTGTCCTTTGTGTTGTGGATGTGTTCATGTTATAATGAGAGTGTATCTATATTTATATAGGTAATAAATGGTTCATGATGATTATATAATCAAGTTTGTGAGTGTGGTTCCTCATATTATTATTGCTATTATTGTTGTGGATAATTAGGATATATATTGTGTATTCTTTTGGCTCAAACTATCTAAATCCGTCATAATTTTTATCCACGTTTTTAATTTCAGCCCTAACTTAGAAATGTCATAACTTCTAGCTCAAAGCTCGGTTTAATCTTCCGTTTTTTTAAAAGAAACGTATTGAAGTTAGCTTTCCAAAAACATGTATTAATAGGCCAAATTCTTTCTGTAACTTTCTGGAGAATTATTTGAGTGTCAGCTGTACAAAAGATAAATGCGTTCTCGGTGTTATCGCGATTCCGGGAGTTTCCGAAAACGAAAACGCGATCCGTTTGAAGTTTCGGAAAGCTAACACATAGATCTATAACATACTTTAATCCTAGAATTTAATTCATGCTGAGTTGGTACAGTATTGATTATTAGTAGGAGTTACTATTCGGCATATGCATTTTGTGCACCCTTGTGTGTAATATAATGTTCTATTTGATTTTAACCCATGTTAATGTATATACATTATGTAACTAAATAGAGAATGCAAGCATGAGTAGATGGTTAACTAAATGATGTATGAGGTGTAAGTATCCTATCTAATGTAAGCATGTATAAGTATGGTTTGTAATGAATATGTAGGTTCCATAGTATGTAACGTATGGTGCATATAGTAGTGCAAGAGAATAAATGAATGATGAATGAATGCAAGCATGAATATAATGTAATAATAGATGTAATGTATACAATATACAAGTTAATGAGATATAATGTTCTATGTTAACACAAATCCTATATTACCTCATGTACCCCTTACACTATGTTGACACTATCACACTTGACACTTTGTTCACTTACACTTTGACACTCTTTGATATGTATACACTATGTATGTCCATTTAACCCTCACTTGCCCCTTTGCCATGTTCACATACACACACACAGCCTCTTAAATAAGTATTTATGAATATAGTTAACTTAGCTATGTATGTATATTATATATATGTTAGCATATTGTGTTGTAATATATAAGTTTATATAACCACTTGAAATGCCATGCTTATAGACCTAATATTGAATACCAATATATGCATGTGTATATATGTGTAGACATGTATAGCTTAAAGTAATAGATTACCTAGTATATATCTAATGTGAATTCTTGCCTATTTGAGTATTGAATAATTGTATGCTATATAGAGTTGGGTGTATGTTGGCTTGTATAGCCTTGTATTGATGTGTGCTTGCTAGGATAGTCTTGGTTAGGCTTAGTAAGACTTGCTGGGTTAGGACATGACCTAGTTTGACCTAGTTTGACTAGTGCAGTTGACCAGAGTTGACCAAGGGCTGACTTTGGCCTAGTTTGACCTAGATTCATGTAGAATACATTGTAGTGCTTTATATTACCCTTCTGGGCATGTTGTGACTTGTGCTGTTCTAAGTAGGAGCCAGACAACTCTCCTCGAACAGTATCTTTACCTTGGACATTCAGATATCAGGCGAGTACATTCTCTGATCATTTCATATCTTGTTTAGGATTATATTTCCTGCTTTAGATTACTTTACATGATGCTGACACGTTGGAAACACGGATTAGTACTATATGGATCTTGTTGTGCGATGTTATCCCTTTAGCGGATACATCGGGTATTCGTGTTCGTGTACTTTATCGTGAGCATCGTGTACTCCTTGTATTCGTGACATTCGTGTACAAATCGTGTAAAATCGTGTATATTCATGTATTCACATGATCTCGTGTGCGACTATACTTCGTGTGCAATAACATATCATATCTAGATCCTTGTGTATTGATTGGGGCGGGAAAGTAGAAGTGGTTATGTAATCAATCCAGTAGATTACTCGTGTACAACCTCTGTAGATTACTCGTGTACAACATCGTACCGTTTACATAACCATCTTGTGCTCTGAATCACTAATCACTGATAGTTCTCTATATAGTGTAGCTATTTACTTATAGTCTCTCTCTTTTTTATCATGTTATTTCTTCAGATCTCGTATCTTACTCTCTAGCATGTTTATATTTCCTAACCTGTTATGATATTGTTGAGATGTACTGTATTCGCTCCTGTCCTGACTGGACCTGTTGATAAATTTTACAGATAGCTTGGAGATTGCCTGCTAGCCTAGAGGAGACACATTAGAGGTTGTTTAGTTAGCTATTTTTATTTGTCTGGAGTTGTATTTACTTTATGGAATACTGTATCTGAGTTTGGAGATTTGAGATGTATTTTTTGGATTTGTGTATCTTAGACACTTAGATTTCTCTCTGTTGTACCTCTTTTGGATTTCATGTTTTATCTATCCTTATCATGCTCTACCTTAGATGTGATTGAGTCTGTATCTGCTATGTCACCCCCATTCGGGGAGTATAAACTGTTTAGCCTTATACTGTTAGATGCATGAGACCTAGGACAGCGTTCTACCGCCGACACTGCGGCGTAGGCTGGACGTACCCACTTCTCGTGCCCTAACTCTAGGGTGCGGATCGTGACACGTTTTTAGTGGTGGCCTATGCAGGTCGAGATTCGCATTAGTGCAATTTCGTAGTAGCACAACGATTTAGTTGTACTACTACGAGCCTGCTATAGGATATATATAAATTAAGGTGTTAGGATGAGAGGATACTCAATCATTGTTAGGATTCCTTGAGAGATTCCTGGGATGACCCTTGAGAATCTCATTTTGAATTCCGATTTAAACTCCTTTTCCTTGTTTTGATTCACCTTTTTCCTTGATTTGAATTTGATTTTGTGGATCATTGTACAACTTTGAATCCTGGTATTAGTTGATGATTTTGATAAAATTTTGTAGTTGTTGATTTAATTTTGTATTTAAATTAATATTTTTAAATTCAAGGTACTCAATCACACTTAGGATTCTTTAAGAGATTTCTGGGACGACCCCTGAGAAACTCATTTTGAACTTCAATTGGAATTCCTTTTCCTCTTGTTTGGATTCACCCTCATTTCTTGCTATTGAATTTAAGCTTGATGGGTTCCTCTCGTTTGAACCGATGAGAAGGAACATATCTTCATTATTCTTTCTCGTCATTATTCTCTTGCATTCTTATTTACCTTTTATCTTAAACTCTGTCTCATTACATTAATTACCCATATCTTGTCATCCCTACCAGATGTACTTCGAAACCCTTGAATCTTCGTATCTTTTGCATGGAGAAGGCTAAGGAAGTGACGTAAATTATGTAGCTCAGAGAAGACGTAACTGGTTATTTTATGATGATCTAAAGGAAATCAAATGTGGAGTGTTCCATATGGAAACTTGAGATAGAAATGTGGTAAAGGTCTCGAATAGAATAAAGAGATGTATACTGCCAATCTGGAAACAATTATATTTAGAGAAATTTTGGGGTTATGAGATAGTTTATAGGTGTATTCAAAACTAATGAGGATATCAGAGGTCAACCTAGTTTTGAGAACTTAGAAAATCTTGGTTATTGATTCTGGGAAAAACTTTTACTCTGAGGCTATGTAGAAGGTTAGTAATGGAAAAGAGAAGTTAATTGTGTTTAATAAGGATATTAAACAAGATGTTGCGAGGAAATGACTAGAGATAGAGAGAACACAAAGTTATGGAAGTTTAGAGATTGTTGTGAAATATTTTTAGGAGAGTAATATTCAAGGGTGTATGTCGAAGAAAATACGGAAGTTGATTTTATGATGGAAGATAAGTTTTGTAAGGCCTAGAGATTTAAATTAACTAATACGAGGAGAACAATTTGAACAAGTTCAAGGAATTCGTATACGGGATTTAGAGGTTTTGGGTCAAATTTAAGACAAGGTGAAAGAACTTAGAAATTTAAATAAATGGTTAATGTTGATTCCTAAATGTGAGGGCTGTGCTTCACGAGTGGTGTTTGGAAATTGGGAATTAGCAACGGTAGTCATGGTAAGGGTTTAAGTAAAGGTTAAATTTTTATATGGAGACTGGTGAGGTAAAGATATGATTGGCAAGTTATGACCAGATGAACTTAAGAGTATCAGAAGCAGATGACTAACTCGATCTTCATTATTTTTATGCATTAATTACCACCTCTTGAACTCCCACTTTCTAATTGAGATCCTTTGACGTTCCTTATCGTTACTTTGATATTCGAAATGTAATACTAACTGTTACCCTCCAACAAATCTTATATACAAGACCTAGACGAGCTCACCTTCGTGTAGGTATATCATGTCCCACTAAAACTCGTCTTCTTGTACTCTATTTTCTTGATATGATTGTCTGGTCAACTGGCTAAACTATAACCTCTACCATTATACTAAATTTCTTCTCTTTTCAATTAGAAATCCAGCCTTGACTCAATTCTTTTGACCCGACATGTGATGGTGTTCTGCTTGTTTTCTTAGATGCTTAACCTTGTACCTTATCTGATTACTTGACCCATTTGGTTAAGAAACTTGGACTATGTAATTCCTTTCATCATTACCACCCTTATATCTTGTGTTGCTAAATTAGCCTTAGTTTTGCAAGCTTATCTATTTTCGAGCTTGGTCATGACATATTTTATTGGGTGGCCATCCACTAACATATTGTCTAATCAGAACCGGTACATGATGGTCTGATCAACCTATTGTATTTTGATTCGCTTTTTCATGTATCAATCTACGAGAATGGAGACATAGTTAAACTTGACCCTAGAGTCTCATTCGCGACAGCCTTGACAATTCTCCTTGAAATCTTTTCATCGCCTATGAACCTCGTATTCATACTCAGTCGAATTAAATTTAATCATGACCTGAACCTCCATCATTGGATGCTCGTGCTCATACTTTGATTTCATTGATTTCCCTTCTTGCCCAAATCTCGTTTTATCCCGAAATTGAACAACTTAGATCGTGTCAAGACAAAAATCTATTTGTGATTTGTTGTGCCTAAATTTTTAATTTTTGCCATTTTATGGAATAGTAACCTTTTAATAATTTCTTAGTTGCTTGTTAATGACCAATTTTTATATAGGATGGTAGACAGCCCTACAACCTTGATGATTGTTGTTTCCTTACCTTTCTAATTAGGACACCCTAGATTGTTTGTGTGTTGATACCATAGTACTATTTTGACCTAGAATGATTAGTGTACCTAGGTGAGACTTCCAACTGATATGGTATGCCCTGACCTTGTATACCATTCCTTCAAATTGCATGATTTAGATAAATTTTCTTAAGACATTGATTGTTGGAAAATAGGGACGTCACCCCATTAGTAGCAGTTGTAGATATATATAGGTTAGTCCTTGATGTGGGGATGTGTGTCTATAAACATGTAGCTTATGAGATTTATGAGAGATTATAGTATCAGCCTTGATAGGATGTACTAGTCTTTTGGGAGTATAAATGTGTTATGAGAGATAGGGGCCTATATGTCTTAGTAATGCATCGTTCCTATGGTAATAGAATGTATTAATAGATGGTTAATAGGAAGATAATAGCTTGAGCATACCTATAGCCTATGATCAGTTCCTTTTCATCCTTAGTTAAGACCACTTTAAAATAGGTCCAGTCCCTTGGATATAGGTTCCAGTCCATATTTTATTGAAGTTCCATTACCGCCGTACAATAGAGCAGTATTGGAGGTATTCCTAGATTGACACTTTTTAGATGTCCGTTTATTATTCCAGTGTTAGGAAGTGTTACCTTAGATATTGGGTAGGTTAGAGGCTCTAGAAGGAGTACTATGGATCTTAAATTTCGAGGACAAAATTTTTCTAAGGTGGGTAGAGTTGTAGCACCCAGTTTTCCAAATGAGGGTAATTTTAAAATTTCGTATTTATAATTATTTTAATAATTATATTTAATTAATGATATGATTTTTGGTAATTTTAAATCATTTTAACATTATTTAAATCAATGACTTGTGGTTTTGACGTTTTGCTAGTGAAACCCTAGAGACTGTTTGACCTAGAGCCTAACCATGTGATTATGATATTTTAATGTCATTTTTGGCCTAAGGATATTTTTGCATTTGACCTCTTTGAATTATTTTGATATTATTTTATTATTTATGATATTGTTTTGGGGTTATTTGAGTCGGGTTCGAATTTCAACTCAATCCGACTTGAAACGGGGACCCGGGGGTAGTTGACTCTAGTGGGACCCACACACTAGTTAGGCATGGCCCACATGATATTAATTTTAGTCCACATGATAGAAATATTTTAGTTAGAGGTTAGACTAATTATTATGGATAAGGTTAGTGTGATTAGAGACTTTAGAATGACTAATTTAGCCCAAACCAATTAGCCCTTTCCTAATACTCATAGAATAGGTTAGTAGGGGCTTTTGGACTTTTCCTAATAGGACAAAACCACCTTTATGGCCAGCCACAATAAGGATAGGGTTGAGCCTCCCATTTGTCATTATCCATCTATTTTTCTCTCTCTTGTTCTTCTCCAAATTCCTAGAGAGCAATCCCTAGCAATTTCTCCACCAAATCCTTCCATTTCACCACCAAATCTTCTTCTTTTCTTCTCCATTCTAGCCAAAGAGGAAGCTACCCAAGTTTGGGAGGATTCGGAGCCCGTTCGTGTCCTTTTGGAATCTCTACGAGTTGGTGTCGCTCCGGGAAGACTTTTCTTCGATTCGATCTACCGGGAGGTATAAATCTCTTCTCCTTTTCATTTCCTCATGCATATAGGTCTATTTTGAACCCATAGGAATGACCCCCATGGTTGTATCTCCATTTGTGTCCATTTTGTGTCCATTTGGAGGTCATAGGAGTGTCCTTTGTGTTGTGGATGTGTTCATGTTACATATATATATTTATATATATATATATATATTGTAATGAGAGTGTATCTATATTTATATAGGTAATAAATGGTTCATGATGATTATATAATCAAGTTTGTGAGTGTGGTTCCTCATATTATTATTGTTATTATTGTTGTGGATAATTAGGATATATATTGTGTATTCTTTTGGCTCAAACTATCTAAATCCGTCATGATTTTTATCCCCGTTTTTAATTTCAGCCCTAACTTAGAAATGTTATAACTTCTAGCTCAAAGCTCGGTTTAATCTCCCATTTTTTTTAAAAAGAAACGTATTGAAGTTAGCTTTCCAAAAACATGTATTAGTAGGCCAAATTCTTTCTGTAACTTTCTGGAGAATTATTTCAGTGTCAGCTGTACGAAAGATAAATGCGTTCTCGGTGTTATCGCGATTTTGGGAGTTTCCGGAAACGAAAACGCGATCCGTTTGAAGTTTCGGAAAGCTAACACATAGATCTATAACATACTTTAATCCTAGAATTTAATTCATGCTGAGTTGGTCCAATATTGATTATTAGTAGGAGTTACTATTTGGCATATGCATTTTGTGCACCCTTGTGTGTAATATAATGTTCTATTTGATTTTAACCCATGTTAATATATATACATTATGTAACTAAATAGAGAATGCAAGCATGAGTAAATGGTTAAATAAATGATGTATGAGGTGTAAGTATCCTATCTAATGTAAGCATGTATAAGTATGGTTTGTAATGAATATATAGGTTCCATAGTATGTAATGTATGGTGCATATAGTAGTGCAAGAGAATAAACAAATGGTGAATGAATGCAAGCATGAATGTAATGTAATAATAGATGTAATGTATACAATATACAAGTTAATGAGATGTAATGTTCTATGTTAACACAAATCCTATATTACCTCATGTACCCCTTACACTATGTTGACACTATCACACTTGACACTTTGTTCACTTACACTTTGACACTCTTTGATATGTATACACTATGTATGCCCATTTAACCCTAACTTTCCCCTTTGCCATGTTCACATACACACACATAGCCTCTTAAATAAGTATTTATGAATATAGTTAACTTAGCTATGTATGTATATTATATATATGTTAGCATATTGTGTTGTAATATATAAGTTTATATAACCATTTAAAATGCCATGCTTATAGACTTAATATTGAATACCAATATATGCATGTGTATATATGTGTAGACATGTATAGCTTAAAGTAATAGATTACCTAGTGTATATCTAATGTGAATTCTTGCCTATTTGAGTATTGAATAATTGTATGCTATATAGAGTTGGGTGTATGTTGGCTTGTATAGCCTTGTATTGATGTGTGCTTGCTAGGATAGTCTTGGTTAGGCCTAGTAAGACTTGCTGGGTTAGGACATGACCTAGTTTGACTAGTGCAGTTGACCAGAGTTGACCAAGGGTTGACTTTGGCCTAGTTTGACCTAGATTCATGTAGAATACATTGTAGTGCTTTATATTACCCTTCTGGGCATGTTGTGACTTGTGCTGTTCTAATTAGGAGCCAGACACCTCTCCTCGGACAGTATCTTTACCTTGGACATTCAGATATCAGGCAAGTACATTCTCTGATCATTTCATATCTTGTTTAGGATTATATTTCCTGCTTTAGATTACTTTACATGATGTTGACACGTTGGAAACACGGATTAGTACTATATGGATCTTGTTGTGCGATGTTATCCCTTTAGCGGATACATCGGGTATTCGTGTTCGTGTACTTTATCGTGAGCATCGTGTACTCCTTGTATTCGTGACATTCGTGTACAAATCGTGTGAAATCGTGGATATTCATGTATTCACATGATCTCGTGTGCGACTATACTTCGTGTGCAATAACATATCATATCTAGATCCTTGTGTATTGATTGTGGCGGGAGAGTAGAAGTGGTTATGTAATCAATCCAGTAGATTACTCGTGTACAACCTCTGTAGATTACTCGTGTACAACATCGTGTCGTTTACATAACCATCTTGTGCTCTGAATCACTAGTCACTGATAGTTCTCTATATAGTGTAGCTATTTACTTACAGTCTCTCTCTTTTTTTATCATATTATTTCTTCAGATCTCGTATCTTACTCTCTAGCATGTTTATATTTCCTAACCTGTTATGATATTGTTGAGATGTACTGTACTCGCTCCTGTCCTGACTGGACCTGTTGATAAATTTTACAGATAGCTTGGAGATTGCCTGCTAGCCTAGAGGAGACACATTAGAGGTTGTTTAGTTAGCTATTTTCATTTGTCTGGAGTTGTATTTACTTTATGGATTACTGTATCTGAGTTTGGAGATTTGAGATGTATTTTTTGGATTTGTGTATCTTAGACACTTAGATTTCTCTCTGTTGTACCTCTTTTGGATTTCATGTTTTATCTATCCTTATCATGCTCTACCTTAGATGTGATTGAGTCTGTATCTGCTATGTCACCCCCATTCGGGGAGTATAAACTGTTTAGCCTTATACTGTTAGATGCATGAGACCTAGGACAGCGTTCTACCGCCGACACTGCGGCGTAGGCTGGACGTACCCACTTCTCGTGCCCTAACTCTAGGGTGCGGGTCGTGACAGTATGAAGGTTCAAATATGATGCAGATCAAAGGTGTAATTGAAATCAAGTAGGGAAGTCAATAACGGTTTAAAACATTTGGAGATGGTCCTTAATTCTAATCTTATTCGCAGGCCCACAGTAGTACATCTAAGTTGAGTACTATCGCGAGTTCGCAACTTTTGTAAAAATCGGACCTACATAGGCCACCATAAAAACGTGTCATGACCCACACCCAGTATTTGGGCAAGAGTCATGGGTACGTCCCGCCTACGCTGCAGAGTCGACGGTAGTTCGCTGTCTAGTCATCTCCACATTTGTAGATACAACCATGCAGTTTATATTCATTTGCATAATGTAAACCACATCAACAGATATGATCAAAACATGATGAATTTTATAGAATAACCACAGTTTGAAGAGAAGAGTAATAAGTAATCTAACAAAACTCCAAGATAGAGAAAAATGTACTATAATGACATAGTCTCCAAGAAGGAAATGTACTAGAGAACATCCACAATTCAAATCATGAGTCTCAAAACAGAAATAACATTTAGAAGTCTCAAACTAAACTAATCTGTAAAATACTAAATAAATCCACTAAAAGCCATCTGTAGCGGGTAACTCCGCATAAGCAGCCTCCAGCTCGTCCAGTACGCTAAAATCGGGATCTTCAGTATGCACATAATATGTGGTACAAAAATCCTCTAACTCATCACCTAAAAATGTTGGTTTTTCAGTCAGGAATGGAACAAGCACACAAACTGAAATGCTAACCGCAACATAATAGAGTCGACAGTGCATGAATATAACATATGTAGAAGAAACTAGGAGGTGAGCTGATGATATGGTATATCTAGAATAAAAGCATGAATCGCAGAACATGATATGTCAATTGGAAGGAATTAATGTAAAAACATCATGACATGGCAATTGGTGAAGTGTAAAGAATAAATAAAAGACGACTATCTAAGTATGTTAAAATATCTGTTTCGACATGTGAACGGCTAGGGGGTAAATCCGGCACCCCGTACGTGAAGTGTGCGGCTGCTACTCTCCACGAAAGACACGGGAGATAGAATGGGTAGTTCACACGTCTACTAAAATATTTTCCCTCCCGACCAGTATACATAAACCAAATAAGTCACAAACTACGAAGTAAGCTAAAATAAGAATATAATAAATGGGGGTCCATGATACTAACTCGTGTGTCCATCGTGTCATCAAGCAAGGAACATATATATAATATATACTGAGCAAAACTATCAGAATTAGAAGTAGATCAGAAAGTGCACTTGCCTGTGGTCCTGAGCTGTAGATACGAGCCACGGGTTGAGTCAAAGTCCACTGAACCTATATTGCATAACATATCTATATCAACAAATGAGATGATCCAAAATAAAGTTAGTTAAATTCTTACTAATTACTATTGCATCCCTAGGGGTCTTTAATGGCTTGGCAGTCTACCTCTTATCCTCTTTCCTGACTGTTTGATACCTCTAAGCCTAGCTATGTTGTTTAACTATACTGCCAACCTTGTCTCACTTGTCTATAATACAGGGAAATTGCATACTAGAATAGTAATAATGTTGGATTACTCATTAACCCATCTGAACTGATTACTCATCCCCTTTTTCCTGCAGCCTTTTTGGTATCCTTGCACTACCCTACAATGACATATCATGTAACCCATTGATATTTCTTATCCACTAACTGATACAATATGCCAACCCATCTTATGATACATGAAGTTAGTGACCTTAGGTCTACTGTTGGCCTGAGTTTGTTGCTGGGTTGCTCCTGTCCATGTGCCAATGCCAATACCATTTGTCCCCAACCTTGTTCCTCAATTTGGGGCATGGTCTTATACCTAGGTCTATTATCTACTGATACACTCAAGTATCCTGATGCCTGGTCTATGTCTCTAGGTCTGTCCGCCCTAGTATTCAACTTAACATACTACCTCTCATAACGTATTCCTGACAAGTACTTAGCCTGTACCTAGAGATTCTATTACACTCGGGTATATTGGCCTATTCTTAATTCCTGAGATTACTCCTCTGTCACTAGGATTGGGTATGTACTAGGACCCTCTCCTACTGGGTACCAAGCTCTGTCCCTCCCCTGGTTTGGTCCTTACTCCTTCTTAACTGATCAGTGGGTAGGCATCTCTACCCTATCAATGTTTACCCTGGTATGAAACCCCCAAGTTCCAGAGTACCTGACACCATCTGATACTCTATAAGTTTGGCCCCTCAATACCTGTCCTGTTCACAAAGGATGGCAAAACTCGTCAGTTATATTTTGACCATATACTTAGGGTGCTCAGGTACTTATCTAGGATTTGACATCTTTTCTAGTCTATGTCCTATCCCCTATTGCTGCAAAAAGGGACAGACTGTCTAATATACACTATAAAAGGGAAACTTCATCTATACTCCATGAAGTGGCTCTGTTCTTTCTAAATCCCACACTAGTTATCCATATAGAGGCTGCAACCTATGGTTCACATTGGCTTACTAAGCCCTCTCGAGAGGAGATGCCTATCCTGGTCAAGGCTGGCAAGGGTTGTCCTGCATCCAGGGCATAATGTATGATCTGTATTTCTTATTTAATACTTTAGCAATTTCCTAGTTCCCTCTACCCTATTGATCGACCTATCTCTAGTATCAAATTCTAGTTCCCATATCGTGTTCAGTCCTAACCACACAAGTATTCATATATTGATGTATCAACACCTAGTATGACACACTGATATTGTCATACTCTCCTTGTTTTGTAGGGAAGCATGGGTCACTATTTCACTGAACTCGAGAGTAGGGTGTTTCACTTAACAAAATGCCTAAAAATTGGCTTTTGAAAGAAAACTAGAAAAAGTACAAAAGTACAAATTGTTCTGGGAAGTATTGCTATGGAAGTCTGATCTGAGAGCGATCACTTTGTTCCTTGGACCATATGATGATGATGAAGAAAACTGCTTGAAGAAGACGAACAATCGGAAGAACTAAGTCACCGGAAAGGTATCGAGCAACGGCACTGATGGCACAGTCGAATGCTTTCTTGCTTTGCTTCACCTTGTTTTTGAGAAAAAATTGAAGAAATGCTTCTGGAAATATCACTCTGAAAATATGAGTTTTCTCAGAATCTCTTCTCCTGTCTCTATTGATCTCTTGATGTTCTTTGTGTTGAAAAATAAGTCTATTTATAGACTAGACCCTTTGTGCGTAAAAAGCAACAAAATCGGGTCTCTACGCTAGTAACTGTCACCCACGATATAAATCATCCTCTACGCACGGTGACACGTGTCCCATGTAGAGTTTTAATCTTTACGCATGGTGACACGTGTCCCACTACTTCAACAAAATGGGGAGAGCACGTACACACGTTACTCGATAAGTGTGGCATGAAAGCCACGTAAGCAAACCACGTTCCCATGCAGTCAGGAAAGCTCGAGCGTAAAAATGGCCCAAATACACTCCCTGCGTAAAGTAGCAGACTGGGCATAAAATAGCTCAAAATAGACTTCCCGCGTAAAATGGCTAAAAAAATAGCCTTGAGCGTAAAATTAGCTCAAACAAACTTTACGCCCACAATAACCTTGAGCGTAAAAGCTCAAATAGCTATCGTGCGTAAAAGAAGCATTTTATTGAGCGTAAAGTAGCCCATTTGCACACTAAACGACAGTATTGGGTTTAGTGTAAATCTAATCCTCTCGGCTTCTGTGCAATCCTGTTGTCAGAAAATCATTCTGTCAGATCAAATCACTCGCATTAAATACGGCCTGACAGTCTGTCGTCCAAGAATAAAGTGGAGGATAAATCTGGCGTAAAAGCTTCTAGCGTAAAGTATAGCTAGCGTAGAGAATAGCTTGCGAGAGTCTAGCTTGCGTAGAGTCCGAGTTTGACTCAGTTTGAATTGCATAAAGTTCTCAACTTTTTTGACTTAGTCCATTAAGCACTTTTTACGCTCCTACAAGACCCCCTTCAAAGTTTTTAAATTATTTTCAAAATTTGAAATACTTTGAACAGAAGCGTAAAATTTGGGATTTCCAATAGTCAGCGTAGAATTCGGGATATCCAACGGTCATCCGTGTAAAAGTTGGGATATCCAACAGTCAACGTAAAAATTGAAAATTTGAACCGATTCAAAATTCTCTATAAATAGGGCTGTTCGAATAGAGATAGAACTTTACTTTGTCTTTCGTAATCCCGATCTCTCTTTGCTCTTCTTCTCGTCTTTCTCTCTCACTTTAAATCAATGGCCCCCAAGAAGACCGCCGCCGGCAGCAAGGGCAAGAAGTCTGTCGAAGATTCATCATCGGTTGACCGCGCGAAAACCCCTGTCCCATTATCAACGACGTCTCAACAGAGTAACTCTGCCGTGGCTCCGGCAATGAAGGGTAAAGCACTGAACTTCGGCAGCGAGTTCGTCGGAGAAGAAAACCCGAATCTTTTCACTTCACGCCCACGTTGTCCGTGTTAGCGTAGAAACTAAAATAATTAAATACGCCCACGTTATACGTGTCAGCGTAAAATTAAGAACATACACCCACGTTTATACGTGTCAGCGTAAAATTAAGAAAATACGCCCACGTCTATACGTGCCAGCGTAAATTTTAAAATACGCTCACATCAACATGTGCTAGCGTAAACATTAGAATACGCTCACGTTAACACGTACCAGCGTAAAAATTAAAATATGCTCATGTCAACACATGCCAGCGTAAAATTCATAATACGTCCACGTCAATATGTGCCAGCGTAAGAATTAAAATACGCTCACGTCAACACGTGCCAGTGTAAAATTAAGATACGCTCATGTCAACACATGCCAGCGTAAAATTCACAATACGCTCACAACAATATGTGCCAGCGTAAAAATTCATAAGTGAAAAGACTGTGTATAAAACAAAGAACTTTTTCACTTTAAAAGTTTTTATCAATTTTAATAAGCGTAAAACTTGCATAGTCGGAGTCTTTTTATGCGTAAAACTCAGACCAAATCATCTGCGTAAAAATTTTAAATTATGTTTTCACTAACTTGATTTTTTTTTCTTTTGGCAGTGGATTTGCAAATTCACCCACTTGCAGAAGTACTTGGCTCATCAGCTGGTATGGTGGGCTCGAATTATTTGGAGAACCTGTCCCACGTTGAGTTTCTCCAGTTGAACCCGGAATATCCTGCAGAAAGGGCATAACTGATAACTACACAAGGGGACATAATGTTGCTGTCCATGATAAATGGAGAAGTATTGACGTCGCTGGATGGTCAACAATTTGCAAAGCCAACTTTCTTATTCGGGGATGCAATAGATTTTAAGTCACAAACACACCGCAAGAAGGAGGCTTGGGTGCTGAAATTTGGAGATAGAGCCATGTACCTTCCCGACATGGATAGAGATTATCCATTCTGTATTTATCCAGGCCACCCATCCCCAAAAGATGTTATGGAACCTGACTCCAAACAGTCATGGTAGACCAGAAAGGATCATCTTCAAGAGGGATAGAGCAAGTGACATGGGCTACCACACCAGCACTCCCAGTAGTGGAGTTGTCTCCTTCATCGGTCTCTTGCCAGGATTCACTCCGAGTGAGGATTCCGCTCTGATTCAGCCAGTGCAGACCCAAGTGTTCATTAATAAATTCATAAGGGCTGTAGTATTATATCCACAAGCCAACCCCAGCCTAACAGGGTGGCTAACTCCATTTAACCAGAACTGGATTCAGATCAATGTTTGGGTTATGAGGAACTTCCAAACGGAGCTAAAAGACATCGGCCTGTATGAAGCAATGACCTCCACCAGTCAGGGCATACCACCGAACAGTAATTTTTTTATGGCTCTGATGGAAATATATATCAGTTCCATAGTAACTTTTGCGACCCCAAAAGGTGAAATGGGTCTCGCACTCCATGAGATGCAATTCATCTCCAAGTTGCCAATGGAGGAAGCCCCATATGAAGAGTATGTTCCCTCCAACAGGGAGCTAGAGAGATAAGGGAGAAAAATCCTCAACTGGTTGAGGTATATGAAGAGTTGATATGCCACTACATGATTTACACTACTATGCATGAGAGTGGATCTCATTTGGCGTACATCAACAAATGAACAACATATCTCTTCTACCACAAGGATAAGATATCCAAAGATAATAAAGAAAGATTTCAGGAGAACAAAGCTCCATCCATTAACACTATTTCAACAATCCCTGCTGATAAAGTACGGGATATGATGATTAGCTATAAGTTCTCGAACAAATATTTGTCAACCAAAACTGGGGAGTTCTCTGCAGGAACCGAAGCCTTGAGTTTCCTTAGATATGACAGCCAGAAGATCTCCAAGAAAGCCTTGCTGGTAGGCTTTCTTTCTTTATGGTTGAGAAGATGGGTTGTACCGGGAACCGGTACAGTTGATAGGATTCACCGAAACGTGCTATGGCCAGTGGTACATTTGGTGTTTAAAGCCAGAATCAACCTGTTGTTGGCAATGGTGTGCCGCATCAACGCAGGTTTGAGGATTTTTGGTGAGAAACTAATCAATAATGTACCTCACCGAAACTTATTCCCAAGGGCAGAAATGCCCTACACTTACCTTATGGGCTGGTTATTGCATCACAACTGTAATTTATTACCACCAGGCCCTGGAGATGATATGGAGGTCTTCCTCCAGAAGTTCAGCAAAGCCACATGGACTGCCACGACAGTAGCAGATACCAGAGCAGTATTGAACTATTCTTATGGTTGGAATTTTTTCTGTACCCGGCCACCAGTTCCAGCCGACTGCTTCGGCGTTCAATTTGAAGATGAAGTTGAAGGAAGGAATTCATTGTCAACTCTAGTTTTCAGATGGCTACAGTGCATCAGACCTTTCCATCTGATGTACAGAAATGAAGATGGCTGCACGTTTGAACTATATCTACCAAGCCGGTTCTCTCGCCAGTTCGGATATGACCAACTTCATGTTGGAAATCCTTCTACCAGTTTCTGTCATTATGGGAAACAGATTGATGGTGCAAGGGGCTGGAGATATTTTAGCACTGCCTACACTGGTACCAAATTTCGAATATCGACTGCTACCAGCACCACCGAGCTACGTATACTTCATATGTATGCTCACTTTTATGCTTCTATCCGCTCCTTTGTCCATGACTACAACCTGAGAGGTAGTCTAAGATGGCCTAAGGAAGGAAATCATGAAGAGTCAGTCAAGGTACCATCAGACATACCTGACGAAGCTGCTGTTGCAGATGCATATCTGGAAGTAATCCTAATAGGAATAGGGGAAAAAGCTGCAGAGCCTATCATTATTGGCAAAACCCGTAAACGAAAACAAGGTGCAGCTGTTACTCTTCCAGAGAAGACCCCTGAAAAGAAGAAGAAGGCTACCACCAAAAGACCTTCTAGATCAAGAGCCACTACCTCGGAGAGTGACACTCAGGTGGATGAGCCAGAACATGTTGCATCTACTTTCGTTCATCTTGGAGAAGGGTCCTCGGCCTCCCAACCAGCAGAGTTAATGAAAGTGATGACAGTCCTATCTCCGGGACGTTTCAGCTCAGCACTTCACTTGACTTTGCCACAAAAGGCACAAGTTGTTGAGGATGTTGCTCCAGTAGATACCGTTGATCGAGAGCTCATCCCATATGATGAACCAGCTTTGGCTTTCGATGATGATGACAGGGATGGGGACTATGACTCGTACCTGGCATGTTCCGTACCTACTCCAGGTAAATATATATCACACAAAATCTATACAAGATTATATATTATAATTTTGTGTATTAATTTATTTTTGTTTAATTTGCAGGTGCCATTATTGCATCAAAGATTGTGGCTCCTCCACCTCCTCAAGAAAACATTTATGAGGAAAATGTAGAATCTGAGGAAGAGGAGTCTTCTTCTTCAGAAGAAGATGCTCAAGAAGAATATCCTCAATCTATGGAGGTACAGCAAGAGTCAGAGGTGCAGGCTCAACCAGAATCATCTCTTCCTGTTGAGGGCGGAGATAAAGAGCAAACTACAGTAGAACCTACTGTAGATAATGAAGTAGCTGCAGAGGAAGAGTTAGACTTCAATACAGAATCAGTTGTAGAAGGACTCGCTACAACTGAGATACTTGAAGATCCTGCAGAGCCAGCAGCCAAAGAAGGTGATGAAGACATAGTCGAATCATCAACTGAAGCTGGGGAAGTTGTGATAGCATCCTCTGCTATTGCTACTGCTTCATAAAAAGTTCTTGAAGAGACAATGCCCGAACTAGAGTCAGCTGCCATAACTACCATTCCACCCGCACCAATCATCGCCACAGAAACTCGCGTAGTTTCGACCCCAGAACCGGGTGGAGTAACAAATGCTGAAGATACTGTCCCTAAAGCTCCTGTGGATCAGTTGGCCATAGTAGCAACGACAACAACAGCCTCATCTCAGTCTGCTACTAAGGCAACAATATCTACCCCTAGTCTTCAAAGAAGAAATCTGGTAGACATCGCTACAACTCCAAGCTCAAGTGCAGAAATGAATCTCTTAGTTGAGATTCATACTGATACTTTTTACAAGACTTTGGCGGCTCTGATAAAAATGGTCCTGAATAAGGGCCTCAATTATGAAATTCTGAAGGCGGCGATTGCCCTTACTATCAGAAATGTCTCCATGTTTAATGATACAGCGAGAGCAGCGGCATTGGAGAAAGTCGTGGAGGGACTTGAACAGCCCATCAAAGAATATCTAAAGCTGTCAAGTGAGACCACTGAAAGTCTTATCCAAGAGGAGTATGATGCTTTATCGGCTGAATACCTTGCTCAGGAAACGACTTTTAATGAAGTCCTCCATGATTACAGCATCAAGGTAGCCAAAGAAAAGGCTTTTTGACTGAAGTGAAGCCTCAACTGGAGATTCAGAGAGAGGCCTATGAAACTTCGAATATAAGAATTCATCAACAGAATGATAGAATTCGCGAAGTCGAGGCTGAGCTGGCTCGATTAAAGGTAGAGAAGGAGCAGATGATCGCAGCTCGAGACCAGCAGCTAACTCAGAGCTCAATTTTGGAGAAACAAGTCTTCGGGGCTAAGGCTACCATCAAAACCCTTGACGAAGCCAAGGACAAGATGATAGTCACTTTTGCTGGACTTTCTTACATCTGTACTCCTGAAGCTCGACGTTCCGTAGCTACTAAGAATGTATTGAGCTTCCGTGAAAAACGTCTAGCGGAGCTACAAAAACTTCTTGAAGATGTCTCTGCTCCACCTTAGACAAGAATAAAGAATTTTTATAACCTTCTATCTTTTTTTATTCTGTAATGTTTACAAAAATTAATAAAATATCCATTTTGTGATCCTATCATTTATTTTGTAACTAAACAATAGGTATGAGATAGAAAATACTTATCAGAGGTAATATGGACATGACAAGTCTTCTAAAACTCAATAACTTATACCTATCCAGAGGTAATATGGACATGATAGATAATGAATCTCGTTTTCTGTTTAGAGTATACGATACTATCAGAGGTAATATGAACATGACAGACCGTAACAACCCCAAGAAAAATAGATTAATATCTGTTCAGAGGCCAAATAGACATGATAGATAGGAGAAGAAGTAGACTTAATATTTATTCAGAGGTCATGAGAACATAATAAATAATAAATCTCTTTTTTTAACTGGTAAGACAGAAGATCAAAAATTCTCTTTTAGAAAGACAAATGATCAGCCTAACCAAACATTGGTAGCTGAGAAATAAAGAAGAAATTCAAACATAATATTTATTCAAGAATTTGCCATTGATCGGCATCATAAGCAAATCTCCATTAGGTTTAGACAACCTATAGGCACCATTGGAGAATACCGACTACATAGGGACCTTCCCATTTTGCTTAGAATTTTCCTTTGCTCTCATGAGTCATCACTATCGGTCTTCGAACAGCTAGGACTAGCTCACCGACTTTAAATACCCTCTCTTTAACTTTACGATTGAAAGTTCGAGATATGCGGACTTGATAAAGTTCAATGTGATGTTGCACTTGAAGTCACTTTTCATCCAATCCTTCAAGTTCTTGAAGTCTTAACCGATCATTATTCTCTGTAGTAAGCTCATTAGCGCTAATGGCTATTCTAAGAGATGGAATCTGAATTTCCAGTAGAAGAACAGCCTCACACCCGTAAACCAGTAAAAATGGTGTAAAGCCAGTAGGAGTTCGGACTGTTGTTCGGTAAGCCCATAAACATTCTCCACGTTTCTCATTCCAATCACGTTTATTAGAAGAGACGAACTTTTTGAGAAGTTTGATGATTGTCTTGTTGAAAGCTTCGGCCAAACCATTAGCAGCTGGATTATAGGCTGTAGAAGCCAGATTTTGGATCCGATTCTTGTCACAGAATCGATAAAATGCCTGACTGGCAAATTGTGCTCCATTATCATGAATTATCCGTCAGAAAATTCCAAAGTGATAAATGACATGGTGTTTGATGAAACTAACCACAATGTCATGAATTATAGCCAATATAAACCGATGCCTTTGACAAAAGGAGGATTAATCGGACCAATAATATCCATGCCCAGGCTTCGAAAGGCCAAGAAGCTGCTGTAGGATGTAGGAATTCAGATGGTTGGTGAATAAAATTAGCATGAATCTGACATGCTTTACACCGTCTAGTATAATCCACAGCATTTGCTATCATGGATGGCCAATAATATCATATTCTTCGAATACGATCCTGTAATTTTGGACCCGGTTGTTGAGCACCGCAGACACCATCATGAGCTTCATGAAGCATTTTCTTAGCTTCATTTTCAGAGAGACATCGTAGAAAAAGTCCGTCATAAGAATGATGATATAACATATGTAAGGAAGAATCATAGTAGAATCGAAATGATCATCTCTTGACTGATGCAGCTTCTTTTGGATCTTCAGGTAAAATCCCATGGATTGCATAATCAATGAATGGACTTCTCCAATCCCTTTGTTGATAACTTGATTCTATAGTATAACTCTGTTCAATATGCAAGTTATTCTTTATACAGAATAAGTCTCTATCCAACAAAGTTATGGTATTTTGTCTTCTAATTGGAACAGCTAAGTCTGCAGCTAAACTAGCAAGAGCATCAGCTTTCAAGTTCTGAGAACGTGGTACGAATTTGATGAAGAATCCTTTGAATAAAAGGACCATTCGATTACCACTTGATGATAAGAAATGAGGTCTGGATTTCTGACTTTATATGTCCCTCTAACATGATTAACAATCAGTTGAGAATCTCCGTAAGCTTCCAGGAACTCGATGTCCAATTGTTTTGCTACTTGGAGACCAATCAGCAAAGCATTATATTCTGCCACATTGTTAGAGCATGGCTCATTAAGAGAATAAGCACAGTATATGACCATCTTGTCAGGAGAGACTAGGACGATGCCTACTCCAGAGACAATATTGCCTTTAGGTCCAACCCGTGATGCTCCATCAAAATATAGTTGCCAAATGTCATCCTTCAAAGTCATGTTGCAATCCACAACTTCATCTGGAATGTCCTCATATAGCTTCGTTGTTTCAGGTATAGGGTGAGCTGCTAAAAAATTAGCTAATGCTTGGCACTTCACTGATTTTTGAGGTACAAAGACCATATCATAAGGAGTGAGCAACATCGCCCATGTGGCTAACCTGGAATTAAGAATGCTCGGTTTTCTCATCAATACCCGAATAGGATTTATTCTGGAGATGACATAAATAGTCTGTCCTGACACATAATGTATCTTTTGAATAGCAAAAACTAAGGCCAGACATTCTTTACAGGAGTGTACCTGTGTTCAGCTTCGACCATCATTCGGCTAAGATAATAAATTGCCTGTTCATGTCCCATATCACTTTTCTGTGCAAGAAGAGCACCAAGGGAATGATCTAAGGCTCAAATATATAGCAAAAATGGTCTTCCCACCACTGGGGGTACCAAAACAGGTGGATTTGTAAGGTATTGCTTGATGTCATTGAAGGCTTTCTGACATGCTTCATCCCAGACAAATGATACACCTTTCTTTAATAAACGGGAGAAAGGTTGACATCTCCCAGAAAGATTGGATATAAATCTCCTGATATAAGCAATGCGACCTTGGAAACCACGAAGTTCTTTTAGATTACGTGGAGAACGCATTTCAAGAATCGCTTTGATTTTGTCAGGATCAACATGGATATCCTGAGAAGTGATGACAAATCCCCAAAACTTGCCACTGGAAACCCCTAAAAAAGACTTAGTAGGATTCATCTTCAGTTGATATTGGCGCGTCAACTCAAATACTGTCTTCAAGTCTTGAATGTGATCATCTTTTGATCGACTTTTAACAACAATATCATCTACATAACATTCAACTGTTTTCCATAGATGTTCTTGAAAGATGCTGCTCATGGCCCGTTGATACGTAGCACCAGTATTTTTCAGTCCGAACGGCATAACCGTATAGCAGAAAACTTCAAGAGGTGTACGCAAAGCGGTATGCTTTTCATCTTCTGGATACATTTTAATTTTGTTGTATCCTGAAAATCCGTCCATGAAAGACATACGTTCAAAACCATATGGAAGTGGAAATTCGTCCTTTGGGCAAGCTGCATTAAGATCCCGAAAATCTATGCAAACTCTAACTTTTCCATTCTTCTTCATAATAGGAACAATATTGGCCACCCAATCTGGATGTTGTTCTTCACGAACAAAGCCACATGTGATCAGTTTTTTGACTTCTGCTTCAATTGCGTCCATCATATCTGCTTGAAAATGCCACTGTTGTTGTTTCACAGGCTTGGCATTAGGAAGAATATTGAGTTTATGAGTAGCCACTTTGGGATCTAGACCCGGCATATCCTCATAACTCCATGCAAATATATCGATATATTCTTTAATCAGTTGTATCAACTCTTCCTTTTCATCTTTGGAGAGGTTTTTACTGATGAATATTGGCTTGGACATAGTTCCGTTTCCAACGTCAATCTGGACAATGTCATCCTCTGTAGGTGACTGTCGTTATTCAAAACGAAGCTCCCATTGAGTGTCCATTTATTTTGCCCAAGGGTCATTCTCAAATGGTTCTGATTCACCATCAGTTTGAACCATGTTAACTGAGAATATACACTCAGATTTATCATAATAGTCTACCTCAGAATATGAGGATTGTAAAAAACTGGAAGAACATTCTTCTTTCATATCTTCCTTGCACATATGGGGTGTATCCGATTCGATGAATTAGATTTCTTTCGAATCTGAAGATTGTGAAGAACTAGAAGAAAATTCTTCTTGTATATCTTTATTAAACATGTGGGATGGATCGTATCCCAACCCATGACGAGTTTTCTGGTAAAACGGATCACCATATAACAGTAACCGTCTACCCTTGCCTTGATTGAGACCTTACATAGTCTTCAAATCATATCCCATATTCTGGATAATCTTGAGAGATTGTTGACTATATTTGTCAATTCAGATTTTTCCTTTATCTTTATCTCTAAGATCATCTGTTTGAATAACAGGGATATTTCTAGCCAGACCAAACATAATTTGGCGCTTGCTTTTCTTATCAGGCGGAATCACGAAATAAGATTTTTCATGACGTCTATAAGTTACACAAGCTTGTGATGAAGCGGCTACAGGTAGAAAATAGGGGAAAGATGTTAGAAAACTTTGAGCATAAGGTCCAACATCGACATGAGGAGGAAAGAAATTTTCCATACGGTCAATGTATAAGGTTTCCTCTGTATTTATGTTATTTTTATGACGACATTGATCATCAGAAGATAAAGTCATTCTTTCAGTGAATTTGACAGCCATGTACTCCAAAAGGAAATCTTCATTGATATTAGAAAGTACAGAATGATCAATATTTACATCACTTACAATTTGACTACTACGCTTTGGATTGCTCATTAACGGACCGTCATCTGTCTTCTGCGTAGACTTGCCAAGGTTGATGATCAGTGGAGGTTCTGGATCATTCGTACGAGAAGTACGTCCTTTGACCTTGATCATAAGAGGTTGAACTTGGCCCTTGACTGGAATCTTCACAGCTTCCTCAGATGAAGCCCGAGTTCTTCCTTTAACCTTGATCACCAAAGGTTGATTATTGACAGGTTGTGGTTGGATTCGGCCTTTGACTTTAATCTTCAAAGGTTGCTTTTTCGGAGGATCTTCATTGACAGATTGATCTTCGGCAGGTGATTGATCTTCGGCCATTATAAAATCCCTAAATTTTTACTAATTTTTTTTAAAAATAAATAGTTTAGTATTGGTTTTGTAAATTAGATTTGTACGTCGCATACAAGTTGGCATTTGTCGTATTGTACGTCGCGTGCAGGTTGCGTTTCGTATTTTCTTTACGAGTGCGAATATGTGCGAGGTACATATTTTCAGAAAAATGTTTTATTTATAGAATTTATTTTACGAGATGGTAATAATTTTCAAAAATAATATACGATAAATATTTTATTTGCTGCCAAGAATTTGCGAACGTTATTATTTAACCTAAAGATGCTAATTTATTTGCTGATCAAATGTAGTAGCGATTTAGAAAAATATGGTTATGTAAATATTTGTATAAAGTTTATTTATGTATATATAATTGAATTTTTGAAATTCATTTTTATTGTTATTTTAAATTTTATGAGAATGTATTTTAAATATGTCTATTGTTATTTAAATCATAATTTGATTTTAAATGGTAATTTTTAAATAGTTTTTAAAATTAAATATAAGATTATCTACTTTATATATATTGGCAAGATTTAAAAAGTATTTTAAATTAAATAACGGATTTATCTATGGGAGAAATTGAATCCTCCCAATCCTTATCCAACTGGGAATTTTCAACTCCTTTAAAAGGAGAGGTACTCCTCTATAATTCTCAACCACAATTTCCACCAGCGTGCATCGTGTATGTGCCCGTGTCCATCCACTATATTCTTATACAAATACATTTTACGTGTTCGACAATTCTGGACTACCCAATCCCTCATCTATCGGTCGGACAACTCCCGACACGATAGTACGAACCCACCAGAACTCCACCACCCCGCCATCGTCCGTATTCCGACAGCCACCTTCGCCCCGTCGCCATCATTCACCACCAGAATTCCCAGGCAATCATCTGGACAGCCAACACCCACCTCCTTCTCCGACCACCACCGCCCGACATCACTGCCACCTCCATCATGAACAGCTTGGCCTTCTCCGCCATTTACCGACGTACCACCCGACCCCGTTCTCGCACAGCCGCCTCCCGACAAACCCTAGTAAAACCTCTGCCAGCGCATCATCATTATCATCATCCCCACAACCACCTGCCTCCGTCTCCCCGGCACCCGACTCCGGCCATCCCCAGTACGACCAACCACCACCATGGAAATAGAAGGGAAAGGAAGCCCTAACCTACGTCGTCCGCCGGCCGAGTTCAACGCGCCACCGCGTCCCCTCCCGCCGACAAGCCCTGGGCCGAAAAAACCCTATCGGCGCTACCTCCCTCCTCTCGGGCGCGCTGTCGCAGTCGCGCTTGGCTCCGGTCCCAGCCGAGCCACCGAGAACCCACCGCCGTCTCTCCGCCAGATCCGCGTACACTGACCCACTGGCACCTCTCCGGGCGCGATGCCGCACCGGAGCATCCTCCGTCGGCCGAGCCTTCGGGGAGAACCACCACCGCCGTGCCCAAGCGCGCAGCTCCGAACGCGCCGACGCATCCCCGAGACCCCGTGCAGCTCCCTCTCCGCCAGCCGACCCCGGCACCGGAGCCACCGTCGGTGAGGTTCACCCGCTCTTCCTCCTCATCGATTTTCTCCTCTCTTTTGGTAAAGTTTCCAATTTCTCTCTCTTCAAAGAAGAGAGCCAGCCCTACGATTCTGTTTTTATATTGTTTTTATATATTTTTTTATTAGGATATACTTATGACTTGAACCAGCGCACTTACATATATAATAATCATTACACATTAACTATTTTGTTAAAATATTTATAATTCTAAACCTATAATGTAAATAAGATTTTATAATATATTATTAATATATAAATGTTATATGTTTATTGGCAAATTTTTTATTTTATGACCCTTATATTAAAGGACAGTATACACCTGTAATTTTTTTTGAGTGAATAAAAATATTTTACTATGTGTTTCTATAATTATTATTTTAGATATATTTTGTATTGTTTTTAGGTTTTTATTATTATTAATATTATTATCATTATTATTAGTTATTATTAATTTTATTATTATTATTATGGATATTATTATCAATAGTTTTGTTAAAAATTTTATTGATATTTATTCTTAATATATGTAGTAAATATTTCTAAAAATATATTGTCATTAAAAATATAGTTTTTGGCCTACAAAACCTATTTGACAAAAATTAAGTTTCAATTTTAAAAACAAAATTTTTCTATATTTTCCAAAGTACTTATCTAAAATTATTTTTTTAACTAAACAAATCTAGTTTTCCATATTATAAATACTTTCTAAAATAGCATAAAGTACTTCTCCACAAATTTCTCTTTTCATGTCAATGACTGATCATATTCCTAATTTTTCGCGGACTCGAACCCTTACACCTCAACCATGGATATTGGACAGAACTGGACTTGTTGGATCATTGCACCACACCCGGCGTCACACCAGGCGACACATCAGGCAAGACACCTTTTCTTTACGGTTTAAATTCTTGCTTAATATCATGCATGCTTTTTTTTGTTTTTAGCAAATAAAAATGTTGTTCTTTCAAAACTATATGTAGATGCAAATTACTATTTTTATGCAATTGACTTAGAGTTAAGGGACCACCGTATGTTTAAGTGCATCTCATAAACTGTCATGATGTGCCACGGATTGTGTGTGAGTTGTGAGTCGCATATAGATACGAACTTGCATGCTGACTGATCATTGGTGGGTACAGGCTGTGCTTTAGGATATAACTGCTAATAGATTTGTGTAGAAGATTTGGCAGTTATTAAGGATTAAACAGTGTCGTGGAGACGACTGATGTATAGTATCATTGGGGGGAGGAGACAGTTATTAGCGTAGGGGCTACATGTTCAGTACATACATAGATTTGGGCCGATAGTGTCTCGTATGAGCGCTACTTACTGCCCCGGGGCCGATAGTTCTGGTATGAGAGCTACTTTCTGCCCATGGTCGATAGTGTCTCTTATGGGCGCTACCTACTACCACTCTCTCTCCATCTATGCTGAACACCTAAGCTCCTGCGTAGAACATTATCTTCTAAAGTGCATTCCACATAGAATGGTTAGGAACCTTTACGTATGTATATTTTCTATTGAGCTTTTATTATTCAGTTATTGGCATGATATTATGTGTCTTGTTACGTCCCTCTGAAGACCTAGTGATCTCTCCAGGTGTGTGTTTCGTAGTTTCTTGCAGGTGCTCTGGCTAAGGCCATGTCCTTCCATTCCTTCGAAGATGATCGCTCTTGGTTCGTCTCGATATTTTCGTGGGTCATTTTCTTGTATAATTTCTCTCATTTTGAAAGTTGGTAGTGGACTTTGTCTCCGCCCAATGATTGTACTATAAATAGTCAAGTTAATTTTATACTATTATTCTTTTTATTGTGGATGAGATTTAGTTTGTCTTGGATTACTACATTTATACAGCTTATGTATACATACGAGTCTTCTTATATTGGAGTAGACTTCATAGGTATACAGCTAGCATGATACGTATCTAGTCTCAAGTATTGTGGGACTAGGGCGTTACATGTTTTTGTGGTGGCCCATGTAGGTCAAGTTTGTCGTTTCGGTTACATAACTGTACCGAACGGGCCTGCAATATAGGATTAGAATCTAGGAATCTCATCCACATACTTGATCACATTCGTTGACCTTCTTTGATTTCCATATTCCGACTCTCGTGGCTTCCCTTGATTTTTGCATCTTGCTTGAACTCTTTCTACCAACACCCTATCATCTCGTGCTTAAACATGGTTAGAAAGATGACTACACTACTATATACTTATTGGTCAACCCAATGGCTAGAAGGTTTATATTGACAAATAATATCCATTGAGGTTATATTTGAGTATAAAGGCATTTATTTTTCCTAGAGATATGATCTTAAGGATTAGTTAATTTCAAGTTGGGTAGTAGCACACTACCGCCTTCAAGGGATAGCTAGAATTTTATTATTACAAGGTGGTATACACAAGAGGTTAGCTAGATCGAGAAAACAATTTTTTGATTTATAATTTTTTTTTGAAATGGTGAAATAGTTATGATTTATTAGGGATATGAAATCGATTGAGAAATAACTTAAGTTTTATATTGTGACGCATAATTTACGGTTAACTTTAAAAAGTTTGGATTGTAATATTATAAAGTTTATCTCAAGATTATTTAAGGAGTTTTAATTATGATTTTTAAACAACTAGAGAAGACGAAAGTTTAGTTTGAGAGAGCTTGAGGTTTTAAATTGAGTCGTACGATTTATAAGTTTATTAAATTTTGAGTTGAAGAAATGGTGGTAAAAATTTTGTTTAAATATTTGGAGGATATGAAAGCGACTTTGAATGAAAAATTCAAATTTTAAATTATGTAATATGATCTATGATTTATAAAGTTAATAAGATTTCAAGTTTAAAGCCTTGATAATGGATATTTAAATTTTGGTAAAAAAAAGACTTAATTTGAGTTACATGAATTGCGATTAATGAAATAAGCTAAGAGTTTATCTCGAGGTACATTTGAGAATTGGAAATTTAAAAGTGATGGCTTATTATGAAAGTTTAGTTGTGCTGCATTAGATATGATGAAGGGTATTTAGAAATTATTTAAAGAATTTTTTTTAAAGAAACTTTAAGTTATGATTAAATATTTGATGGAGTGCCTTGAGATAGTATTTTGAAATTGTTGAGGAACTTGAAATTTAAAATTAGACCATATATTGGTAGATGACCAAGAAGCAAGCAAGTCACCCTAATGGGATATAAGCATTCCTCATTAATTGCCATGATAGTTGTATATACTCGAGTGTAGTTAAGTCATCTGCCAAACTTTGTGAAGATATCTCAATCTTGACTCACTCGACATTTTCTCAAATCTAGATTTTATCGTGACCTTCTAACCATTTGAAACTTGAGAAGTGATTAGGTTGTTCCTTGATCATACTCCATCTAAGGGAATATCATATCTCTAGAAACTGTACTCCTAACTTATTTTACCTTGATTTGTTAGAATATAAATTATCTTTATGTCATGCTTTTAACTTGTCAATTATTTCGTGCGTTAATTATTATCTCATGAACTCCCACTTTCGATTTTAATTTCTTTTGTGTCCGTTACCGTGACTTGGATATTTGGAGCACAACACTATACTTTTCCATCCAACAAATTCCATATGTAAGACGTAGACGACTACACCTTTATGTAGGTATATCATGTCCCACTAAAACGCGTCTTCTTGTACTCTAATTTCTTGATACGACTTTGGGTCATAAGAGACTAAACTATAACCTTTACCATGAAACCAATATACTTTCTAGCTATAGATATGGGCTCAGCCTCGACTCAAATTCTTCGACCCAATACATGATTGTGATCTATTAAATCTCTTAAATGCTTAACCTTGCATTTTATCTTGACTGCTTAACCCTTGTCATTTATTTTCATGTCTTATCTCGATTCACTTAGACACATAGCATCTGTCGCTCTTCTATATTGCAACCCTTACCTTTCTTCTTTCCCATTTAAATTGCTTTACTATTATTTTACTATGAATCCTCCATAGTTTATGCAACCTTGATCCTTGTATGATTCCCTCAGGCGAAATAAAATTGATCAGACATCCTTTGGATAGAAAGAGATTAGATTAAGAAAACCCCCTAGAGGATAGTAGTGGTATAGTTGAATAAAATGATTGAGAATGCATAAGTGACATCTTGCGATAAACCTTATTAGGCGGAGTATATTTTATGATCAAATGCGAGTAGATTCTTGAACGACAAATTGGTTCTTCGTGGCAATCAATGGCTAAGGAAAATTTTATGAGACGATAAATAGAGTGTTGAAGCTTATTAGATTTCAAGAAGGGGGTAAATTCTTAAACTTGTAGTGATTTAACTATGTGATGAATGTAAATATGAAGGTCATATTAAGGTGAGGTTAATTTTACTCTCGACTAAATTGAGTGAAGAAATTTATATAAATTCTTAAAGGAAATTTTGCAAGAGGAAACTTGCTTAAAGGAAAATATGTAGGAAGAAGAGATTATAGATTACTAAATTCAAAAGATTTTATTATGGGATTAAATATCAATCTATATATGCATGAGTATGCTTCAAAGCATTTGTATAGTTTATGAGATTATCTTTGAGACTAGTTATCAATCAAATAAAGAAAAAGAAAAGAGGAGTGACTTAAGGTTTTATGCAATATAAATCTTGAAACAATACCTAACATTGAGTTAGTAATCTTAGAATGACATAGAGGAAAATATTTACATAGGTATGGATATATTGAAAGAAGAAGACTTGATCATGATATTTTTTTAAAGATGAGAAGTAGATTGGAATACTAATATTCGAAGAAAGTAAGAAATTTCTTTTGAAGTTCAAAAAAAAATGTTTCAAGGAAGTTGAATTTTTGTGGAATGCGAAAGTTTAAGAAGATTGTGATGAGGTAATATTCGAGTTATAACGAGATTGAAACACACAATAGAAATTTTGAATTAAGAGTGAGATGGTGAAACTATCGCCAATTTGCCTAATTGAGAGCTTGCACGACCATGGGACGAAAATAATGAATGGTAGAATACAGACATTGAGGAGTGTCATACACATGGTCATCTACAAAACTAAGATCTGTCGAATCTTCTTCTTTCATCTATACAAATGACTTATTGTCGTCAAAATGTCGTTCACCTACTCGTGCAATAGTTTGGTTACCTTCCCGTCAAATGCCTTGATCGTACTTCTATTTGAATAAACTCCTTCTACCTCATCAACCCTACCTACTCTAATTATTCCTAAATTTCGAGGACGAAATTCTTTTAAGTTGGGTAGGATGTAAAATAACTAAATTTCTACTAATTTTTTTTAAAAAATAAATAGTTTAGTATTGGTTTTGTAAATTAGATTTGTACGTCGCATACAAGTTGGCATTTATCGTATTGTACGTCGCGTGCAGGTTGCGTTTCGTATTTTCTCGACAAGTGCGAATATGTGCGAGGTACATATTTTCAGAAAAACATTTTATTTATAGAATTTATTTTACGAGATGGTAATAGTTTTCGAAATTAATATACGACAAATATTTTATTTGCTGCCAAGAATTTGTGAATGTTATTATTTAATCTAAAGATGCTAATTTATTTGCTGATCAAATGTAGTAGCGATTTAGAAAAATATGGTTATGTAAATATTTGTATAAAGTTTATTTATGTATATATAATTGAATTTTCGAAATTCATTTTTATTATTATTTTAAATTTTATGAGAATGTATTTTAAATATGTCTATTGTTATTTAAATCATAATTTGATTTTAAATGGTAATTTTTAAATAGTTTTTAAAATTAGATATAAGATTATCTACTTTATATATATTGGCAAGATTTAAAAAGTATTTTAAATTAAATAACGGATTTATCTTTGGGAGAAATTGAATCCTCCCAATCCTTATCCAACTGGGAATTTCCACCTCCTTTAAAAGGAGAGGTACTCCTCCATAATTCTTAACCATAATTTCCACCAGCATGCATTGTGTATGTGCCCGTGTCCATCCACTATATTCTTATACAAATACATTTTTACCTGTCCGACAATCCTGGACTACCCAAATTCCTCATCTATCGTGTCGGCAACTCCCGATACGATAGTACGAACCCACCAGAACTCTACCACCCCGCCATCGTCCGCATCCCGACAGCCACCTTCGCCCCGTCGCCATCATTCACCACCAGAATTCCCCGGTAATCACATGCACAGCCAACACCTACCTCCTTCTCCGACTACAACCGCCCGACATCACTGCCACCACCACCATGAACAGCTTGGCCTTCTCCGTCGTTCACCGACGCACCACCCGACCCCGTTCTCGTACAGCCGCCTCCCGGCAAACCCCAGTAAAACCTCTGCCAGCCCATCATTATTATCATCATCCCCACAACCACCTGCCTCCGTCTCCCCGGCACCCGACTCCGGCCATCCCCAGTACGACCAACCACCACCATGGAAATAGAAGGGAAAGGAAGCCCTAACCTCCGTCGTCCGCCGGCCGAGTTCAACGCTCCGTCGCGTCTCCTCCCGCCGATAAGCCCAAGGACGGAAAAACCCCATCGATGCTACCTCTCTCGTCTCACGGCGCGCTGCCGCAGCTGCGCTTGGTTCCGGTCCCAGCCGAGCCACCGAGAACCCACCGCCGTCTCTCCGCCAGATCCGCGTACACTAACCCACCGCCACGTCTCCGGCGCGTTGCCGTGCCGGAGCATCCTCCGTCGACCGAGCCTTCGGGGAGAACCACTGCCGTCGCGCCCAAGCGCGCAGCTCCGAACGCGCCGCCGCGTCCCCGAGACCCCGTGCAGCTCCCTCTCCACCAGTCGAGCCCGGCACCGGAGCCACCGTCGGTGAGCTTCACCCGCTCTTCCTCCTCATCGATTTCCTCCTCTCTTTTGGTAATGTTTCCAATCTCTCTCTCTTCAAAGAAGAGATCCAGCCCTATGATTCTGTTTTTATATTGTTTTTATATATATTTTTTATTAGTATATACTTATGACTTGAACCAGCACACTTACATATATATAATAATCATTACACATTAAATATTTTTTTAAAATATTTATAATTCTAAACCTATATTGTAAATAAGATTTTATAATATATTATTAGTATATAAATGTTATATGTTTATTGGCAAAATTATTATTTTATGACCCTTATATTAAAGGAAAGTATACACCTGTAATTTTTTTGAGTGAATAAAAATATTTTACTATGTGTTTCTATAATTATTATTTTAGATATATTTTGTATTGTTTTTAGGTTTTTATTATTATTATTAATATTATTATCATTATTAATATTATTATCATTATTATTAGTTATTATTAATTTTATTATTATTATTATTATTATGGTTATTATTATCAGTAGTTTTGTTAAAATTTTTATTGATATTTATTCTTAATATATGTAGTAAATATTCCTAAAAATATATTGTGATTAAAAATATAGTTTTTGGCCTACAAAACCTATTTGACAAAAATTAAGTTTCAATTTTAAAAACAAAATTTTTCTATATTTTCCAAAGTACTTATCTAAAATTATTTTTTTTAACTAAACAAATCTAGTTTTCCATATTATAAATACTTTCTAAAATAGCATGAAGTACTTCTCTGCAAATTTCTCTTTTCATGTCAATGACTGATCATATTCCTAATTTCTCGCAGACTCGGACCCTTATACCTCGACCATGGCTATTGGGCAGAACTGGACTTGTTGGATCATTGCACCACATCCGGCGTCACACCAGGCGACACATCAGGCAAGACATCTTGTCTTTACTATTTAAATTCTTGCTCAATATCGTGCATGCTTTTTTTGTTTTTAGCAAATAAAAATGTTGTTCTTTTAAAACTATATGTCGATGCAAATTACTATATTTTATGCAATTGACTTAGAGTTAAGGGACCACCGTATGTTTAAGTGCATCTCATAAACTGTCATGATGTGCCACGGATTGTGTGTGAGTTGTGAGTCGCATATAGATGCGGACTTGCGTGCTGACTGATCATTGGTGCGTACAGGACGTGCGTTAGGATATAACTGCTAATAGATTTGTGTAGAAGACTTGGAAGTTATTAAGGATTAAACAGTGTCGTGGAGACGACGCATGTATAGTATCATTGGGGAGAGAAGACAGTTATTAGCGTAGGGGCTACATATTCAGTACACACATAGATTTGGGCCGATAGTGTCTCGTATGAGCACTACTTTCTGCCTCGGGGCCGATAGTTCTCGTATGAGAGCTACTTTCTGCCCATGGTCGATAGTGTCTCTTATGAGCGCTACCTACTACCACTCTCTCTCCATCTATGTTGAACACCTAAGCTCCTGCGTAGAACGTTGTCTTCTAAAGTGCATTCCACATAGATTAGTTAGGAACCTTTATGCATGTATATTTTCTATTGAGCTTTTATTATTTAGTTATTGGCATGATATTATGTGTCTTGTTATGTCCCTCTAAGGACCTGGTGATCTCTCCAGGTGTGTGTTTCGTGGTTTCTTGCAGGTGCTCTGGCTAAGGCCATGTCCTTCCATTCCTTCGAAGATGATCGCTCTTGGTTCGTCTCGATATTTTTGTGGGTCATTTCCTTGTATACTTTCTCTCATTTTGAAAGTTGGTAGTGGACTTTGTCTCCGCCCAACGATTGTACTATAAATAGTCAAGTTGATTTTATACTATTATTCTTTTCATTGTGGATGAGATTTAGTTTGTCTTGGATTACTACATTATACAGCTTATGTATACATACGAGTCTTCATATATTGGAGTAGACTTCGTAGGTATACAGCTGGCATGATACGTATCTAGTCCCAAGTATTTTGGGACTGGGGCGTTACAGCCATTTCCGATATCTCCTTCATATGCTCCTGCTTGTAGAGTATTGAATCAGAGAAATATGCTTCAACACCCTTAAAGGGATTGATATCTACAAATTCGGTCTTCACAACCCCTTGAGAATCCACGTACTTGAAGCATTAGTGAAGAGTTGAAGGCACAATGTTATGCTCATGTATCCATGGTCTTCCAAGGAGGATGTTGTAAGATACATGTGAGTTGATAACATAAAATGTCGCCATAGTTCGAAGATCACCAATTTGAATCTTCAGACGAATCTTTCCCAGTGGTTTACTCTTTCCAGAGTTGAAACCAACTATTGTAGTACTAGTGTAAGTCAAATCACTAGTAGGGATCGTCAAAGGTCGTAGCATACTTTGAAGAATTATGCTAATTGAAGACCCAGGATCGATGTAAATCCTGTCAATTTTTGTGGATTCAATATACCCAGTGTAGCACAGAGGTCTGTCACGCTTGTTATGCTTCAACAACATATCTTCTTGTGTGAAGTTAATATTAGAAATTGCCTCCATCACACTATGACATTGTGGGCATGATACTGGTATATTTTCAGGACTCTTGAGTTGAGCTAAGCATGAATCAGCTTGTAGCAAAGTTTCACTCAAAGTTTTACGACTTTCTTTAGAAAGGCGAAGCAGCTCAAAGATCGAAAGTCTAGCCGAAGTATTAGCTAACTGGGCTAGAATATCAAATTTGTAGGGTTTCATCACTACCCATTGATTTGTAGTAGATTTCAATGGGACATTAAAGCGTACTGCTTTCTGTTTCCCCTTCTCAATCACAGATGGTTTAGCAGGAACAGAAGATGATTGAGCTGGAACTGTTTCATCAACGTCCTCCGCTTCTTTAGAAGATCCCTCATAATCTTTGTGGTACTCTTTCCCAGATCTCGTACCAGCAAAGGTCTCTTCTTCAGACTCAGGAGAATAAAGTACCATATTGCAGGATTTAGTCTTATTTTCCTTGGTCTTTTCTTGTGAGGATTTTTATGAGGAACCTCAAAACCCAATTTGAGAGTGGATTTTTGACTTTGAAGTTATAAAGGAAGTCGCATTCCTTTATCATAATTCAAGCCTTCCGTCTTTTGAAAGTCATAGCCCATCTTTTTTATGATATGGACTGATTGCTGACTATACAAATGAGTGGGTAGCGGACTTTCAATAGATGGGTTAACAAAGGAAGAAGAAACATAAACATCTGTAATCATAGGAGAAGGAGGCATAGAGACTTCTGTAGAAGGAGGAATAGAAACCTCTGTAGCTACAGGGACAGAAGGAAAAATTCCTGTAGGAGCTTTCTCATAAGCAGCAAAGACCTGTTGTGCCCTGTATAAGGGGACACTATTCATTGCTAACCATTGCCGATGATTAAGCTTGAGTTTGGAAGGAGGAGCCAAACTTGGAGGGCATATATTCAAATCCCTCAGTCTATCCTCTAAAGGAATTCAACCCCATAAATGATCCAAATCATCATGGTCCGGGGTTAAAAGATGAGAAATCATGTTGCAAGTTCTGACTTTTTTACCTTTCTTAGATTTCGAAGTTGTACCTTCATTCTCCATTTCAGGCACTAAATCAGGGTGTACCCACATGATTTCGCCATTTTTTAGTGTAAGAGGCAAAAGTCCTTCATTTTACTCTCTGGCAGGCGGGATATTGACAATCTTCATCGTCGCCTTTGGAATTGAGACAATTCCATCTGGGACTTGCTGTGGAGAAAAACCTCCAAACTGAAGAGAAATTATATTGGTTGTGACCGTATGCTCATCGTTGGTTAAAGTGATGGCATTGGCATTTATCAGCTCCTGGATTTTCTTCTTCAAGACATAGCAAGCCTTCGTAGGATGATTTATGTATCTGTGATAGATACAATACTTAGGATTATCGGTCAGATTTACCTCATTAGGCCTTTTCGGCTCTGGAATCTAGAGTTTGCCACTCTTTACCAGACATTGGAATATTCCTGGGATATCACTGTCATCGAAAGAATATTCTTCTTTTGGCTTGGAAGACTCATGATTATTCGGCATCGTTTCAGGTTTTGAAAGATTAACCACTTAGGTTTCCTTCTCTTTCCCATTATGATTGCCGGAATTATTATTTGAAGAGTTTTTCTTCCCTTTGTCTTCTGAAGTGAAGATCATCCCGTGGTCACGAGCCAACCTACTATTGGTCTCGGCTGAAACTGCTGCTATGATAAACGAAGCCCAATCTGTGAATTGGGAACCCGTAAAGACAACAATTGATGGTCGCAGATTCATCTTGCACGTATCGATCAGTGCTAAATCTGGCATGCCTGGAGGCATTTTCAAGGTAGCCAGTCGGAAGCGTTCTATAAACGTCCGAGTATCTTTTTTCTCTTTTTGCTTAATTTCTATTAGGGAGGACACATTCATGTCCATTCCTCCCTCATAGAAACGGGAGAGAAACATTGCTTTAAATTCGTCAAAAGACGAAATGCAATTGTCGGGTAGACTACGATACTAGTCGTAAGCTGAATCCGTCAAACACCCGATGAAAACTCGGGTAAGAAGAGCATTATTCTTATGCAAATGTACAGTCATAATATCAAAGTAATTGATATATTGACTAGGAGATGCCTTTCTATCAAATAACACCATGAATTGTGGCTTGAACTTTGGAGGAAAGGGCACATCATTCCAGTGAGGAGGATAAGGTTGCTTAATCCCTAACCTCTGGAGCTGATCCTTGTGCTTCAGAACTTCAAACTATGCTTTTAGCTCATACATCGCTTGAATAGCTTCACTGGTTTGAGGAAGCACATTTGATTGAATAGTTGTTGGATATACCGTAACCCCCACCAGAGGTGGTACATCTTCTGGAATGATAGGATCTGGAGATGCAGAATTTTGATTGATAGCAGGCTCCTGACTAAGGTTATTCAAGGGTATATCAACCCCTTGATTATCTTGAGTTTGTGCTGCTACCTGCACCGGAGTTATCACTGCTGGCTGAGCAGTTTGCTGAGTCATTATTATTTGATGCATACTTTACATCATAGTAAGCATGTCCTTCAGCGACTGTTCAACTACCGAGAGATGTTGTTCTGTATTAGCAGTTGACGTCTTCGGTTCATCTCCGATAGCATAAGATTCAACCTCCCTTGAGGATACAGAGGGATTGGTGTAGAAGTATGAATCAACGTTATCAGTTTCGGACTCTAAAGACGGGGTACCCCCAGCTTCTAGGTCAGAAGACTGCAACTGTCTTTGACTTCTCAATCGAGTATTCTGATATACTCCTTCGAAATTATCAAGAAGTTGATTGAAGTGTTATTGATCAGGAGTCTGGGACGAGTTGCCTCTTGGACTTCGTGCCCTGTTGGTATGAGATGCCATATTAACTGAGGCATATGACAACTCTTGTTCTTGATCATTAACTGATTGCTGAACATTGTAGCCTAACCGATCAAAAACTGACCGTTTAGAAGCCGAATAACAACACTTGATTATAATCTGGTGACACTCACAATGATAATCTTCTTTGGGGAGTGTCACAGAAGATTTTCTGTCTTTACGCTTTTGTACAAGCAGCTCGCATAAATCAGTAGGAGTAGAGGGAGTAGTCTTCTTTATTATATTTGGGACAAAAAATCGTTTAGTCCCTTGTGTATAAAGAAGATTACTGGCTGCATTAGCATAACCAAACTGAGCATTTTTACGTGCCTGGAGTTGCGTGCGTAAGTCCTGAGATTGTTGTGCACAAAGGACTCCATCAGCATTACGCGTAATTTGAAGGTTTGGTACCTTGCGTAAAGCAGTGTAAGAAGGCTGTTGGTGGAAAATCAAAGTTTTACCAACAATAGAATTCATATTTTTACGCTGTATGCGTGTAGGCAAATTCATTTTAGATACAGAAGCATCATTATAACTTTCATCTACTCTGTCACTGACAGGAGATTTACCTTTACGTGTAGAGCGTAAAATATGAGTATCTGCCACGTGACTGACGGGAGATTTTCTTTTATGTGTGGAGCGTAAAGCTTGGTTGTCTATCACGTTACAGACGGGAGACTAGTTTTTACGCACAGAGCGTAAAGTTTGGTTGTCTACCACGTCACAGACGGGAGACTGGTTTTTACACACAGAGCGTAAAATTTGATTTTTATGCACAGAGCATAAAACTTGATAGTCTGCCACGTCACAGACGGGAGACTGATTTTTACGCCCAGGGCGTATCACTGAAGTAGAGACTGCCTCGTCACCGACGGAAGTCTCCATAACAAGAATAGGAAGGATTCCTTTGCCTTCAGAGACAACAGGGAGATCCGAGGATGTTTGGACTTAGGGATCCAAACTTTTCGCGCCTTCCGCGATTTCTGAACATTAGAGCAGTGAGTACTACCCCTAGTTCGGAGCATTTCTTCGTAGGCAGTCTGGTTGAAGTGCACAACTAGAGTCTTCTTTTTTGAACCGATCGACACATCATCATATTGAGCAATTGCCTTCTCGTCAGAGGAGAAGGTCATCCCCAGCAGAGTCGCTATTTTGTTTCACTTAACAAAATGCCTAAAAATTGGCTTTTGAAAGAAAATTAGAAAAAGTACAAAAGTACAAATTGTTCTGGAAAGTATTGCTATGGAAGTCTGATCTGAGAGCAATCACTTTGTTCCTTGGACCATATGATGATGATGAACAAAACTGCTTGAAGAAGACGAACAATTGGAAGAACTAAGTCACCGGAAAGGTATCGAGCAACGGCACTGATGGCACAGTCGAATGCTTTCTTGCTTTGCTTTACCTTGTTCTTGAGGAAAAGTTGAAGAAATGCTTCTGGGAATATCACTCTAAAAATATGAGTTTTCTCAGAATCTCCTCTCCTGCCTCTATTGATCTCTTGATGTTCTCTGTGTTGAAAAATAAGTCTATTTATAGACTAGACCCTTTGTGCGTAAAAAGCAACAAAATCGGGTCTCTACGCGAGTAACTGTCACCCACGATATAAATCATCCTCTACGCACGGTGACACGTGTCCCATGTAGAGTTTTAATCTTTACGCATGGTGACACGTGTCCCACTACTTCAACAAAATAGGAAGAGCACGTACACACGTTCCTCGATAAGTGTGGCATGAAAGCCACGTAAGCAAACCACGTTCCCATGTAGTCAGGAAAGCTCGGGCGTAAAAATGACCCAAATACACTCCCTGCGTAAAGTAGCGGACTGGGCGTAAAATAGCTCAAAATAGACTTCCCGCGTAAAGTGGCTAAAAAATAGCCTTGAGCGTAAAATTAGCTCAAATAAACTTTACGCCCACAATAACCTTGAGCGTAAAAGCTCGAATAGCTATCGTGCGTAAAAGAAGCATTTTATTGAGCGTACAGTAGCCCATCTGCACACTAAACGACAGTATTGGGTTTAGTGTAAATCTAATCCTCTCGGCTTCTGTGCAATCCTGCTGTCAGAAAATTATTCTGTCATATCAAATCACTCGCATTAAATGCGGCCTGACAGTCTGTCGTCCAAGCGTAAAGTGGAGGATAACTCTCGCGTAAAAGCTTCCAGCGTAAAGTATAGCTTGCGTAGAGAATAACTTGTGTAGAGTTTAGCTTGCGTAGAGTCTGAGTTTGACTCAGTTTGAATTGCGTAAAGTTCTCAACTTCTTTGACTTAGTCCATTAAGCACTTTTTACGCCCCTACATAGAGGGTGCCCCTTTTTCCTTATCTCTATGATCCCTCTAATTGGTACCTAATTTCCTATATAGATAAGTACCCCTTATCCTAGACTAAGGTCCCATCTTACATCATACATTAGTCCTGGACAGTACCATGTTCTACATTTCGTAGATAACACCACTTGTATATTCCTGAATTGAATATGCCACTGCCTATTCCTTTATCCCAGGTCTGAAACCACAAAACTAATGGTACAACTCTGGTACAGGGCTATGCTTACATTAGGTATAACCTAGTTGTACTGAAAAATTTTACAGCTACAAACCATTGCTATATTCCTACCACAGACTATATTTCATACGTTGGACTAACAATGAAGGCATGATGTCCCAATTCCTAATACTCGAGGGTACCCCTACACTGATCATATAGCCCTACACAAAAGAACACATGTCTTAGTATTTTACAAGGCAGCCTTTGTAGCTACTTCAAACTGAAGGTCAGCTATTAAAGGTTAATGAACTAAGGATTTGTAATGCTCTTCAACAATCCTAGGTAAACTAATATAACAACTAATACATGGTGCAATTCCATGTAAGTGCAAACTGTACATCCAAAGGCGACACTAACTCTGATACCTGGGTCTTAACTTCCTAATCCCCTACACTCTCAATTCCTGATACTCCTACCTTGTGTCCCCCTACTGTACGATACCTTCTACATGTCCTGAGATCTCCACATGGTTCTGTCCTTCGTACTACAAGGTTGCTTGCAAACCTTTCCTTAGTTTTCTTTGGGCTATGTGTCATTTATCCCTATGGTTGAAGACAAATCACCTGGTATACATTAAAAGGATAATCGGTTAAGATACATTAAGGTCTCAAGGTTACCTATCAATGTCTAATTGATACTAGGTGGGTCCATAAGTCTGGATACAAGGAAGGTCATGTGTCAGTTCGAATCTGAAAGCAGGACCAATCCTTCAGTATCTAATAAGTGCTTAGCAACCTTGACATAAATGTCAGTATCAAAACTGATAGGTGGCCCATAATCTTGCTTAACTGATGTCTACCCATATCTTATGGTTCTCGTAGATACCCTCCCTACATGTTAGCTACAACTTACTTAGGAATCTACCCCTTAGTGTATAGTTGCAAAAAGAGACTTCATCAACACCCTGCCCCCCTTTGAATCATCCTATCAATACTCAGCTATCCATTACTACTATACACATCTAGGACAGCTATACCTATGTAGGAAAATACACTTGGGCTTATACTCGCCTGCCAATATCTAATGGATACAGGGAAGTCTTCCTATGTCAGTGTCTAAATGTGCGCAGAGGAACATATCACACGGTGGTGTTTAATGGTTAGTAAGGAGAACCCCCCATTCCTATATGAGTACAGGTTCAGTTAATCCCTACCATACTCTACTGTACTGCTATTGGAGAACTGCCTGATACCGAGACTATGCCCTATTACATGAACACTCTCTTGTTCTACCAACATGGCCACAGAGGTCTAGTAGTGTCATATGGGTACAGGGCAATCTACAGGGGATGAAGTATTATACTAGAGGTACTGAGATTTCTCTAGTTTCTGATTGGTATAGTATCTCAGGGTTGCACTCGTGCCAGAGAGCCATTTGTATAATGCAGTTTTTACGCCTTTATGACTTTACCTAGGAAATTCATCAAACATCTACCCATCCTCCCTAGTGTTCTGTTAGAGACAGTAAATGGGCAATTCTAAGAGTAGGTGAACTTACCTTTGATTTGAAGCAGAACTTGATTGCTCCTAGCCCCTCCTTTGTTTCCTTGCAATCGAGAGAATGTAGATTATTTAGGGTTTGTAGAGGGGTTTTGGGGGGTCGGCTGCTACTCCCACCTATATATACATTAGTTTTAGATATGATTGTATCCAATTCAAATCGGTTTTGGATTTGATTTGGGACTAGGCTTGGATAAGTAAGGGTTTTGTTTTTGAATAGATGACCCTATCACTTGGGGATTTGAATCTAAGAGGGTCGGCCGTTTAGAACTTAGGATTTGAATCATGGGATTTTGCAATCCAGCCCCCTGTAGATTTGATGTTTGCAAAACCCCCCCTCCTTCTTCACTTTTTATTTACTAAGACTAAATATATATTACATATATACATGTGATTACTTAAATATATCTATGCGTTAATAAATAAGCAAGATAATAATAATACAAAAATGGGGATTTTGGCTCAAGGGCACACATCGGGTAAGTAGCAATACTGTTCCGCAAGGAAGAGTATTCAATATATATATATATATACATATATATATATATATATATATATATATATATATATATATATATATATATATATAAAATATATATATATATATATATATATATATATATATATATTTCGCTCTCTCTCTTCCTTATATATCTATATAGATACATGTATCTATATTGATGTATATATACTCCTATATGATAAGTACAAGAAATATTTATAGAATATTATAAATAAAAATAACCAACTGTAACATATATTTATTAAATTTATTTACTAAAATTTGTATTAATAGAACTCAATTTATATGCATATAGGTATATATCTCAACCTTATAAATAGAATTCAATAATAAAAATATTTATTCATGTATTTATATCCTATGCATACATTTATTTGCACACAATATATGTATAGCCTAGAAATCCTCTAAAATCTAAAAAGAACAATTTAAGAATATTGTTTTTCATATTTCCAAAATAATAATAATTTAAATAATAAAACTAATATTATACGCATATCAATATTTAGAAAATATTTGTCAATACTTAAAACTAAAAAACGAAATATATGCACATGCACAAAATATATTTACATATCTACATGGATGCCTCTGGAAGTACCGCATGACTACATGGGCTTAGGTTTGGTTCGGGTTCAGTCTGGGCTAAATTGGTTCAACCGGGTCTCCTAAAAGTCATAATCTTTATTAAATAACTATTTAAATCTTTTATTGGGGTCAAGTCACAACTTTGACTCGTTTTCCTAATTTGGACACTGCTATGGCTTGGCCTTCCTTAGCTTGTCTAATACACTAGCCAAAGCACTCATCTACACTAACCGTGCCAAAAATTTAGTCGATATATATCTTAAAACTTAACCATGGCTAAGGCCATATATATATATATATATATATATATATATATATATATATATATATATATATATATATATATATATATATATATATATATATATATATATATATATATATATTTTATGCCAAATATATATATATATATATATATATATATATATATATATATATATATATATATATATATATAATATATATATATTATATATATATATATATATAATATATATATATAGTATGCCAAATATATAGTATGCCAAATATATATAGTATGCCAAAATATATAAATATATAAAAAAAAAAAAAATATATATATATATATATATATATATATATATATATATATATATATATATATATATATTTTCTTATATATATATATATATATATATATATATATATATATATATATATATATATATATATATATATATATGCGATCCAAGTCGGGATAACAAAGACACCGGAAGCAACGGGCCCATCAGCACCATCACCAAAAAAACCTCTTCCAAGAAGAACAAAAGCAAGCCAAAGCAGACGACGGCAAGGACGACTAGGTCCGCCATGAAGCACAGTCACCCCCTTCCCATTTCCTCAGCAGATGCTTAACATCATCTCATGGAATGTGAGGGGGATCGGAAATAAGCCGACGATGAACAAAATCCTCAGTCTCAAGAAGACTTATCGCATTGACCTCTTAATCATCATCGAACCAAAAATCCCTTAAAAAAATAAAAGCCACTCAACTCAAGTTAGGATTCCTACAAGCCATCGTTGGTTGCAATGACATTTGGATATTTCTTGCGCAAGACTTCAAATTTGGCATCATCCAAGACTCATCCCAGTCCCTTACTTGCTGGGTTGAACACCCGGCCCTTAAGTCCCGTTCCATCCTCTCCGCAGTTCATGGAAGTTGCGACATCCCCGAGCGAAGATTGCTTTAGGCAGACATGCTGCTAGTCCATTCTCTAGGGCTACCGTGGCTTAGCATCGGGGACTTCAACACGGTCTCCAAGAGAGAGGAGAAGTCTGGTGGCCGCCCTCCGCCCCAGCCAGCGATGGATGATTTCAACAACTTTAGCTTTCTTGGGCTCCTTACCCCTATCCCCTTTCACGGCAGCGAGTTCACCTGGTACAACATGCAGGAGGGTCATCGGCGCCAGTACTCCCGATTAGATCCGGCGTTGATTAACGAACGCTGGTCCGACATGGGCCTGATCTCCAACCTTCCTCACCTGAACTCCACTGAATCGGATCACTCCCCTCTTCTTGTCCAGATCAGCAACAACCACACCAGCAACAAAAAAACATTCCGTTTCTACGACTTCTGGCGACATCACCCCCAATTCCAGAACGCCGTTGCCTTTGTGTGGAATTCGGTCTCTGGTCTTGACCCCATGGTCCGTATGGCGGATAAACACTTAGCTACTTGCAAGGCCCTCTCAACATGGAGCAAAGAAGCCTACAGTGACATCTTCCAGGCTATCAGGAAGGCGGAGGACGATGTCAACCGCGCGGAGTCCGATTTTGCCACTAACAACTCCACGGAGGCCTGCGCAGCTCTCAACCTCGCCAGAGCCCTTCTTAAAACCAGACTGAGAGTGGAGAATGATTTCTGGAGGCAAAAAGCCAGATCGACTTGGGACACCGACGGCGACCGGAACACCAGGTTCTTCCATGCTTGCGTCAAAGGATGCAGAAAGAAATTAAAATTATACCGAATTTTCAACGAAAACGATAATCTGGTGGACGACCAGGCCGGTATTCAGGCTGCGGCTGTGAACTACTACTCCAACCTCTTCACCAAACACCGAGTCGTTAAAGACGTGACGCTTCTGTCTGTTATCCCTTCCCTCATTAGCGATCATGATAATGCAACCCTGCTGGCTACAACTTCGGAGGAGGAGGTTAAAGCGGCAGTTTGGTCCATTAACGAGCATAGCGCCCCGGGGCCGGACGGCTTCAACAGGGTCTTCTTCAGAGCTTGCTGGGACATCATTAAAATTGACCTAGTTGAAGCCAATAAAGCTTTTCTCCAAGGGGCCAGATACCCCAATTCTATTTCCAGCGCCAACATCATCCTTATCCCCAAGACTGACAATCTGAAAACCTTCAAAGACTTCTGCCCGATCAGCCTCTGCACCTTCACCGATAAGATCATATCCAAGATCGTCGCCAACCGGATGTCTGACCTCCTTCCCAAGATCATTTTCGAACAACAAAGCAGATTTGTCAAAGGCCGCAACATTTCAGACAACATCCTCCTAGCCCAAGAGATGATCACGTGTATGAAGTTCCCGTCGAGGAGGGGGGAACGTGGCCATCAAACTCGACATGGAGAAAGCATATGACCGGTTGGACTGGCAATTCATGATTTGGGTTTTCAGAGCCTTTGGCTTCGCCGAACCATGGATTGATATCGTTTTCAGATCGATCAACAACGCGTGGTTCTCTACCATCATCAATGGCCAGGCGGCGGGATTCTTTTGTTCCTCTCGGAGGGTTAGACAGGGGGACCCGCTCTCGTCCACCATCTTCATCATTGCGGCCGAGGCCCTCAGCAGAAGCCTCAATAGTATGCCCAATATGCCTGGCTTCAAATACTTCCACACCACCATCGGCTGCCCTCTCATCACTCACCTGGCTTGCGCTGATGACATCCTCATCTTCTCCGCTGGAGACAGCAGATCGATCGAGGCTGTCATGCATATGATCGCCAGATACACCACCTGCTCCGGTCAGCACGTCAACAACAACAAGAGCGTCATCTACACCCATCACAAAGATGACATAACTCGCTCAACTTTCTCGCCAATATGACCTCCTTCTGTACGGCATACCCCCCTTTCCAATATCTTGGGTGCCCGCTTGTGTATGGTAGGGCCAACTCAGGTATTTACGAGCACCTCGTCGACAGGATCCGTAAACTGATTGTCGGATGGCACAATACCACCCTATCCCCAGGGGGCAAAACGATCCTCATCAAACACGTACTATCATCAATCTCGATGTACACCCTTATCGTCTGTGCCCCGCCTCTGAAGGTGCTCCACTCACTAGAATCCCTCTTCGCCAAGTTCTTCTGGGGTCATAGCGACGGCAAGGACAAACATCACTGGGCCAGTTGGGAGACGATGGCCAAGCCTACTGAAGAAGGAGGTCTGGGCTTCAGCAGGCTAGCCCACAACTTGGACGCCTGCTCCATTAAGTTATGGTGGAAGTTGCGCACCGAGACCTCCTTATGGACGAAATTCATGAGACCCAGGTATTCCAGATTCTCCCATCGTTCTGAGGCGATCTCCAATAACAGATCCTCGGCATCGTAGCGCCGCATGATTCGGGGCCGCATCACCGCTGAACCACTTATTCGGCTTCAGTTGGGCGACGGCCGCTCTCCGGCTTGCCTGGAGCGGTGGTTAGGTGATGACATCATATATCCCAACAGTTACTCCCCCGGGGTGCGCTATTAGGGATCTATGGGAAGGCAGCTCCGGATGGGATTAGAGGAAGGTCAGAAATTGGCTAGGACAGCCAGAGGAAAATAGTCTTCTTACTGCTAACCTCCAGATTACTGACACGATCGATACTTAGAGATGGTCACCCAACCCGAGCGGGTCATTCACTTTGGCTTCCGCCAGACTGGTGGTCAGAGGCAGCGGGCCGTCTAATATTGTTTATGCCAAGTTTTGGCAGACATGCATTTCCATCAAATGGTTTATTCTCATCTGGTGCACTTTTCGTCGTAAGATTCCGACGGATGACACCATCAGTTCCATGGGATTCAGCCTCGCTTCGAGATGTCACTGCTGCAAGGAGCACAAAATAGAATCTGTAGAGCACGTCCTTCTCTCGGAGGAGTTGGCTACCGACCTTTGGTCTAAGATTCACAATAGACTTTGCATGGTTCAGCCGACCGGGGGCTTCGACAATCTCCTGGCCTACTGGAGCCGATCCCACGGACATCAGATCGTAGTAACCGCTGGTATCTGGGTTCTATGGAAAAACAGAAACAAATTCAGATATGAAGGCCGGCCATTTCTTCTGCCTCAATTGTTCAGAGAGGTCATCAGACAATGCTTCAATGCCAGGAAGTGCTGCTCTCACATCTCTACCTCGTTCTGGGAGGCCCTGTCTTAGGCCGCCCTGCCCCTGTTTTTTGTGTGCGCGAGTCGCGCTTTTCGCTTTCTGTCCTTTGGTCGCTTTTTGCGCTTACTTGTATAGGCTTCGGCATTTTGTGCCTATTCTCTAATAAAGTTCGGGGGTTTAAAAATATATATATATATATATATATATTTTTTTTTTTTTATATATATATATATATAGTATTAAAATATATATATATATATATATATATATATATATATAGTATTAAAATATTATAAATATAATCATATATATACAAAATTGTATTTAAATCTATTGGGCTATATAACATCCCAAAATAATATTCAAAATAATTCTACTAAGTCATGGCAACCTACATTAGGCTCTACCAAGTGGGGTTAGCTCAGTTAGGGCCCAAACATATTTTCTAGTCAAATCGAACTCAAAAAGTTAACCAATGAGCCTCTTGTGCCATTCGCAAATAAATAGCACATGAGAACTCAAATGAGTGGCACACCCTTGGCACATGTGTCGTATGCTCAAAATGGGTCAAAATCATATAGGGTCAAATAGTTTTGATCTATGTCGAGTCCGAACTCATGTTCGAAATTAGGTCTAGAATTACGGTAAATAATCAAATAGCCTAAATTGACCCAAAGTTGCGCGAAGTCAAAAGAATGTTAGGGAACAAGTTTGGATGAGACATGATATATCAACTTGAAGGCGGATGATGAGAACATAAAATGTTATATTTTTATCCCTTAATGTTCATCATTTTATGCTCATTTTATGACTAAAGGTACTCATTATATTTATATTTTGCAGTAGGATGAATTTGGAGACACTATGTGCAAAATGGAGCTAAAATACAATTCTAGACAATTTTGACACCTTTCACCAAAATGGGCATAACTTCCTCATCTGAAGCACAATTGAGGTTCTTCAACATGATTCGGAAAGCTAAGACAGAGGGCTACAACTTTCATATTTTGTGATTTTTGAGATTCTGGCTACATCATGGACGAAATCAGACTTGAAGTTGGGTCAAAGATGCTGTGAACAAAAATAGGAACCAAAATAACCATTTCCCTACTTATTCTATGACTTAGTTTATTTGGTTTGAGAAGTTGTAACTTTTAGAGGATATGTGGGGAGATATTGTGGGCTTGAAACAACTAATTTATGGTGTATAAAAGGGGGTAGAAATCATGAGAAGACACAAAACACACAACACAACTCTTCTTCTTCTTCTCCAACTTTTCTTTTGAAGTTTTGATGAACATGTGTGGCTAAAAGTCTTGTTGGTCGAAGAGTACGGAAGCCTTGGAATCAATAAAAACTTGTGAGATTTAATTTTTGTTTATATTTTTGATTTGTACTTTGAGTATCAAATGTTTTCTTATGCATATTTTATAATTATTTTGTTTAATTACTGGGATGCATACTAGTTTATTATTCTTGATAATCTACTGCTGAATTAGATATCGAATCCTGAATTGTTCGATCCATCTAATTCATGAAGCAACCAAAATTTAATAAATTACTGCTTTGTATTATTAAATCTTTGGAAGAAAACATTCGACTAAATTAAATGCAACCGTTTGTGCTTGTGTTGTTTTGTTTCATCAATCTCATTGAGTTTAATATGCTACTAGATTAAACTTTTAGCACTTGTCTGGGGTTGTTTAATAGTTAAGGTTAATTAGGTCGCTTGTTTCTAACTAACTGTGGCTAAAGGAGATAGGAAAAGAATTCCAACGACGAATATTCATAATACATATCAATATATTTGCATCTATGATCAGTTTTAAGATTCCAATGGTAGACGTAGACTTAGACCAACATTTGTTATTTTGATTTATTTTCATATTCTACTTGGTCTTTTTTATTGACTTTCATTTTATTCATCCCCCCTTTCATTATTCACATAGCACAAATATAAACTAATTACTCTCCGTGGAAACGATCCTTACTCACACTGCTACATTTCTAAGAGTAAAGATTTTATTTTTGGGTGCCTACGACAGCACACCAAATTTTGGTGCCATTGCCAGGGAGTAATTCTAGATGAAGTTTGTGCATTTTATTCTCATGAAACAATTTTTTGTTTATTAGAAAAAAAGATTTAATAGGACATGGCGACCAATTCTCAACAATTTGGCACTTGGCTGGATCTTCCATCTAGGCACGCTAACGAGGTAAATGTTTCTTCTCTTCAACAACAAATTGCTAGTTTAACTTCTCTTGTTCATCAAATGGTTGTAGGTGGTAACATGCAAACAACAATGGCTTGTGGGATTTGTTCATTTGTAGGACATCCAACTAATATGTGTCCAATACTTGAAGACGAGCCCAATGTAACTCAAAATTTTCCAAGTTACCAGCAGTACAAGCAACCATATCTCCATGAACAACAATCGAACCAAACTTCTAATTCTGATATGTCTTTAGAAGATATTGTTAAGTCTATTGCCACTGATACCTTGCAATTTCAACAGGAGACAAGGGCCAGCATCCAAAGTCTGAATAATCAAATGAGCCAAATGGCTACTACAATTAAAAAGGTGGAGGCACAAAGTTCAAAAAACTTATCATCTCAAATAATAAATCCAAAAGATAATACAAGTACAATCATTTTGAGAAATGATAAAGATGTGGACATTCTAGCAGAAGAAGCACCAACGTCGTCAAAACAGGAAGAAAGAAAAATAGCGCTGCAGACACGAATATTCTTAATGACGACGTAGTACCAAATACAGGAGAAGTTTTTGAACTTACTAGCAAAGATGGATTAGATATTGCCATTAGTGAGCATCTCATGAAGGAGAATAAGGAGTTAGTCTTGAGTAATAATATGCACAAAACTGTTGCAGGATTGAATGCTTTTATAAAAAGACAACATTCAGATAACATTTCTTATATTTTATTATCAATTTTTAACAAGATGTTTTTACCCTCTATTTTGCAGGCCTCTATTCAAGATGTAAAATCTTTGCGTAGTTGTCTCAAGTGTGCATAGAGCCGAGCCAACGACGTATTAAACAAAGGCGCTGCTTGGGAGGCAACCCAATGGAAGTTTTTCATATTCTTGTATTTTTTTTGTTCATTTTTGTCTTTTCTTTGCATTTAGACTTTTATTGGTGACAATGTCAGTTTTAATTGTAGGTGAGGATATTTATGTTTGGTTTTTTTTTAAAATAAATGAATTTAAAAATAAAATTTAAAATATTTTTTTGTTCTTCATTTATTTTCAAAAAAAGGGACATTTATTCTTATGGTTTTCAGTAATTTTTGTTGTGTATGTCATGAACAAGAGTTAACTAAGTTTAATAAACTTCATAACATGATTGAATGAGTAATCTTTTCAACTTAGAATTAATTAGTCTAGTATTTTTCCTTGAGAATGGTTGTGACTAAATTTGGTAGACAAAAGCCGGTAAAATTTTGAGCCTTTAGACTGACACATCAGTCCCACTATTCTTGATGAGTGATATTCTTCCATGGATTTGTTTCTCTAGAACTTGCTTTGATTCTCTTCAAGGTCACATCAACACATGCATACATGAACATGATTAAGACATTTTTTTACGCTACTTAAGCCAAATAGCCTTCCCTGAAATTATTTTTCCTTTGGTTGAACCCCTTTGAGCCTTATTGCTTTTATTTTTGTGAACCCACATTACAAGCTTTAATCTGGAAAAAAAATTCTTACCCAAGTCGAAAGCTAGTGGAGTATTATGATATGTATGGGTGTATATGAAATAAGTGTGGGGGTATTTAACTTCTAGTTTGGCTACATATTTTTCATTCTTAAATTCTTGTGTCCCATCATGATTGAGAAAAAAAGAGAAAAAGAAAAAGAAAAGAGAACTGAGAAAAAAATGAAAAAAAAAAACGAAAGAAGAAGAAGTAAAAAAAAGTGATGGAGGAAATAACTTTTGATATCCATCTTCATGATTCCTTCCAAAATTTTAAACAAAGGGATATGTTGAATGCTTTGAATGGAGTGATTAGTTTACATATTTTATATATTCGAGCTTGAGTTAAATCATTTTTGCTCCACTACTTTTGATGGCTTTTGAGCTACACTCTCAAAATATATCCTACCTTAATCCTAAGCCCCGCTACAACCCATAAAAAGTCATTATGATTTGTGTTATGCATGTGATCCAAGTGGTAGAGAATGAGAAGATATGCAAGCTTATGGTAGATCATTTCTATTGGAATGAATTTGAGAGAAACACTTACCCTTCAAACCATGAGAGCTGAGTGTTTATTCCCGTGAGAGTCTACCAATTTAGTTTACACTATCTTCAAGTGAAAATACTTACTAAGAAATTAAAAGTTGTCTAAGAATATATTTTCAAGACATGTTATGGGTTTTAAAGAGCTTGGTTATTCTTTATTTATGACATTACAACCTTGATTTTTGTTTTTAAAAAAAAAATTTTAAGTTTTGTCCGAGGAAGAACAAAAGTTAAGTGTGGGGGTATTTGATGAGAACATAAAATGTTATATTTTTATCACTTAATGTTCATCATTTTATGCTCATTTTATGACTAAAGGTACTCATTATATTTATATTTTGCTGTAGGATGAATTTGGAGACATTATGTGCAAAATGGAGCTAAAATACAATTCCGGACAGTTTTGACACCTTTCACCAAAATGGGCATAACTTCCTCATCGGAAGTGCAATTGAGGTCCTTCAAAATGATTCAGAAATCTAAGACAGAGGATATGTGGGGAGATATTGTGGGCTTGAAACAACTAAATTATGGTGTATAAAAGGGGGTAGAAATCATGAAAGAGACAAAACACACAACACAACTCTTCTTCTTCTTCTCCAACTTTTCTTTTGAAGTTTTGATGAACATGTGCGGCTAAAAGTCTTGTTGGTCGAAGAGTACGGAAGCCTTGGAATCAATAAAAACTTGTGAGATCAAATTTGTGTTTATATGTTTGATTTGTACTTTGAGTATCAAATATTTTCTTATGCATATTTCATGATTATCTTGTTTAATTACTAGGATGCATACTAGTTTATTATTCTTGATAATCTACTACTGAATTAGATATCAAATTCAGAATTGTTCGATCCATCTAATTCGTGAAGCAACCAAAATTTGATAAATTACTACTTTGTATTATTAAATCTTTGAAATAAAATATTCGACTAAATTAAATACAACCGCTTGTGCTTGTGTTGTTTTGTTTCATCAATCTCATTGAGTTTAATACGCTACTAGATTAAACCTTTAGCGCTTGTCTGGGGTTGTTTAGTAGTTAAGGTTAATTAGGTCGCTTGTTTCTAATTAACTGTGGCTAAAGGAGATAGGAAAAGAATTCCAACGATGAATATTCATAATACATATCAATATGTTTGCATCTATGATCAGTTTTAAGATTCCAATGGTAGACGTAGACTTAGACCAACATTTGTTATTTTGATTTATTTTCATATTCTACTTTCTCTTTTTTATTGACTTTCATTTTATTCATCCCCCTTTCATTATTCACATAGCACAAATATAAACTAATTACTCTCCGTGGAAATGATCCTTACTCACACTGCTACATTTCTAAGAGTAAAGGTTTTATTTTTGGGTGCCTACGATAGCAGACCAGCAGACTTATCTACTTCAAAGCTCATGAAGGTTGTTTCGAAAGATTGACACTTCTTGTGCTCCAGAAATCAAAGCTACGAAAAATACATCTATATCATAATTAATACTATAATATAATTTAATAAATATAAAACCATATAAAATAAATGAAAAAATAATTGCCAAAAAATTAGGTTCCTCATAATCTACCCACCCTAAAAGAATTTCATCCTCGAAATTAAAATAAGGCTCAATAACGAAGAACTGCACTAGTACAAGTTATAGGAATAGTTCAAGGGATATGCTAGGTCACTACGGTGTCTCCTAATAACTTAAGTTATAATCAATCCTAAACCATTTGGTTTTCAACATATCTATCGTAAAACCTTAGATGGTTATCTCTAGTCGCTCTTCTTAGTACTGACGATCTTGCAATGATCTTGTTGAAGGCTTGTCTTCCTAACCAAATTATTATCACAATTATATAACTCTCCTTTTTTCTGTCCAAACTAAGGATACCTATCATTCCATCTAATTCTAACTATACAACTTATAGGGCATAACAATAAATGGGTTAGGTTACGCTATGTTTAGGTTATCCTTGTAGAGGCACAAACTCTATACTAAAATTATCACTATATTCTTGATCGAGTAACTACCCTAAGAGCGTAACCTAGTATGATCAAATATTTGTTTCTATACTAAGGATGTCTACCGACCTTTGGTCACACTATTCCATCAAACACATGCTACCCTAAAATTTCATAACCCTTACAACACTAGTTGCAAAAATTCACTACCACTAGATACCTATGGCATATGGCATCTCTAATCCCCCTCCTATCTATCAAGCAAACAAAACTCATTAGGCAAACTAACTTAAACTATAACTTAAGAATTTTTGATAAATTCTATAAAGCACGACCATTCGTCTCTCTGAAATATGAAGGGACGAGAAGCAATGGTACGAAAAAGCAAAGGAAGAATAGTCGAGGAAAAATACGAAGTTCAAGGACGGTAGAGAATTTTCTAAAAAAATTGTCAAGACAGTTGTGGATTGAGATTCCTAAGGGTTTAGTCATATTCGCAGGCCCGTTTGGTACAGTAACGTAACCGAAATGGCTAACTCAACCTACATGGGCCACCACAAAAACATGTAACGCTCTAGTCCCAAAATACGTATAGGACTAGGATACGTATACATGCCAGCTACGCATCAAGAGGACTCCAGTCCAGCTCGAATACGTATAAGCTGTCTGGTTGTTCTAGAATCAACTACATCTCAATCCACTAAATATCGATAACAATAACGAATCAAGTACGGTAAGGCTGATCAGACCATAATACACTGATTCTATAATAGATAAATATGTTAGAGTTGATCCCCAATAACACATTTATCATGAACAAGATAGAGAAAAATAGAAGCTTGTACAAGACTAGGCTATAATCCAGCAAGAATCAAATATAGGACAAAATCTAATTACGGAAGAGAAAGATAAAACACCAACTAAATATACCTGCAGTCTCGGTGAAGCAATCATCCCCCATCAGTGTACCATACCTTCATCTAATACCTGGAGAGATCACCATGTCCTCAGAGAACTAGCAAGACACATAATGTACATGCCTACTGTACAGTAAATAATATACGAGAAAATAAAAAATGGTACAAGAAACAATATGAGACAAACGAATAAGTATAAATGGCATACTGTCAAGGATAGTGCTATCAAGCATGACTAATAGTAATTCGGGGTAACCGCAGCCCGATGGGAGCTCACAGTCCTATAGTCAGTAGCCGATGGGGAATCCATAACTATAGTAAGGCTCATTCGCACTCGATGGGAGATCACGAACGAGGTGGTCAGGTATAGTCACGTCTAATAACAGGTCAGGGTCAAATCAAACGATCATGACCGGGTCTAGTCAATTTGTAGCTCCCCTTTCCGAAAATTTAGAAATATTATATTATTAATTATTTTATTAGAATGGTGATTTTAGGTTTTATAGATAAGTATTTAGTTAATTTTACGGTAGATGATTTTAACCATAGTGGAGTTTTGGAGTATAAGACGACTAGGATTTGTGGCCCGGGAGATGTAACAGTGTGCATTGACTAGAGTACTAGCCATGCCAGGAGAAACCGAGCCATAGTGATGTCCTAAGTAGGAAAACCATACCAAGTTGCGACTTAACCCTTACCGAAGATTTATTTATTTATTATTTATATTATTGATTTTAGGGAAATCGGTTATACTATTTTAGCCCGGACTGGACCGAACTAAGCCCAACCCATGTAGTCATGCGACACATCCGAGGACATGCGTGTTGACGTATTTTGGTGAGTGGACGGTTTTCCGTTTTAACGATTTAATAAATATTCCTAAGTATTCATATTTTAATATTATTATTATTATTATTGGTGGATATTCAATGATCTTGGTATAGAATAGGCTCTTGTACATTTCGGGGTTATTAGACTATAAGTAATGGTGTACACACCATTATTGTTTTATTGAATTTCGAGATTAGTATTATTATTATTATTATTTTGTTAGGGTTATTATTAAATAATATTATTTTATTATTCTTGGCTATATTATTCCCTTATCATATAAATATTATTATATAGGGCCATATTCATATAAATAGCACTAGAAGCATAGGCCAATGGAATTTATTTCGAGTTTTATAGAGGTGTAGATATATAAGCATATACATATATTTTCTTAATTTATTAATATATATATATATATATATATATATATATATATATACCTATATACTAGAAAAAAAAATATACCTATATACTAGATATATATTATATCTATATATATACTAGTATAATAGAGTTAATAAATAACAAGGGAATTGAACCTTTCCCTGCAGGCCCAGCTGAGAATACTCAAACCGAGAAGGGGGGACCACAACTAAACAAGTAATCCCCTCTCAAAACTGAGCCCTCCCTTTTGTTCACAGTGCCTAACCGAGCGAAATTCCTGTGTATATATACACAGGTGAACGAACTCTGGGGAAAAAACCCACAAACTCTAAAACCCTAAAACCGCGTGCCCTTCCCCACACGTGTGCGCCGCCGCTGCGCCACCGCGACAAGGCTGACGGTCGCAGGGAAAGGTCGCGCACGGCCACGAAGACTGCGTGCAAATACAAACGACAGCAGCAACAGCAGCGTATCGAGGCTTTTCCGCGCGACGTTTTCTCCGCCATCACTCCACCATCTTTCGAACTAATTTCGCAGGTCAGATCCCCATGTGACCCTCTTCAAGCCTCTTTAAGTAGATTGTTTTATTTCGCATCGAACACGACGAAATACGATTCCAAAGATCGACGTAAATCGGTCCCAAAATAGGACACAAGTATAGTCCGGACACTCATCTTGGAAGGCGATTCCTCGCCAATCCGTAGATTGATTCGAGAATCGATTTGAACAGAGTTATAGTCAACCTATAGGAGATCAAGACCTTTCTTATAGATTTATTTTTCATGTAATATATGGAGAGATAATAGATTCCAAAATCCTGGAAAAACCCATTTTCGAAAACTGAAAATTCAATAAAACTCATCCACACGACGTACGTCCCGCCAATCCGGACGACGTAGTCGTGTACCGTAAGTATCGAAAGCTGCGTAATGGTTTCGTGGTCGTGTGGGCTTTGACGGAATTCAAATTGGTCGCGTGTGCGCTACGAATTTGATACGTATCCGTCGAAATTCACCGTATCGTGCACTTTGCAAATTTCTCAATTACTTTGTGCATGCTCGTCAGATCAAAACAAAACTTATGCCAGCAGGACCGTATCATTTTTTTGGTCCGGTATGCCAAGTTTGGTCTGATTTTGAGACCGTTGATAAAATCGTCAATTTGCGGGCCCCACGGTCCCACTCAACGGGCGATTTTGTGCACGGCCTGCCGAAATTCAACTGTGGACATACGGTTGGGTTCATATCGAAAAATTGGATCCGTAGACGTGTAGTTTGACGACTTTAGAGACCGTTGACTCTGGCACGCTTTTCGGTGCAAAGCGGGTCCAACGGCGGACACCGTTTTGGCCCGAAATCACCGTTTTGCCCCTGTGTCCAGAATTGGACTTAAGGACAGGCAATCCTAGCTAATTTGACTATTCTGAGATTATTGGTATTGTCGATTTCAGCATCCGGGGACTGTTGTACGGGTTTTGACTATTGTGGCACATTGAGTAGTTCAGATTGTCGGTTTCACCAGCAGAGGACCACAGGCGAGTACAGTTTATTGTTTGTATTTCGATATTGATCTTTACTATATTTCATTGATTGGTCATTGGTTATGTGATTTTTATACTCTATGATAAATTGTTGAGTCGGGAATGAGAAGTACCAAGGATGTGTGATCCGACCATAGAGTGTTTATTTTCATGCAGTAGACATCGTAGACAGTGCTTACTTTTCTGCAAGTAGACATCGTAGACAGTGCTTATTTTCTGCAAGTAGACATCGTAGACAGTACTTATTTTCTGCAAGTAGATATTGTAGACAGTGCTTATTTTTTGCAAGTAGACATTGTAGACCGTGCGGTGTATTGGCCCAGACTGATCATATATCAAAGGTACTTCTAACAGTTGGGGAAAGTATTTTGTGTCTAATTATTGCTATTTGTTTTCTGTATTTCCTGTTTATTTTTAAAACTCATGATTGATGTCTAACCTTTATTTTATAGTCATTTTCTTTATTTGAAATTGCATTCTGTGGATTGTGCTCGTTCTATTCCTGACTGGAAACCAACATTTTCAGGTTAGCCGTGGAATCACTTAGCTTGGGGAGTGACGGAAATACTCGCCGACATAGCCTAGAGACTAGTTAGCTAGTTGAGTTGCAGTCATTCATTTATTTATACAAGTTTATATTTTTCTACAAATATAAAACTTGTGATCAATGTAAGTTAAATTAATTATGTGAATGAGCATTATTTGTGATTTTGATCTTCATGGCCGTGACAGCGTTCTACCACCGACACTGCGGCGTAGGCTGGCTTGGACACGTCTTGTATCCGTTTAAAAAAAAAACGGGTGCGGGTCATGACAAGTTTTTGTGGTGGCCCACGCAGGTCTGTCTACGCAAATCATGCGAACTCGTGATAGTACTTAAGTTAGTTGTACTATTGCGAGCCTCCGACTAGAAATGCTCATTCACGAATTAGAAATTAATTTAATTTACGAGAATGACTAGGACTAGGAGTCCCTTATACAAATTTATCGATGGGTAGTCTAGGCCATGCAATATAGATAAGGAGTTATTAATTTTGATAGTTTATCAGATCCCCATAGGTACGTTATTATCTCTTGATATGACGATGTAATCTAATTTGGATAGATTATTCCCTTGGTAAGGCAGGGCTTCATAGAATTAATGATCTAGCCTTGATAGATTATTCAATTCATTCTTTTGCCTCTTAGATATCATCCTCATATCTTAGTCGAACTGTCTATTTAGTTTCTATTTGCCCTAGAAATTAATATTTTGTATAAATTCTGATTATTGTTTTCCCCATACGGACATCGAGTTTGTTTCAAAGTTCTCCTCGATGTTTGAATACACATGGAATAGACATTAGAATGTTTGTGTATCTTTTGTCTTCAGTTATTTCCTTTCCGCTCAATCTTTTATTTTAAGGGTTGATAGGGCAAATATTTATGCCTTATTTCATAGTCAACTTGTTTGAATCTCTAGAAGCTCAGGGATTTATTTACAGATATACTTACGAGAATGTTAGTTAACTTATACTGGCAGGACAGCAGCGCACTGTCGCCATTTATTTAAATTTTGGAGACTAGGGATTCACTGTAGCCAGCAACGCACTGGCAAGACACGACCCCTAGATTTGAAATGAGATTAGGAAAGTATCGGTTATAGAATTTGATAGAGATATGACTAGTGGTCTACTCTTGATCATAGATATCCTTGAGCCAATAATTGGATAGAGTCAAGTAATGTTCGATTTGTATCATAATTGAGTTATGAAACCAAGGATTACCACAGCCCGATTTTACGGGCGAGGCATAGTCCTCGGTGAAATGATTTCAGACGTGATTACAAATTAAGGAAACTATAGAGGATAGGACAGTGCCCTGTGTGTTCCATAAGATCCGAAGCCAATAGTTGAGTAGCGTGTCTCCCGATCTAGCATTCCGTGGTCCTTGTGACCTATTAACGAGGATATTGGTTGACACTAATAGGTTTACCTAGAATATGGATTTTAGAATGTCCATAACCCATTAGTCGACCAAGGCCTTAAGGATAAGATGATAGGGGGATGTCTATAGAAGCAAGAACACCAGGTGAGTTTTGTTTCTCACCAAACTCGAACTACTTGTGCCTTCTTCAAAAAATCTCGTGTACTTGTATTTTGACTATCTTAACCAATGTTGCTATTACAGCCTAGTTTTGCAAGCTCACTCTGTCCTCGAGCTTGATTCAAGACATATGTTTATTGGGGACGCCCAATAACTTATTGTCTAATCAGAATCAGTGTATTATGGTCTGATCAACCATGATGCATTTGGTTCGCTCTTCGTTTAATTACACTACGTGGATGGAGATATATAGGTATCTAGGATCTCATCCGCGACTGCTTTGATAATTTCTGTTGAATTATACATTCGCCTTTGAATCACGTAATTGTATTCAGTGACACCTTCCTTGAATTCTTTATTGTTTTTGTCTTTCACCGATCTGGAAAGACGAAAGCTCGTGATGGTAGAGAGATACAGAGTATCCCCGTGGCTATGATAGTGGTATACACAAGTATAGCTACCATCGGCCAGCCATGTGGTTGAGTTATTCGTTCTCCTCTCGACCCTCAAACTATTATTGGAACCCTCTAGTCATCTGAATTTGAGAATGATTAGGGTTTTACCCTTAGCCAAATGCCAACCTAGGAGACTATCTGTTCTCTAGAAATCAAATGTGGTGAGTCTCTAATTATTTGCTGGAAGCTTACCTTAACTAGCAACCCTTCCTCGACCGAAGCCTACAGTTAGACATGAGATGAGTGGACAACAGGGTAATCATTTACCGTGACACTCATCCCGAGATTGGTTTCCAATAAATATTACTCTAGTTATATAAATTTTATTATTAAGACCTAACTAGTGTTGGGACCCCACAGTCACTAGCTGAGCCAATACCATAGCTTAAATACCCTGTCATATTATGATCTGCCAGTTGTCAACAGCAATACATGATCACTGCAGCCCATACTACTAGAACCCTTTTGACCATAGTCTGACAGGTTTGACACAACTAGAGTTTCACGACTCAGTTGTTAGAAATCTTTTTAGAATGAGGTGCCTTAGAGTTGGTTACCCCGTCGATAACTCTTGTATACAGTGGACGGGTAGATTATTCTATCTTATCGACCATATGTCATTGTACACCCTTGTTTTTCCTTTATTGAGGAACGATCCTTGACACGACTTAATCTACCGTATTCCGTACGTCGTGCCTTATTCTTTATTAACAAAGTTGAGGTACAATATCCGAGCCTTGTAATCCTTCCAACCTCATCATTCCTAAACCTGTCCTAACTTCTAAGGTGGGTAGATTGTAAGCCTTCTTAGGATATACGAAGATTACCGATTGATTAGAATAATCTTTCCATTGTAATGATAGTTTGTGCCCCGTGGACTCCCACTTTCCATTTAGATCATTTTGTGTCCCCGGCCGTGTCATTAATATTCGGAGCACAAGACCAGCTATTACCTTCCAACAAATTTCATATGTAAGATTTAGATGAGTCCACCTACATCTAGGTATATCATGTCCCACTCAAACCCGTCCCCTTGTACTCTATTTTTATGGTACGACTTTCAGGTAGAAAGGACTAGCTATAATCCTTACCATGGTACCGGTAAACTTCTCGACTACAATTAGGGACTCAACTTCGACTCGAAGCTTTCAACCCGATATATATGGTTGTGTTCGACTCGAGCCCACTGCGCACATGTCACTAGTGTGCCACTCAATTGTGGCTTCTCGTGCCACTTGAACACAGAAGTCACGAAAGACGCATTTTGGACTTTAAGGACCTAGCTAACCAACCTGACTGACAACTAGCTCAACCACTTGGGTGAAAAACTATTCTAGGTTACCCTAGCCTAGTAGAAATTTTTTTTTATCATTGGGATCTTGTCCAGTCAATATAGATTGAAATCCAAGGTTTCTCCAACCAGCGATTGATGTCCAAATTAGGGAACCCTTTAGGACCTAGTAAAACTCCTCTATATATACCACCATATTTGGACTTTAAAATCGGACTACTTGAAATAGGTCCCTATACCTATTATGTAGTCTCCACCTCTTAGAATGCGGGGTCATCCGTGATCATTATCCCATCCACCTGGAAGTCGCGATACGATTTTGTAAATGCATTTATATCCCTTGCTCGTGTGTTTAAATAACCACGGAAAGGTCACAATCTTGATTTCTCAAATTTTGTTCTATCAGGGAACCTTGTTTAGAATTTTGAGAACGGAACTCTTGTATTGCACAAATTGCAAGTCCCTCTAAGAAACGAAGAGTTCTTCGATTTAGCAAGTGACTGGAACAGAGTAGCCCAATCTAGTGAATAAGAGAAGGGTTTATAAACTTTCTTTCTGTCTACATCATCGGATACCCACTACCGCTTTGGGAGCTTTATATTCGCTCTAGATTATTTTTCCTTATCTTCCTGACCTTCCTATTGTAGAGTGACCAATGGTCATGCTTATTAGAAATTACCAATATTTTTTTAGCTACTTGTGTAAGTTTGTTGTTTGTTAGATTTTGGGTTCTTTGATGGATATGAGAGATTTATAGGTGCCATATACAGTAGATATTTATTGATAGAAATTATAGCAATTAGTCGGATGATTATATAGTTGTAGAGACATACATTGGAGGGAGTAGTGTGACCAAAGGTGGGTAGAAGTCCTCGGAGTTTCGTAGTTACAAAATGGCTAGGAGGAGGTTATAAACTATTTTGAGGAATTAAAATTCGAGGAGAATAAGGTAATGGAAGATTTTCTTTTGAATTTAAGGAATAGTTACGAATTAAATTTCGAGCATTTGTAGTATGAAATGACCGTAAGAATAGATGATAACCAATGGAAACCGCATTCTATCATAGAGGATGGACTCTTCCCTTAAATTTCGAGGACAAAATTATTTTAAGGTGGGTAGATCCCCTTCCCGAAAATTTAGAAATATTATATTATTAATTATTTTATTAGAATGGTGATTTTAGGTTTTATAGATAAGTATTTAGTAAATTTTACGGTAGATGATTTTAACCATAGTAGAGTTTTGGAGTACAAGACGACTAGGAATTGTGGCCCGGGAGATGTAACAGTGTGCTTTGACTAGAGTACTAGCCATGCCAGGAGAAACCGAGCCATAGTGATGTCCTAAGTAGGAAAACCATGCCAAGTTGCAACTTAACCCTTACCGAAGATTTATTTATTTATTATTTATATTATTGATTTTAGGAAAATCGGTTATACTAATTTAGCCCGGACTGGACCGAACTGAGCCCAACCCATGTAATCATGCGGCACATCCGAGGACATGCGTGTTGACGTATTTTGGTGAGTGGACGGTTTTCCATTTTAACGATTTAATAAATATTCCTAAGTATTCATATTTTAATATTATTATTATTGGTGGATATTCAATGATCTTGGTATAAAATAGGCTCTTGTACATTTCGGGGTTATTAGACTATAAGTAATGGTGTACACACCATTATTGTTTTATTGAATTTCGAGATTAGTATTATTATTATTATTATTTTGTTGGGGTTATTATTAAATAATATTATTTTATTATTCTTGGCTATATTATTCCGTTATCGAATAAATATTATTATATAGGGCCATATTCATATAAATAGCACTAGGAGCATAGGCCAATGGGATTTATTTCGAGTTTTATAGAGGTGTAGATATATAAGCATATACATATATTTTCTTAATTTATTAATGTATATATATATATATATATATATATATATATATATATATATATATATATATATTATATAAAAATATATATATATATATATATATTATATCTATATATATATATATATACTAGTATAATAGAGTTAATAAATAACAAGGGAATTGAACCTTTCCCTGCAGGCCCAGCTGAGAATACTCAAACCGAGAAGGGGGGACCACAGCTAAACAAGTAATCCCTTCTCAAAACTGAGCCCTCCCTTTTGTTCACAGGGCCTAACCGAGCGAAATTCCTGTGTATATATACACAGGTGAACGAACTCTCGGGAAAAACCCACAAACTCTAAAACCCTAGAACCGCGCACCCTTCCCTACACGTGCGCGCCACCGCTGCGCCACCGCGGTAAGGCCGACGGTCGCCGGGCAAGGCCGCGCACGGCAACGAAGATTGCGCGCAAATACAAACGACAGCAGCAACAGCAGCGTATCGAGGCTTTTCCGTGCGACATTTTCTCCGCCATCACTCCACCATCTTCCGAACTAATTTCGCAGGTCAGATCCCCATGTGACCCTCTTCAAGCCTCTTTAAGTATATTGTTTTATTTCGCATCGAACACGACGAAATACGATTCCAAAGATCGACGTAAATCGGTCCCAAAATAGGACACAAGTATAGTCTAGACACTCATCTTGGAAGGCGATTCCTCGCCAATCCGTAGATTGATTCGAGAATCGATTTGAACAGAGTTATAGTCAACCTATAGGAGATCAAGACCTTTCTTATAGATTTATTTTTCATGTAATATATGGAGAGATAATTGATTCCAAAATCCTGGAAAAACCCGTTTTCGAAAACTGAAAATTCAATAAAACTCATCCACACGACGTGCGTCCCGCCAATCCGGGCGACGTGGTCGCGCACCGTAAGCATCAAAAGCTGCGTAATAGTTTCGTGGTCGTGTGGGCTTTGACAGAATTCAAAATTGGTCGCGTGTGCACGACGAATTTGATGCGTATCCGTCGAAATTCACCGTATCGTGCACTTTGCAAATTTCTCAATTACTTTGTGCACGCTCGTCAGATCAAAACGAAACTTACGCCAGCAGGACCGTATCATTTTTCTGGTCCGGTATGCCAAGTTTCGTCCGATTCTGAGACCGTTGATAAAATCATCGTTTTGTGGGCCCCACGATCCCACTCAACGGGCGATTTTGTGCACGGCCCGCCGAAATTCAACTTTGGACATACGGTTGGATTCGTATCGGAAAACTGGATCCGTAGACATGTAGTTTGATGACTTTAGAGACCGTTGACTCTGGCACACTTTTCAGTGCAAAGCGGGTCCAACGGCGGACACCGTTTTGGCCCGAAATCATCGTTTTGCCCCTGTGTCCAGAATTGGACTTAAGGACGGGCAATCCTAGCTAATTTGACTATTCTGAGATCATTGGTATTGTCTATTTCAGTATCCGGGGACTATTGTACGGGTTTTGACTATTGTGGCACATTAAGTAGTTCAGATTGTCGGTTTTACCAGCAGAGGACCACAGGCGAGTACAGTTTATTGTTTGCATTTTGATATTGATCTTTACTATATTTCATTGATTGGTCATTGGTTATGTGATTTTTATACTCTATGATAAATTGTTGAGTCGGGAATGAGAAGTACCAAGGATGTGTGATCCGACCATAGACAGTGTTTATTTTCATGCAGTAGACATCGTAGACAGTGCTTACTTTTCTGCAAGTAGACATCGTAGACAGTACTTATTTTCTGCAAGTAGACATCGTAGACAGTGCTTATTTTTTGCTAGTAGACATTGTAGACAGTGCTTATTTTCTGCAAATAGACATTGTAGACCGTGCGGTGTAGTGGCCCAGACTGATCTCATATCAAAGGTACTTCTAACAGTTGGGGAAAGTATTTTGTGTCTAATTATTGCTATTTGTTTTCTGTATTTCCTGTTTATTTTTAAAACTCATGATTGATGTCTAACCTTTGTTTTATAGTCATTTTCTTTTTTTGAAATTGCATTCAGTGGATTGTGCTCGTTCCATTCCTGACTGAAAACCAACATTTTCAGGTTAGCCGTGGAATCACTTAGCTTGGGGAGTGACGGGAAAACTCGTCGACAAAGCCTAGAGACTAGTTAGCTAGTTGAGTTATAGTCATTCATTTATTTGTACAAGTTTATATTTTTCTACAAATGTAAAACTTGTGATCAATGTAAGTTAAATTAATTATGTGAATGAGCATTATTTGTGATTTTGATCTTCATGGTCGTGACAACGTTCTACCGCCGACAATACGGCGTAGGCTGGCTTGGACACGTCTCGTATCCGTTTAAAAAAAACGGGTGCGGGTCGTGACACAATCAAATACCGGGAATCAGACTAAGGTCAAGTCCAAGTCAAACAGGTCAGAAAAACATGGCATAGACAAAACAACACTATCACTAGACATGAACATGATAAGAAAGTAGAACAAGAAATATGGAAAAGAGTAAAAATCTACATGCACGTAAAATAGAATAACCATGACATGAATCATGAGAGAAATATGTACCAAGTGAGACATAAAAAAATAGCAGCAGAGAAAAGCATGTAAGTACTGTAAAGTTTGGTAAGGTGTACTTTCCTGGTGGTAGCAAAAGTCCAGCAAATAACTAGTCAAATCAAAGTGTCTCGAAACTTAAACTTCTGCAAATGCCTCCGGATGCTGAAATAAATATTGCCAACATTCCCTGAATAAGCAAAATAGCTAGAATATGCTACCCATAAGTCCAATTCTGTACACAGGGCAAAACGGTAATTTTGGGCAAAAACGGTGTCCGCCGTTTGACCCACTTTGCACCAAAAAGTGTGCCTGAGTCTATGGTCTTTAAAGTCATCAAATTACGTGTCTTCGAATTTGGTTTGATAAGACAAACCCAACGGTATGTCCAATATTCGATTTCGGTGGGCCGTGCACACATTCGCCCGTCGAGTCGGATCGTGGAGCCCGCAAAACGGCGATCCGGTCAACTGTCTAAGAATCGTACCAAACTTGGCATACAGGACCAGAAAAATGATACGGTCCTATTGGCGTGAGTTTCGTCTTGATTTGACGAACGTGCCCAAAGTAATTTGAGAATTTCGAAAAAGGCCGATACGGTAAATTTTGACGGATACGCATCAAATTCGTCGCGCACACGTAACCAATTTGAATTCCGTCAAAGCTCACACGTCCATGAAGTCAATATACACCTTTCAATACTTTCGGTTTGCGACCGCATCGCCTGGTTTGACGGGACGGACCCCGTATCGGAGTTTTTCGAAGTTATAAAAACAGTTTTATCATAATTTTAGTCACCTTTGAACAGCTTTTATTCGAGTAATACATCGATTTATTTAAACTAAAAGAAAGTTTTTCCTATCCTATAGTTTGTCAATAAACGTCTTCAAATATATTTTCAAAATCGTGTATGGTTTGGGAGAAAACTGACCGTAAAGTAGGGTTGTTGGACTGTTTTCATACAGTTCTGAAATCAAGTTTTTCGTCAACTTTGAGTCGACTTTTTGCTCAATCCAAGGTTCTAAAAATCATTCTACTTAAGGGAAATCCTAAAGGGTTATATCGGGATCGTACCTGAATTTTTTTCGTAAATCGATGGGTCAGTGAGGGAGATATGTTGTCGCGAATTTGCCCCTGCACATGCTGCAACTACTGCTGTCGCTGCTTCTTTTGCTGCTGCCGCGTATAGGCGACACTCCGACGGTGTCCGATGGTGGTACGCGACGATGCAAGCCTCGTGTAGGCGGCGGGAAGGTGGCAAGATTTTAGGGTTAGGTCGCTCTCCTTCTCTCTCGTTCTCTCTTTATGTATATATAGATTCGGCTTTCTTCAAAAATTGGGGTCGAATGAGTAGCAATACTGTTCCGCAAGGAACGGTATTCAATATATATATATTTTCTCTCTCCCTCTCTCTCTCTCTTCCTTATATATCTATATAGATACATGTATCTATATTGATGTATATATACTCCTATATGATAAGTACAAGAAATATTGAAAGAATATTATAAATAAAAATAACCAACTGTAACATATATTTATTAAATTTATTTACTAAAATTTGTATTAGAACTCAATTTATATGCATACAGGTATATATCTCAACCATATAAATCGAATTCAATAATAAAAATATTTATTCATGTATTTATATCCTATGCATACATTTATTTGCACACAATATATGTATAGCCTAGAAATCCTCTAAAATCTAAAAAGAATAATTTAAGAATACTGTTTATCATACTTCTGAAATAATAATAATTTAAATAATAAAACTTATATTATACGAATATCAATATTTAGAAAATATTTGTCAATACTTAAAAATAAAATACGAAATATATGCACATGCACAAAATATATTTACATATCTACATGGATGCATCTGGATGTACCGCATGACTACATGGGCTTAGGTTTGGTTCGGGTTCAGTCTGGGCTAAATTGGTTCAACCGGGTCTCCTAAAAGTCATAATATTTATTAAATAACTATTTAAATCTTTTATAGGGTTCAAGTCACAACTTTGATTGGTTTTTCTAATTTGGACACTGCTATGGCTAGGCCTTCCTTAGCTTGGCTAATACACTAGCCAAAGCACTTATCTACACTAATGATGCCAAATTTTTTAGTCTATATATATATATAACAAAAGGAAAATATTATTGAAAAGGAAAGGAGGCTCGAAAAGAGCATTACATCAGTTGTGGAGCCAACAAAACACAAAACGGGCTCCTAAAACACAGGTAGAACAGAAGACATCAAACTAAACAGAAATTGGAAATTCGAAACCCGATTTTGAACCGTCGTACGAAACCCGAGAGAGGGAAACGTGCATAGGGAAGCGTCCTGGCTCACTAGCTGCCCGGGAAGGGCACGTGGCCCAAAAAGATGTTGTTTTACTTTCTACAGGAGAATCAAAATTGAATTTCAAATTTTGAAATTCAACTGCGCCATATGGGTGGGCGCTGGGCCCAAGGGGGGTTGGTGGCGTGTGGACTGCCTGAGGGGGCGCTGCTCCCGAGGGGGAGCGTAGCGCGAGGAGGGCGTTGAGCCTGGGGCGGTGGGGGGGTTGGGCTCCCGGCCGGGAGCCAGCGGGTCCGGCGCTGGGAGAGGGAGGGAGGTCCGGCGAGGAGATGAGACGGCCGGAGGGAGGGCGGTCCGGCGAAGAGATGAGTCGGACGGACGACTGCGAAACCGTCGGAGGGGACCGATTGAGGCGGCAAAAGGAAGACTCGAACACCGAGCCACCCCAGCGCGCCTACCGATGCCCCACGCTCCGACGAGGAAGGGAGCGCGGGCGGGGGAGGACCTTCGGGACGAAAGAAGGATCCTAGGGAGGGGGTGGGGGACGGTGGCGCGACCGCCGGGGACGGAGGGGGAAGACGCGACCGTCGGAGTGGGAGCGAAAGCTCGACCTCTTTATCGACGAGGAGCCAGTAGGCAGCGCAAAGATCGTCGGGGTGTGGGGGGCGTCGTGGGGGGACGACGAGGAGTCCAGCGTCGCCAAAGAGGGGGGCACGTCGAACGACGGAGGAGGGTGGGACAGGAGAGCGGCCAGGGGGGGTGACGTCGCTGGGGGGCTGACCGGAGCCGTGGCACGCGCCGAGGGTCGCTGAGATGCCACGAGAGCCCCAGAGAGGGGCGCGCCGGTGGAGAGCACCGCCATCGAGGGAAGATCCAGAGCGGCAGAGCACCAAAGGAAGGGCCGAGGCAGGAGGCGGGGGAGCTCCCGAACTACCAGGGGCGGAGGCGGGTCCTCCAATGCTAGCGGAAGAGGGACTCGGGGAGAGATCGATCGGGGTCGCGGCCGGGGAAGGCGAGTACAACAGGGAGAATGAGGAGTTGGGCCACGCCAGAGAGGGTGGCGCGACCGAGGGGGCGACTTTGGGGGAAAGGACCGCCGGGAGAGATGGGGGAGCGCTAGCCGGAGTCAGGCGCGACTCCGGACGAGGGCCCTGGGGGACCGAAAGTTGCCCGGCGACTGCAGCAGGAGCGGGGCCGCGGTGTCGCCTGCGACGGGGACGCTTGTGGTGCCGGGGCCGACGTCGAGGAGGAAGAGGGCGACGGCACCGAGGGCAGCACGGAAGACTGCCGGAAGTAGGCCGCCGGGGCGTCGACGGTCGGGGGAGCAGGCCGAGGGAGTCCGGCGCGAGCTGCCAGCGGGCAGCCCACCACGGAGACGGCCACCAGGGGGCCGGCCACCACGGGGGTCCCCATCCGCCAAGAGCTCTCCAGGGAACCGAGCGGCTCTCCATTATATATATATATATATATATATATATATATATATATATATATATATATATATATATATATATATATATATAAGCTATTAAAATATATATATATATAAGCTATTATAATATAATCATATATATACAAACTTGTATTTAATTCTATTGGACTATATAAAATCCCAAAGTAATATTCAAAATAATTCTACTAAGTCATGGCAACCTAAATTAGGCTCTACCAAGTGGGGTTAGCTCGGTTAGGGTCCAAACATATTTTCTAGTCAAATCGAACTCGAAAAGTTAACCAATAAGCCTCTTGTGCCATTCGCAAATAGATAGCACATGAGAACTCAAATGAGTGGCACACCCTTGGCACATGTGTCGTATGGTCAAAATGGGTCAAAACCATATATTGGGTCAAATGGTTTTGATCTATGTCGAGTCCGAACTCATGTTGGAAATTAGGTCTAGAATTACGGTAGATAATCAAATAGCCTAAATTGACCCAAGGTTGCGCGAAGTCAAAAAATGTTAGGGAACTAGTTTGGATAGGACATGATATATCAACTTGAAGGCGGACTTGTCCACTTCAAAACTCATGAAGGTTGTTTCGAAAGATTGGCACTTTTTGTGCTCCAGATATCAAAGCTACGAAAAATACATCTATATCATAATTAATACTAAAAAATAATTTAATAAATATAAAACCATATAAAATAAATGAAAACAAATAATTTCCAAAAAATTAGGGTCCTCACATTACCAATCTAAGATTGCTACAATTCTAATAACTTAGTAATGATTCGATAACGTCTAGGCTCTAAAATCATCGATAGTTATAATAGAGCAATTATTCAATTATAAATTTTTTTTTGGAGAACTCTAAGTGAGTAAAATAAGAAAAATACGTTTTTAATAATAAAATAATAAAATAAATTATTTCTTTTAAATGAAACTATCATTAATTTATTTAATAATAAAATCGTGACAGTTTAGCAGATATTTTTGACTATGAAGATAATTTAAGCAAAATATTCTTTTAATACTTTTTAGCATAATACACGTAATTAGCTACTATTAAAAAAACAATCTTTTAGATAATTAACTATTTATTTAGTAACGTGAAAATTGCTATTTCAATTAAAATAAATAAATAATAAATAGATTTTTATATAAATTGAACTAGTACTTTAGTTAAGTATAATTTTATGCAAAAAATACTCTTTTTGATAATGAAGTCATTTACTAATATAACGTGAAATTACTACATTTATCCAAAAAGGAAATAGATAGGTTTTTCTTAAATAATTAAAACTAACACCTTTTGTCTATATTAAAATAGACTTTTGATATGAACTACTTTTGAAACTAATTTAATATTTTATTAACGTAAAATTAACGGCAACATTATTAATAATACTCTTAAGTCTAAAATAACGTGATTTCTACGATAATCATAATTAAAACGCTTAGTTAACCATTCTACAATAATCATTAAATCTAATAACTTACTAATTAATCTAACAATTTACATAACGACATAATTATTACTAATAATAATCTAACCATTAACATTAATTAATTATTAATCCTATTACAAACATACAGTCAAAAATAGGAAACTAGTTATCCCATAATTGACAGAGCTTTATTCTGTCAATTTCGGTCGGAACAGAAATGAGTTTCACATTCTGGAAAATAACAGAAGGTTCAGGGCTTACCGGAAGGTTGGAGAAGGAGTACCGAGGGGAGGCCTCGGACTCGGGTCGCGCAAAGGAGACGGAAAAGGGCACGGAAGCATGCGCGGAACGGCGCACGCACGAAACGACATACGGACTCACAGGAGGCGCTCGGCACGCGGGCGGTGCGGGATGCGAGACGTGCGGGGACAGCCGTACGGAGGTAGGACGGAAGGCATGCCGGGGACGGTAGGCGGGGGCTGGACAGCGCACGGACGCGCTGGTTCGCACGCGGGGCGTGCTGGTGCGGCCGGCGATTGTAATGCCCCAGTCCCAAAATACGTAGGACTAAGTATGTAGACATGCCAGCTGTATACATACGAAGTACATGGACCTTGTATGTATACATAAGCTGTAAAATGTAGTAAACCATAACTAACTAATCACATCCACAAAATAAAGGATTAAAACATATCATATAATGAATTGTCTTGGTAAAATATGTTGGGTGGAGACACATCCACTACCAACCAAAATAAATAGAAGAAGTACAAGATATATAAAAGGCTAAGTGGAAGTAGCAAGGAGGAACCAAGTCACGTCATCTTCGAAGAAATGGAGAAGACCACGATCCCGGCTAGGATACCTGCGGAAGGCATGAACACACACCTGGGGAATAACCAGGTCCTCAGAGGGACGTAACAAGATACATGAAGAACAAGCTAATATTAACTGTCAAAATAATAATAATGTGCAAGACTCTCCTAGACACCAATATGCAAAAAGGAATGCTAACCATCTATTGTGCAATTTAGTAGACAACTTTCATGCGCATGGGTAGGATTTTAGGCTATAAGTACGTAACTGGCATCCAGTCATCCGTATCCGTCCATAACGTCCAAAACGTTAGAGGGCATCTGCAAATATAAATCGCCACAGTTCCATCCGGAGACTGTGGTTTACCTGTTTGGATTCCCATACGCACTAGCGACTGTCCTCCCCCAATATTTTCTACACTGTTCAAGTCATGTCCATGGCTCGTCCAGTTTTGTAACTGCTTGAGTCTCTAAAACCCTAGTCATAGCAGTTACGATCATCTACAGTCACACGACTTTAGAGATGGCCAGTCCATAAGTCGTGCCCCTAGCAAAATATCTCAAACTGTGTAGTGTGAGTGTCATGGCCCAAGGAAATATAAGGATATCCTCCAACAAGAAGGTAGTCCACTAAAACTAAGTTAATATGCATATAGTAAAGTAAAAGCGACTAATAGAGTCGCTTGCACCCAAGTATGGCTTGGACGCGCAGTTTATATAAAAATAACAAATATGAAACAAAATAAATAATACGGAAAATAAGTAATAAGACAGTTAATTAGCAAGGTATACTTTCCTGGTAGGACTCCTGGTGTGCTGCGATGATCATGATGGCATGGAGTTGACTTCATTGTTACAACTACTCAAGAGGGCCTCTGATGACGGTACAGACGGTTCCATCGGATCCATAACAGTCCAATTGGTCAGGTTGGACATACGGTAGACCAAAATTGGTCGAGGGAAAAGGAAAAAGAGGACAGTCATGAATAGAAGGATTTTATTAAAGGAATTTGGTTAAATAATACATATACTATGTTAGGAAGAATATTGATAGTACATTGAAAATATATTATGATACTTAAAATAGTTTAGATAAATATTTATAGAAACCAAAATTTAGAAATCTTATTATGAAATATTTATATAAAAAACCCATAACATTATAACTTAAAACTAGGTCCAACTAGTTAGAACATACTTATAGATTTATATAATATATAAAAACAATTATGTATAAATCTCTTATTTCCTATGTAAGCCCAAAATCCACACAACCCAAAAATTAATAGTAAATAAGCCCAACATATCAACTAATCATATATACAGTTTAAAAATATAGAACAAGGTCCAAGGCCCAAAAATATATATAATAGGTTAACCCAAAATATTTAGCCCAAAGTTTTATAATACATATTTACTCAATAAAATATATATATATATATATATATATATATATATATATATATATATATATATATATATATATATATATATATATATATATATATATATATACTTAAAGCCAAGAATATACACATAGGCATAAAAGCCCAATTCAAACAAATGATTATTAAAATTAAGAAAGTTAGAAATTTGGCCAACTATATCTAAGCCCAACATAATCTACAATATATATGGCCCTACTAAGAAATAAATATTTTATTTTTTTTAAAAAATACTCGGCCCAAATTAGGCCCCATAAACTGGCCCATAACAAAGGCCTGCTAATCTCTTGTTCAGAAGAGTAACAGAAGACCCAAAATAATAATAATAATAAGAATAAGAATAAAAGGAAAGAGGGAAAGAACAGAGAAGTGAGAGAGGAGAGAAGGAAAGGGAACGGAAGGGGGATCGGGGATCGGAGCTGCGTCGGTGGCGCTCACGGCACTGCAGAGGACGGTTCATCGGAGCGGCAGCTGGAGTCTGGGTAGCGCACGGAGAAGGGGAGCTGGGGCGAACTCGGCGTTGGCTGACGCGGTGGCGACAGGGACGGCGGATTCGCGGGCGGCCGTTCGTGGAGACGCAGCGTCGGCTATACGGGAGGCGAGCCGGCCTGCGCGGCATGGTGCGGTGGCCGAACGGACTGAGGAGAGGGCGAGCACCTTTCGGTCGGCGAAGGGTTTCGACGGGAGGTGAGCGCGGCATACGGCGAGGGATTCGGTGGCCGGTGGAGACGCCGGAGGCACGCAGTGGCGCTAAGACGACCGCTGTGGAAGCTCGGCAGCGGCGACGCCGAAGGTGGGCTGCGGTCGGGGTCGAGAGGGTTTCCTAGTGGATCAGCCGGACGCGAGGGCAGGGCGTCATGGAAGGGACGACGGTGGCGGAGGATGTGTGTGCTGTTTCGTGGGCGGAGAGGCGGTAGGAACTCCGGCAGTTTTCTCGGCCGGGGAGTCGCACACACGCGTCCGCATGGCGCTGAACGCCGGCGACGGTACGGCGGGGTCAATTTGCCGGATGGGGAGAACGGGGGCGACGGATCGGGAAATCTAGGCGGACCTCGGATCGTGGCCACGGCAAGGTAAGAGGTGGTGGTGGTGTATTGGTTTGCTTATTTTTCTGGTGGTAGTGGATTGGGCGTGTCATGGCGGTTGCCGCGGTGGCTACGGCGGTGACGGTAATGATGACTGGTAGGAAGGAAAAGCGCAGGAGGTTGTCGGCTCCTACGCGGCGAGGAAGGTGAGCATTTTATTTTTGTTGATTTGACTTGGGGACACGGCGGGTGGTCGGACACGGTGGAGGAGGTGGTTCCGAGGTTGGTTGGTGGCTGTGCGGCTTGGTGTGTGGCCTGCATCGGTTTGGTGGCGGGGTGGCTGTGTCGGGGTTCTGTGTTTGGTGGCTGTGGTATGACCAAGGTAGTTGGCATGATGGTGGTGTTAGCCCTGGTTGGCCGGGCGAGCGGGAGTGGTCCTGGTGGTGCCGGGCTAGAGTTACGGATGATAGTCATAGGTGGTGATGATCGGGTATGATGGCAGGGTGGATGACTTGTGGTCAGGCGTAGGTCGAGGCGGAGTGGTGATGACATAAATAGGGATTATGGGCTGGTGGTGCACGGTCGAAAGAGGAGGCGTGATGGTAGCATATTAGTTGACCGTCGAGATTTTGGGTTTATGATGTGTTGGGGGTGTGTCCGACATAAGAAAGTTATGTATTTGTAAAAAAAATATGGAATAAGAATTTAGACGAAAAATACGGACACGATGCACGCACGTATATTTGTGGAGAAATTGGTGGACAATATGTGAAGGGGGCATATGGAGACTCCTTATATAGGAGATGGAGGCTCATATTCAGATAAGGGATAGGAGTAATTAAATCCTTCATAGATAATTCACCATTTAAAATTAAATCAAATATAAATCATTTAAATCCAATCAATTTTCAAATCTAGCTAAATCTCGTCTTTATTTTAAAGCTATTAAAATAAAGTCAACAATCTTTTTCCAATTTAAATCACCAAAATTAGTTAAGCATTAAATAAAACAAATTTTTAAATGCTTTTTCATAACTAATAAAATATCATTAAAAATAATTTTGAAAATAAATATAATTCAAATATTTAAAATACCTTCTTGCTAGATAATTTATTATAAATAATATAATTAAAATTTTAAAATAAAATAATTTTCATGTGCTTTACACGAGTAGAATATTCACATCAATCTAGTTTCCTAAATTACCACTATTAAAATAAGATAGCATTTTATAAATAAATAAAATAATAAGTTTTGCCAACCTCGATAGATACTTTTCATAACTTTTAATAAAAATTATTATTATATATATTAATTTTAAACTATCCTTCATAAACAAAATATATAATCAAAACTGTTTTTTTCTAAAATGTGTAGCTCGCACATATTCGCACTCGACGAGCAAATACGAAACACGATGTACAATACGCAAAATAAAAATCCAATCCAAAAAAAATGTAGTAAAAATTAGGGGGTTTATGTCACGCCCCGATCCGGGAAATCGCTCGTCCTCGCTAGATTTTACCCAAATCATCGTCCTCGCTGGGGTGTGATGCAACACGAGCCTGGAGTTGCGCTCGTGCAAGGCAAGATAACAGTTCACATAGCATTTATCCCAAATTGATAACATAAGTAGCGGAAGGAAAACAGAGTATAACATAAGAATCTCTTTTTATTCATAATGAACTGAAGATTACCAAGGCTCTGAATAGCCCAACATATATGCCAATTGGCTACAACGCTCATGATCTCTCTAGCTCACAAAGGATTACATTGTTCCATATATTATGCCTCTTTATAGCCACCAAGTAGTCTTCGGCCGAACATCTCCATGTCGCAAGTCCAAATGCCTATACGGTAGCTCCTCTTGAAAGCCAAGGACTCCATGCCTCGGCACGTCCAAGCCAAGCTCCGTCCCAGGCCGGTCATAACCTGATCATGCACATAAACTAGTAGGGGATTAGTGCTTTCGTCCTCGCTTCGCACTGATCAAGACCCGCTCGTACCCAAACCAAACACTAAATACATTTAGTGAAACATGTATCTTAATTTGTGATCTTTCTATTTAGCCTTAGGATCAGTTTCTTGGCAATCATTCAACATATCGACTTAACATAAAGGTGTCCCATATCGTGTTCCTGCGGCAGATACAGTTAGACATAATATGAATATAAATATAGTGCTTGTGCTCATCTCCGTCCCATATTGCCTAGCCTGTACTGGTTAGAACTTAACATAGGATCATATCATTCATGCAACAACCAACCATAAACTTAGACCATGCATAAGGGTCTCAGGCCCTGCGCCTGCACCCAACTCTCATCTCAGCCCACCGGCCCTATCTATATGAAGGTCACGGTATTTCGCACCGTAATGGACTTGGCATCTCTTATGTGTAAGCCTACAATCACTTCGATACGGGTTGCTAGCCCAGTATTCGAAGGATCCCAAACTTACAGATATCAAAGCTTATCACAGCACTGGACGGTCGCAATCCATCCGAATGTTGTGCACCATAAATACCACACATAATTCCCTCCTAGGCCGAACGGTCCCGGTGCCCCGGTCGTAACCGTCCGAGGGAAGCCGCACCCGTGCACGGTCCATCCGAGTCCATTGACCATGCAATACGTACCATAGCATACAAGTCATACCGTTCCAACCAATCCTTCGTTCCATAGACATAGTCTCGTTCCATAAACGGTTTCCCGTGCCATAAATATATTCGTATCTCATAAACATAATCCACCATCCATATGGGGAGCTCCGTCGACGTAATGCCCCAATACGTCCATATTGATGCACGACCCCCAACGGCTTAGTCGTCTCATACTCATATTCAGCGCGTACCATTCGTAAGTTATTCTCATAGCCTAGTTTCGTAGTTACTCAGTCATTTCATAGCTTCCGTGCATGAAGGCACGCTCAGTGCCATAATCAATATTCTACGCCTAGTGTTCAATGTTCTCGAAGCCGTGCACATGATGCACATCTCAATATCGTCTTTCAATGTTCTACCATCATTTCCCTACCGCGACTCGTACACTTGATGTACGTCGCTTTAATTGTTCGATTGTTCAATGTTCTATCTTAGTGTTCGACACATACTTGGACCTTTCGTCGCCGAGCCACGCTCGCTAACTCGATAACATCTGTAGTGCCCCGCTCCTCGCGGTCCACTATGTAATACCTAAGGCTTGCTGATTCAGTCTCGAACTGAGTCTTTGGTGAAACCTTTGCCGGTATCGATTGATCACGGATGAAATGCAATGAACCTTTCCAATTGATGGATTGGCTTCTATTGAAATGAATCCAAGAGTTTTACTGAATGTTTTCTCTTCGCTGCTTGGTTTTGATGAATGCGTTTTCGTCTTGGTTTTCGATGATTGGTTTTCATTGTTCGCTTTCATCGCATTTCACATTCATTCCAAATCTTGAGAGAAAGAGACGAAGTATGCTAATCAACTGTTGGTGCCATTGTAGGCCGCGTGAATTGTTCGTGAACGGCGCGTGAAGTCCCTCCTTCTCTCTACTAAGATTCATCTCGGTGAGTTGCTTGAACCGGGCTTGCATTTATTTGTACGCCCTAATAAAAATGATCTCTAGTCTACTCTGTTGCCTTGTCCCTGTGATCAACGATGCCTCAATAACAAAAGATAAGAGAAGATAATGAATGAATCATATGTAAAATGGAATTGTCGTTTGCTTGCTTCAATATGAACTGTATGCTCTTATGAATTGCCTAAAAGAGATAGCTCGGTATGGAAATCACGGCTTGACCGTGCAAGAAGAAGAAGAGAATGGAAATGTTTACAAGTTGCTAGGCTCGTGCATAGTAGAATTATCTGATAGCTGCATTCGCATTGGTCTAGACAACTTGTGCACAAGGAGGTAATCTCTCGATCGATTCTGGGGGCACCTGGAGTCGATCGGCCTAGGAGAGAACAGGACACTTGGGGCTAGAAGTCCCCGCAGAAAAAGGGTGTTAGTCTATTAGTAGTTGGACAAGAAGTTTCGATTTCTAGTAATGGGAATACCCATGGACCACAATAGTTAGGTTCATGCATATAGATAGAGATTTATTGCAAGCCTAACATGCAGGGACGGAAATGAGAATGTTTAATATATGCAAATTGTGCTAACCTGTTTTGTGCAGGGATGACTGTCGGCGTTGGTAAGTTGGCTATGAATTTTCTGCTGTCATGTTTCTTATGAATTGTTAAAAAGAACCTAGACAAGTAGAAAGAGCACTAGTAAATATGTAGCTTCACATGTTGAATTAGTGCAGATATTTGTGAGTTTCGGCGAAGAGCCGCTCGCCAGTACATGATGTGTGCTGACCCACGTTGTGGGCATTCTTTTCAGAAAGCAAAGGAGACAGGGGGATTTCAAGGAGGCACTAAAGCTCGTCTAGCCCAGTAGAGCTGCGGACTGCCTCAAAGCTTTCTTTTATTTCAAGTCAAGTTCAAGTTTCTTTTCCTTCTGAAGGTGTCTTTCAATTCCAGCTTGTAATAAAGGGATATCATGTATGGGCATTGTGGCTATTTTCAAAAGAGTGTTTCAAAGAAAATCTTGTAGCCAAATTATAAGGCAAATTTGAGTTGCAAAGCTTTGTACTTGTATTCCAATCAAGCTATCAATAAAATGAGTATTTCCATTTCAAATCTCTGTGTTCAACATTTGGTTTTCTGCAACGGGTGCGTGCGTGTGTTTTGCTTAACTAATGGGTGCGTGCGTGTGTTTTTGCTTGACTAGTTATTTTGTGCAGGTACATGGCCTTGTGCAAGCGCAACTTAGGCTTGCACGGCATCACGCCTTAGCGAGGACGATCGATCCCGTAGGGATCCAGGCAAGACGGACGACCCTAGCGGGATCGAGGCGTGACAAAGTGGTATCAGAGCCAGGTTTTACGTCCTTGGCCTCTTACAAATATCATTTTCAAAAAGTATATAAAGTTCTTTGACGGCTTTCAAAAGTGTCCCGATTTTGAGATATGAAAACCAATGTCCCATACAATAAGTCCATAATATTTTATGAGACTGACAGAAGTTATACTATTTTGTAGAGAAATGGCTCCTCCTCGTCCATCTGGCTCGACCGATCCGGTAGAACGGATCATGAGAATGTTGGAGCTGTAGAGACAGGATAGTGAGGAAAACAACCAAATTCATCAGTCCCGAGCGGTTGCCCAACAAAAGCAGTTAGATGCCTTGACCCAGCTTGTCACGGCGCTTGCGGCAAATCAAAATGCCACCGCAGCAACGGAACAGACGGGAACGCCCAAGATCGAGCCCGTAGAGGGTGATGAGCCCCAGCCAGCGCAAAGGCACACTGTCATTAGGCCAAAGGACTTCTTGGACGCGAAACCTCCGAAATTTGAAGGCAGGACGTCACCCGACAAGGTGATGGACTGGATAGATAAAATGGAGAGTCTGTTCGCGTTCATAGGAGTTCCAAGTAGCAAAAAGGTAGTTTGTGCCGTTATGCTCCTACGGCTGCGGGCGAAGGATTGGTGGAAGACGAAGAAGCCGGCGCTACTCGCAACGGCTAGGAATGGGAAGATCTCATGGGCCTCCTTCAAGAAGGCGTTTCTGGATCAATATCTGCCTCCAGCCATGAGCAAGAAGATGGAGGATGACTTCATCACACTGAAACAAGGAGATATGTCCGTGGAGGACTATGAATCCGAATTTGCTAAACTAGCAAATTTTGCCGCTGCTTTGCTCCCCACGGAACAGTCTCGCATAAATCGATTCGTTGATGGTCTGAATAACAACATTCAGTTAAGTGTGCTGAATCGAGAATGCGGGTCCTATTCTCAAGCCTTTGAAGCGGCGCTACAGGTGGAACAATTCCAGCAAAAGAAGGCGTCAGCAAAGACGCAGAACAGTCGAAATCAGCCCGCCAAAAGATATCATGACGGGGAGAAAAAGACTGACGGAGAAAAGAAGACTGGCGGGGAACAATATAATAAGCCCGTGTGCGCTTTCTGCGGTAGGCATGGACACACAAAGGAAGTTTGCCGTTCTGCCAACGGAGAGTATTTCAACTGTGGTCAAAAGGGCCACCGTGCTATAAATTGCCAGAATAAGAGAGTTCGGCCGCTGAACAACAACGACACTGAAGAGAGTGGGCAGCTGCCAGGCCCACCGCCCCTTCGAGACCACCCAAAGAACCAGCCACAGCGGACTAATGCGCGCGTCTACAATCTCTCCACGTTGCTTGACCCAGAATGCAACACTAGTGGAGGTGAGTTTTGTTTCTTAACTTTTGAGGACAAAACTTTTTCTCAGTGGGTTATTATGTAGTGCCCCGCTCCTCGCGGTCCACTATGTAATACCTACGGCTTGCTGACTCAGTCTCGAACTGAGTCTTTGGTGAAACCTTTGCCGGTATCGATTGATCACGGATGAAATGCAATGAACCTTTCCAATTGATGGATTGGCTTCTATTGAAATGAATCCAAGAGTTTTACTGAATGTTTTCTCTTCGCTGCTTGGTTTTGATGAATGCGTTTTCGTGTTGGTTTTCGATGATTGGTTTTCATTGTTCGCTTTCATCGCATTTCGCATTCATTCCGAATCTTGAGAGAAAGAGACGAAGTATGCTAATCAACTGTTGGTGCCATTGTAGGCCGCGTGAATTGTTCGTGAACGGTGCATGAAGTCCCTCCTTCTCTCTACTAAGATTCATCTCGGTGAGTTGCTTGAACCGGGCTTGCATTTATTTGTACGCCCTAATAAAAATGATCTCTAGTCTACTCTGTTGCCTTGTCCCTGTGATCAACGATGCCTCAATAACAAAAGATAAGAGAAGATAATGAATGAATCATATGTAAAATGGAACTGTCGTTTGCTTGCTTCAATATGAACTGTATGCTCTTATGAATTGCCTAAAAGAGATAGCTCGGTATGGAAATCACGGCTTGACCGTAGAAGAAGAAGAAGAGAATGGAAATGTTTAAAAGTTGCTAGGCTCGTGCATAGTAGAATTATCTGATAGCTGCATTCGCATTGGTTTAGACAACTTGTGCACAAGGAGGTAATCTTTCGATCGATTCTGGGGGCACCTGGAGTCGATCGGCCTAGGAGAGAACATGACACTTGGGGCTAGAAGTCCCCGCAGAAAAAGGGTGTTAGTCTATTAGTAGTTGGACAAGAAGTTCCGATTTCTAGTAATGGGAATACCCATGGACCACAATAGTTAGGTTCATGCATATAGATAGAGATTTATTGCAAGCCTAACATGCAGGGACGGAAATGAGAATGTTTAATATATGCAAATTGTGCTAACCTGTTTTGTGCAGGGATGACTGTCGGCGTTGGTAAGTTGGCTATGAATTTTCTGCTGTCATGTTTCTTATGAATTGTTAAAAAGAACCTAGACAAGTAGAAAGAGCACTAGTAAATATATAGCTTCACATGTTGAATTAGTGCAGATATTTGTGAGTTTCGGCGAAGAGCCGCTCGCCAGTACATGATGTGTGCTGACCCACGTTGTGGGCATCCTTTTCAGAAAGCAAAGGAGACAGGGGGATTTCAAGGAGGCACTAAAGCTCGTCTAGCCCAGTAGAGCTGCAGACTGCCTCAAAGCTTTCTTTTATTTCAAGTCAAGTTCAAGTTTCTTTTCCTTCTGAAGGTGTCTTTCAATTCCAGCTTGTAATAAAGGGATATCATGTATGGGCATTGTGGCTATTTTCAAAAGAGTGTTTCAAAGAAAATCTTGTAGCCAAATTATAAGGCAAATCTGAGTTGTAAAGCTTTGTACTTGTATTCCAATCAAGCTATCAATAAAATGAGTATTTCTATTTCAAATCTCTGTGTTCAACATTTGGTTTTCTGCAACGGGTGCGTGCGTGTGTTTTGCTTAACTAATGGGTGCGTGCGTGTGTTTTTGCTTGACTAGTTGTTTTGTGCAGGTACATGGCCTTGTGCAAGCGCAACTTAGGCTTGCACGGCATCACGCCTTAGCGAGGACGATCGATCCCGTAGGGATCCAGGCAAGACGGACGACCCTAGCGGGATCGGGGCGTGACAACATCTTACGCATACCATAACATGTTTTATTAGACGTGAAGGAATAGGGAGAGAGAGTCAAGAACCCGCCCACCTTAAGTCGATACGCCTTGCCGTTTCGCTGAGTTGAAGTAGCTCGCTTCCATAACTCGATCGCATAGCTAACTCTCGGACTTAGCCATTCCTTTGAACTACTCGGTTGATTTGGCCTATCGCGGCCATGCCACAATCTATTGCAAGGCTACGATTTGGTTTTGCGGACACTTTATTGCATAAGGCAAAATGCCGACCTCTTATCGTCCAGCGTAAAAGCATAGCCTGCACACCAGATCAACTAAAGTCCGCACTTTCTCAAACGGGACTTATCCTTTGCATCGATTCGATTCATAGATTTCAACCGACTCAAAGCTTACCTTTGGCCAACGTAACACTTGCATCGATTCGCATCGATACTTCATCGGGTCAGCGCAACTCTTCGAGTCAACGACTCATCATAATGCATCGTACGGAGCGAGGTATTACATAATACACCACTCAAAATCAGGTTCCTCCTCGAACCGAAACAAACACTTAATCCAAGTGCCTCGCTAGATCATTTTACGATCTCGTGCTACTATCGTTAGAATCATACAACTTAGATTAGATCATACACATATTTTAGGCTTCCTACCAATATATGTATTTCAGCCAGGCTCAGTTGTAGGATATCGGGACAACTAACAAGTTTAACTTAAATCCTCAAGCATCCATCGTTTCGTACTCGACTCATTCAAATCTTAGCAAATATTCTTAAATACTTCTCGTATACAGTATCCCATAACATGCGATCGTCTTCCAAACATCTCTGCATATAACTTAACTCAAAACTATCACTTCGATCCCGTAAGTTTCTCGACGGCCATCTAACACGTGCATTGCATCAAGTCATTGTGCATCCGATCGCAATAAGCTCCCGCAACGCCTATTCGCCTAACCGTTTTCTATCTCTCACATAACTCAAGTCTTTCATCTAATCATTCATAAAATTGGCCTTAACGACATGGACTAAGTCCAACATGTCCCGAATTCCTTTGTCTACCATTCGCACTAAGTCTCGTACACACTTATCTCAACATGATCCACGTTCTTGAACTACTTATGCGTCGCATCTGGAGCTACCCCCGCTAGGTAACTTATCCAGACATCGTACTTAATCTCTCCCGAGGGAAGAGGTCAACTTGAGTCTACGATGCTCAAAGGCAACAATCTTTCTGACCCAAGGTCTCTTACAATACGCCTATCTCCGATTCTCGACCGAGTACGAATCGTTTACTTAATTCTCGAATCAATCCCGACTTAGTTCGTTTCGTAACATAGATAGCGCGCTCAATGCACATAGCCTAACCGTTACTCAATCGATCTATGACACAACTCTTAGGGTCGTTCTACTATCCGTCGCTCTCGTGCATTGCAAAAATCCTTGCAATCGCCTTACCGTATCATTACGCTAAGCACATTCCTCAACATCTATTCGATCCAACATAACTTCTTTTGGCCATATCGATTCTAGTACTCGCTAACTTTCGAGATACGATACTCACTCGCTTAGACTTATCCTAAACATGCACTACATTATTCCTTATACGACTTCTTTTAGGGTCATCCTATGGGACTTCAACATTCACTTGATTTGGCGGTCAAGTCTTCTAGGGTCATATGCCCCGAAACTATGCTGGATAATTGAAGATCATCAACGAGGGACAGTTACAACGAACCATGCTATATCCTATCGTGGAGCCAAATCAATTCCCGACAATTCCTAGGGGACCTTACCCAATCCGACTTACTTTACAAATCTGTAATTTATCTATCCCCCGCGCAACTGATGCGCCGTTAACTATTCGAATCACTTATGCATATTGTATGCCGTTACTACTCGAATCACTCGTATACTACTGTCGACTATCCTTGCCAGTCGTATGACATCTACTCGCCTCAAGTTCGAGTTTACCTATCCGTGATCATAGCTCGACACATTCTGTACTCATCAAAACCATCCTCGAACAACTTTCGCATCAAACCACAAGTCATATTCGATTCGATTTTGCCACACCTTGCAAGTTCGATCATCCCCGCTGGATGAATCACCATACCAACGCTCACGCAAAATGATCATCCTAATTCGACGTGACGTATGTGCGATACTGGAGTGCACTCGCATAAGACAAGAATGTCAACTTAGTGGTTATCCACAAATCAATCCAGACACTTCTGATTTCTTCCGAGTAACATCCATCCACTCTCAAATTCTCAAAGCATCCCTACCGTCATCATCCTAACCGCCATTAACTTAACTTGCATCTTATTCATCTAACAACAATGCTCAAAATAATTTTCGTTCATTCGATCAGAGTATCCCGTGTTATTGCATATCGTCTTTGATACGTCTCAATACCATCGTCGATATGCATAACTTGAACATCTTCCTCTCTCATAAGCTCCAACTCGTTGCAATCACTGCCGTTATCCGAAGTAGAATACGAATCAAGTCTTGCACACATTCAGATCTATTTCGTTATAACTATCTATCATAATCGTGAAACAATTTTCGATTCACATATTCATCCTCATATTCCTAACTCGTACTTCCAAATCGTGCTACCGATTCATCGTACTAACCCAAATTCGTTCCCACAATTTCTTCGTACTTACTCGACACGTTCCTGAATAAGTCTTCGTACTAACTCAACATAAATTTGACTGGTTCGACTATTTCCTCAACGTAACATTCCTTCTCATATGCTCCGTTTATCGTTCGGCTTATTCTTAACGAATTCTCGTCCTATGTATCATCCATAGGTACGACTTCGCACATAATCGTTCAACTCACGCATCGACATTTATTGAATCATTCCCATTCGAGTCTCGGTACTACTTCGTCCGTTGAGGACAAACATATCGTAATAATACAATCGTCTCGATGTAACCTATCGCAAGTCACCAACCGGCTTACATAGCTATCGTTAAGTGGTATTCCATATACCACTCGGGATCGAGCCTATCGTTTTCGATACAATACCTCGCTACACTTGTTTGCACAAGCGGTATTATATATACCACTCAAAATCGAGTCATTACTCGACTTTACACTCCGCATAGGTCCGACGTCTATCCCCAATCAACTATCCCGTATGGCGATCCTTTCCGATCCCAGCTCTAGCGTTCTTCTTACTCAAGTTGGCACAACAACTGGACCATCATGCCTTATCGTTCGCTCAAGTTTAACATGCATTCACTCTAACCGTATCTTGGCGATCATATCGATCACACTCGCAACATTCGCTTATTCAAAGCTCAATGCGACATTCGGCCAACATACATGTTCGCCTACTCAACTCAACTTAGCGACCAACTCAACTCGTACTATCGCATCCCCGAACTTCCAATCTCACTCGTTGCAACTCGTGCAACAATTCACTCTCGATACTTAAGGTCATTGCTCAATCCCGTACAACATATCGCTATCCATCCGTATAGCCATGCAACACGCATCATACCATATCGATTCGTCGTACCGATGTAACGAACGATTCACGACTTGCTGCACTCCGTGCAACCAACAACATATAGCCACATAACACGCATCGCCTCATATCTCGACTCGTTGCACTTCGTGCAACCAAGAACACATATCTTCTCGCACTTCGTACGACCAACAATACATAACTCCTCGCACTTCGTGCGACTAGCAATACGTAACTTCTCGTATTTTGTGCGACCGACAACACGTATATCATTGCACTTCATGCAACCAACATCACCATATTCGTTGCACTCCGTGCAATCAACGACTCACAACTTTCTTGCACTCTGGAAAACTATAAACTCATAACCCGTTGTACTTCGTGCAACCAACATTCTCCGATGGCACCCGAAGATAGCGCGATAGTCACGACATACTTGTGGCAGACGTACGCACTTAATATAGACTTATTGTATGGAACGTCCAATGAAGCGTCAAGCAGATCCATGAGCCATGCAGTTGCGAAAACAACTTAGAGTCAACTAATTTCGATAGCGAAGCAACTGAGGGTCAAAGAGATTCTCGCACGGTCTAAAGGATGGAACCGCTCTGATATCAACTTGTCACGCCCCGATCCGGGAAATCGCTCGTCCTCGCTAGATTTTACCCGAATCATCGTCCTCGCTGGGGCGTGATGTCGCATGAGCCTGGAGTTGCGCTCATGCAAGGCAAGATAACAGTTCACATAGCGTTTATCCTAAATTGATAACATAAGCAGCGGAAGGAAAATAGAGTATAACATAAGAATCTCTTTTTATTCATAATGAACTGAAGATTACAAAGGCTCGGAATATCCCAACATATATGCCAATTGGCTACAACGCTCATGATCTCTCTAGCTCACAAAGGATTATATTGTTCCATATATTATGCCTCTTTATAGCCGCCAAGTAGTCTTCGGCCGAATATCTCCATGTCGCAAGTCAGAACGCCTATGTGGTAGCTCCTCTTGAACGCCAAGGACTCCATGCCTCGGCACGTCCAAGCCAAGCTCCGCCCCGGGCCGGTCATAACCTGAGCCTGCACATAAACTAGTGGGAGATTTGTGCTTTCGTCCTCGCTTCGCACTGATCAAGACCCGCTCGTACCCAAACCAAACACTAAATACATTTAGTGAAACATGCATCTTAATTTGTGATCTTTCTATTTAGCCTTAGGATCAGTTTTATGGCAATCATTCAACATATCGACTTAACATAAATGTGTCCCATATCGTGTCCCTGCGGCAGATACAGTTAGACATAATATGAATATAAACATAGTGCTTGTGCTCATCTCCGTCCCATATTTCCTAGCCTGCACTGGTTAGAACTTAACATAGGATCATATCATTCATGCAACAACCAACCATAAACTTAGACCATGAATAAGGGTCGCAGGCCCTGCGCCTGCACCCAACTCTCATCTCAGCCCACCGGCCCTATCTATATGAAGGTCACGGTGTTTCGCACCGTAATGGACTTGGCATCTCTTATGTGTAAGCCTACAATCACTTCGATACGTGTTGCTAGCCCAGTATCCGAAGGATCCCAAACTTACGGATATTATAGCTTATCACAGCACTGGACGGTCGCAATCCATTCGAATGTTGTGCACCATAAATACCACACATAATTTCCTCCTAGGTCGAACGGTCCCGGTGCCCCGGTCGTAACCGTCCGAGGGAAGCCGCACCTGTGCACGGGCCATCCGAGTCCATTGACCATGTAATACGTACCATAGCATACAAGTCATACCGTTCCAACCAATCCTCCGTTCCATAAACATAGTCTCGTTCCATAAACGGTTTCCCCTGCCATAACACATCCATATTGATGTACGACGCCCAACAGCTTAGTCGTCTCGTACTCATATTCAGCGTGTACCATTCATAAGTTATTCTCATAGCCTAATTCCGTAGTTACTTAGTCATTTCATAGCTTCCGTGCACGAAGGCACGCTCAACGCCGTAATCAATGTTCTACGCCTAGTGTTTAATGTTCTCGGAGCCGTGCACATGATGCACATCTCAATATCGTCTTTCAATATTCTACCATCATTGCCCTACCGCGACTTGTACACTTGATGCACGTCGCTTCAATTGTTCAATGTTCTATCATAGTTTCGACACATACTTCACTACAAGAAAAATGGCTTTTCTTGACGGTTTTTCCCCGTCAAGAAAGACTTTTCTTGACGGTTTTGGATCCGTCATCTAGGCCCCCGTCAAGAAAAGTTGACGCTTTTCTTGACGGTTTTTTATTTGTTTTCTTGACGGTTTTAAACCGTCAAGAAACAAGCTTGTCTTGACGGTTTTAAACCGTCAAGAAAACAAACAAAAAACCGTCAAAAAAAGTGTCGACTTTTCTTGACGGGGGCCTAGATGACGGGTAATGACCGTCAAGAAAAGTCTTTCTTGACGGGAAAAAACCGTCAAGGAAAATATTTTTTGATGTTTAAAAACCGTCAAGAAATGAATTTTTTTGACGTTTTGCAATCGTCAAGATAAACATGTTTACAATAATATCAATATATTCCAGAATCCAATTACCAAACACACATAATATCAATATATGCCAGTTACAACACACACATAATATTATAATACACAATCTTTTTATTGATCACAAATACAAAGTTTGTACATCACAAACATCCAAGAATGATATATACAAAGTATACAAAAATTCTTCTCAAGATTGGAGGAAGAAGAGTACAAAGAATCACAAGCATGACCATAATTATGATGATGATCCTCAAGGTGATAATATGAGCTTGATTTCCTTCAAGAGTCTTCTCAGGATTGTGGACGAAGGAGAACAACCTGGTTATTGTCAAGAACAAACAAAGAATCACATACTAAGGGCTTAAAGAAAATTTATGTATGACTCAACATATACAATACATAATGCAAACTAACATGCATGGATGCATACATGACATAACTAAGATTAGAGTGCTCAATATTTCTCTTGTGCTCTAAGCTTTCCAATTTGGCAAAAAGGGATATTTGAGAATGAAATCAGCATGTAAGGATGAGTTGAAACTTTAATCTTCAGTTGTCCATGACATAGATACCGGTATATTATTTTATTAAGCATGAAAGGTAGCATGCATGACCAAGAAGAATGGGTCAAGTTTTATAAGTCCAGGAGTGCCTTCAATAGGTCATGATGTAATTCCATTGACCCTAATATCATAATTAGTTCCCCAAAAATGACTGGCTTCACAAATGGACTCAGTTTTATGAGTCACTTCCCATTTTACATTATTTTAATTTTTATGGGAAATTTCTAAAAACTATTGCAGCCTTGAACCTTGACATCTCCCTAACACGCCAAAGGCCTTAGCCAGTAGGCTTCCCCATCTTAGTCACCAGCTTGCAATTTGAAAAAAGCCACATATTATTTTCTAGAGGATAAGCCACCAACTAATGTTGCACAAAAAGACAACTCAACAAGTGCTTCGTGACTGAAGTATAGTGGAGAGAATTATACTGATGTACTTCAAAAGTAAATTGAGCCAGAAAGTATAATAGATGTTATACCATATCAACATGCAACAAAGTATACTCACATGTTCGAAAGCCAAGGTGACAAATCCTCCATTGCCTGATGCTCCGTTAACATGAATATCTAGCTTACGAAAATGTTTGATGGTTGTTTCTACACTTCTTGCCACATCCTCCTGCTTGCACAGATCGCCTTCAAGCCCAACAGCCTGTGTGACATAATTGATAAAGATTTATGTATTATCGAAGCATTAGGCTAACCAGATACATATTAGAGGATTCTCTAATATTGGTAAAGATTAATGAAGATCCACCTATGAATTCTTCCATTTTAGATAGCTTCAATGCCACATCCACCTGTAACATTATAAAACTATGTAGTTCTAGTTCAATATTTTCATAAATGAAATATTGCATCTAGTCTTATGGACATATCAAAAAAACTAGCAAGTTCGTGGGGAAGTATATTTATCACATCATTAGAAGAAAGCAAAAGGTAAGGTGATGGTCTGATGGCCCAATGCACCCTGCACATAAATCTTGCAACAAATTTCAAGTACTAATCATATAACTCTAGTTGGCATATGTAAGAAGAAAGGGAAAATGAATAGATTCCAATTAAGATGCAAATGGAGCCCTTAAAATTGCTACGTGAAAGACAATAAACAACTTCCTAGTTTAGAAATGTGTCTGAATAAAATATTAACTAATAGAAAGAACAATACAAATTGGGTGGTATTGGTAGTATCCTCCTACAGGACATTAATTATGTGGGAAAACACATAATAAAGCACTATGTAAGTTTAAAAATACATCAAACAATCTCATGATGTGTGTAGTATGAGTACTATATGTGGATTATGAAACTATAACTATAAAGTTGTTTGAAATCTAAAATTATGATGAACAGAAAATAGTTTATCGAGCCAAATAGAGAATCCTTTATATGGGATAGCTGATGTATAGTTGTTTCAAGTTTATGGAGTTGTCTTTGCTAAAGGCATCAATGATGTTATCCTCGCCAAGTCCTTCAAGACTGATGTCTCGACCATTTAGAATGTCAAGGCTGACCTTGCACCTAAGGCCTAACCTTGCATCTCTATTATGTCCTACTTCATATGCATAACGAGTACTTGGAGCCAATTGTTTCTTAATTTTATCGAGGAATGCCTATATACAATATTTATGTCCTACCCAAGGGCTTATTTTTAAGAATTTTTTGTTGTTACCTTCACTCATGAAACAAACCAAACAGTTCTAGAATATGCACATAATATTTCAAGGGTATGTTGTTGCTGTTGGTCTTGCTCCCTTTCCTGCTACTTTTTTTCCTTCTGAGTTAGGACTAAATTGTTGTAGAAGACGTACCACCTCATGATGCTAGGACTAAACATATGTTACCACAATTAATATACTTTTTAAGAAGAACATCACTAGTATTTAACTTGTTTTGATGAAGAAGCCATATCAATTTAATTACCAGTCCCGCATAATATCCTCAACCTTATTTTAAACATGGATATCACCTTCCAAATATCCTTCTAAATACTGGGCCTTCTTAGGAAAATTTCTTAGATAAATGATATAACTTGCTTCTATTGACATAGATAATAGTTAGTTGTTTAACTAAAACAAGATCAATATGAATTAAAGCTCATCTAAATACTTGGTACAGTTTCCAATGTTGTCAAGTATGTTTCCTGTTAAGATATTGTTTCTCATATAACTGAAGAAACAAAGTTGGTAAGGAACAAGCAATGAAGGTAAATACACATGTAAGTCACCACATTGAAAGGAATTATGGAACTCACAAAAACCATAGCCTTGTCAGTTGGCACATATCAGTAAAGTGGGTTCCTTCTAAATTGTTCTCTTGCAGTTCCTTGAAAATTACTCATCTAGCATTAGTACAAGAACAACACATACTTTTGTTGACTACAAATGGAACAAGAGTCTAAAAAGGCAAAATCATATGGCCCTCCAACTTGCTGATATTTTTCAACCCTACTTGTGTTTCTTTAGGTGTGTGATTCCCCAATTTATTCTCAAAACATTGACTTTTCTAAAAAAAATCCTAGCTAACGTATAGTTCTATTACATTTCACTGATTCATAAAACTTATATTATATTAAAATTTCTTATCCTACTTCCCCAAAGAAAATGAATCACAAATGATAACAAGCTGAGAACGTTCTCACAAGCACTATAAAACTCTATTCCAGAAAATACATGGATATGAGGATCGTTCCAACCAATTTGCAGAACCCAAACGATAGCATCAGAACGTGTGTCTCCTAATTGTAGGAGACACAGACCAATCATCATCGACACGCATATATGAAATAGCAAAACCAACCCAAGAGTTTCAGAAATATACCGAAGGGCAAGTCGGAATCCGAAGGGACGCCTCGGACTCGTGCTACGTGTGCGGACACGGACGTCGCCTCGCCGTGTCGCGGCTGCGATCATCGGGTCGGCTACGGGAAGCACGCACGGAACGGGAAGCGTCCACGGGAAGCACGGGCAGCAAGGTCGGCTCTGCGGGGAAGCACGGGAAAAGCCGACGGGTCGGGACTGAGCCGAAGAGCTCGTCGGAGCTAGGGTTTCCGGGGGGGTCGGGATGAAGAACATGGGAGAGGGGTTTAGGGCTGTGGAGAAAATCGGGGTCGGAAAGGAAGGGGGAAGAGGGAACGCTTGAAGTCGGCTGCGGGGATGAGAGGGGAGACGGCGGATTACCGGAGAACAGGGTTAGGGCACGGTCGGGAGGGCTGTGGAAGTCGGGGTGGCTGACGAGATGGTCGGAAAAGAAGCTAGGGAAGAGGGCGGAGGAGAGGGGGAGACTTACAGGCTCGGTCGCCGGTCGGGGTTCGCCGGCCGGGGGAAGACTTCCACCGGAGGGGGAGCTCGAAAGGGAGAGGGATGGGGGAAGGAGGAAAAGAAGTATGTGGATGTGAAATATATAAGAAACCCTCGATTCCCAAATTTTGTTAAAACCGTCAAGAAAAATTTTTTTTTGAAAAAATTACGAAAATGGCATCTGAAATGTGCGCGCCTTTTTTTTTTGCACATGCATTACTTGACGGTTATCAGCAAACCGTCAAGTAATGCAATGGGTTTTCTTGACGCTTTGTATAAAACCGTCAAGTAATATGGTCAAATTTTAATATATAACAGAAAAATGGGTGTTTTGTTGACGTATGTCTAAAACCGTCAAGATAACTGCTTTCCTTGACGGTTTTGACCATACGTCAATAAATTGACCGTCAAGAAAGGTCATTTTTCTTGTAGTGCTTGGACCTTTCGTCGCCGAGCCACGCTCGCTAACTCGATAACATCTTACGCATACCATAACATATTTTATTAGACGTGAAAGAATAGGGAGAGAGAGTCAAGAACCCGTCCACCTTAAGTCGATACGCCTTGCCGTTTCGCTGAGTTGAAGCAGCTCGCTTCCATAACTCGATCGCATAGCTAACTCCCGGACTTAGCCATTCCTTTGAACTACTCGGTTGATTTGGCCTATCGTGCCTATGCCACAATCCATTGCAAGGCCACGATTTGGTTTTGCGGACACTTCATTGCATAAGGCAAAATGCCGACCTCTTATCGTCCAGCATAAAAGTATAGCCTGCACACCAGATCAACTAAAGTCAGCACTTTCTTAAATGGGACTTATCCTTTGCATCGATTTGATTCATAGATTCCAACCGACTCAAAGCTTACCTTTGACCAACGTAACACTTGCATCAATTCGCATCGATACTTCATCGGGTCAGCGCAACTCTTCGAGTCAACGACTCATCATAATGCACCGTGCGGAGCGGGGCATTACAGTTTACATCCTACCCAACTTGCAAGAATTTTATCCTCAAAATTAAGAATAAGTAGGGGTGCTGAGAAGGTACAAGGGTATATTGATACGATCAATCATGGACACTTTTAACACAAACTTGTATTTTGAAAGTCGTGATTTAGATAAATACGAAAATAATTATGGATATGGCTAATTAATGCAAGAATGAAAATGATCAAGGGTTAAAGTTTGACCAAGATAACATGCGGTAGGGAATAGTATTGTATCAAGAGAAAAATAGATTAGAGATCTTGAAGATATGGCATCTTGAGAGTAGGTTGAGGGCAGAAACAATTAGAATTACTCCTAAATTTGAGTGATTAGAAGGTCACGATAGTAGGTCGAGGAAGGGAAGAATAGTTAAGACGAAGATATAGTCATATTAAGTGTTTAGTGGTTATAAGAGATACGATAGCTAGAGGAAAATTTAAGTACATGCACCTTCGTCCTTCTAAAATAGGCGAAGGACGAAAGCAACATAGGGTTCGAAGAAGATGTTTATCGAATACGAATACGTGGTTCAAAGGGGACATGAATAATTCAAAAGAGAATCGCCAAGGCAGTCGTGGAAGAGACTCTAGAGGCCAAGTTTAACTATGTCTCAATCCACGTAGAACAATATACGAAAAGCGAACCAAAGTGCACTCGGTTGATCAGACCACCATGCACCGATTCTGATTAGACAATATTTTAGTGAACGCGCTCAATAGTATATGTCATGAACAAGCTCGACAAATGGATAAGCTTGCAAAACTATATTATAGTAGCAACATTTAGTCAAGATGGTAAAAAAATATAGGCACGAGAGATTAAGATTATAGGAAAGTAGAATTTGGTTAAAGTCCTTAAAACTCGAGCTCATGTCCTATGTTGATACCTATACAGTTGTCCTACCGTCTACTTGTCTAAGACTTCATTAAGGTCATAAAGAAGTTTTAGGTCGTAAGGCATTCTACCTAACTTACAAGAGTTAAACTAGTAGGGTGATGGGACAATGGGTCATGTCCACCTAGTATGGGTTACCTTATTAATCTCTATCAAGCACTAAAGAAGGGCACGAATCACGATAGAAGGGATCAAGCAAGATGCAACTCGAGGAGTCAAGCGAGAAGACGATTAAGTATGTGGATGAGATCCTTGACTCTAATCCTGTACGCAGGCTTACTTGGTACTGTAAAGTAACCAAACAATTTATCTTGACCTGTATGGGCCACCACAAAAATATGTAACACCTCAGTCCCAAAATACGTAGGACTAAGACGTAGACATGCCAGCTGTATACATACGAAATACAGGGGCCTTATATGTATACATAAGCTATAAAATACAGTAAACCACGACTAACTAATCTCATCCACAAAATAAAGAAATAAAAGATATCATATAATGAATTGTCTTGGTACAATATGTGGGGTGGAGACACATCCACTACCAACCAAAATAAAAGAAAGAAGTACATGATATATAAAAGGCTAAGTGGAAGTAGTAAGGAGGAACCAAGTCACGTCATCTTCGAAGAAATAGAGAAGACCACGATACCGGCTAGGATACCTACAGAAGACATGAATACACACCTAGAGAATAACCAGGTCCTCAGAGGGACGTAACAAGATACAAGAAGAACAAACTAATATGAACTGTCAAAATAATAATAATATGCAAGACTCTCCTAGACACCAATATGCAAAAAAGAATGCTAACCATCTACTGCGCAATTTAGAGGACAACTTTCATGCGCATGGGTGGGATTTTAGGCTATAAGTACGTAACTGGCATCCAGTCATCCGTATCCATCCGTAACGTCTAAAACGTCAGAGGGCATCTGCAATTATAAATCGCCACAGTTCCATCCGAAGACTGTGGTTTACCTATTTGGATTCTCATATACACTAGCGACTGTCCTTCTCCAATATTTTCCACACTGTTCAAGTCATGTCCATGGCTCGTCCAGTTTTGTACTGCTTGAGTCTCTAAAACCCTAGTTATAGCAGTTACGATCATCTACCGTCATACAACTTTAGAGATGGTCAGTCCATAAGTCGTGCCCCTAGCAAAATATCTCAAACTGTGTAGTGTGAGTGTCATGGGCCAAGAAAATATAAGGATATCCCCTAACAAGAAGGTAGTCAGCTAAAACTAAGTTAACATGCATATAGTAAAGTAAAAGCGACTAATAGAGTCGCTTGCACCCAAGTATGGCTTGGACGCGCAGTTTATATAAAAATAACAAATATGAAACAAAATAAATAATACGGAAAATAAATAATAAGACAGTTAATTAGCAAGGTATACTTGCCTGGTAGGACTCCTGGTGTGCTGCGATGATCATGATGCACGGAGTTGACTTCATTGTTACAACTAGTTAGAACATACTCTGATGACGGCACGGACGGTTCCATCGGGTCCAGAACAGTCCAATTGGTCAGGGTGGACATAAGGTAGACCAAAATTGGTTGAGGAAAAGGAAAAAAAATGACAGTCATAAACAGAAGGATTTTATTAAAGAAATTTGGATAAATAATACGTATACTATGTTAGGAAGAATATTGATAATACACTGAAAATATATTATGATACTTAAAATAGTTTAGATAAATATTTATAGAAACCAAAATTTAGAAATCTTATTATGAAATATTTATATAAAAAACCCATAACATCATAACTTAAAACTGGGTCCAACTAGTTAGAACATACTTATAGATTTATATAATATATAAAAACAATTATGTATAAATCTCTTATTTTCTATGTAAGCCCAAAATCCACACAACCCAAAAATTAATAGTAAATAAGCCCAACATATCAACTAATCATATATACAGTTTAAAAATATAGGACCTGGTCCAAGGCCCAAAAATATATATAATAGGTTAACCCAAAATATTTAGCCCAATGTTTTATAATACATATTTTCTCAATAATATATATATATATATATATATATATATATATATATATATATATATATATATATATATATATATATATATATATATATATATATATACTTAAAGCCAAGAATATACACATAGGCATAAAAGCCCAATTCAAACAAATGATTATTAAAATTAAGAAAGTTAGAAATTTGGCCAACTATATCTAAGCCCAACATAATCTAAAATATATATGGCCCTACTAAGAAATAAATATTTTATTTTTTTTAAAAAATACTCGGCCCAAATTAGGCCCCATAAACTGGCCCATAACAGAGGCCTGCTGTTTCTTCTTTTAAAAAGTAACAGAAGACCCAAAATAATAATAATAATAATAATAATAATAATAATAATAATAAAGAGGCAAAGAACAGAGAAGAGAGAGGAGAGAAGGAAAGGGAACGGAAGGAGGATCGGGGATCGGAGCTGTGCCGGTAGCGCTCACGGCACTACAGAGGGCGATTCGCCGGAGCGGCAGCAGGAGTCTGGGTAGCGCCCGGAGGAGGGAAGCTGGGGCGGACGCGACGTTGGCTGACACGGTGGCGGCAGGGTCGGCAGATCCGCGGGCGACCGTTCGTGGAGACGCAGCGCCGGCTGCACGGGATGCGAGCCGGCCTGTGCGGCGTGGTGCGGTGGCCGAGCAGACTGGGGAGAGGGCGAGCACCGTTCGGTCGGCGGTGGGTTTCGGCGGGTGGTGAGCGTGGCGCACGACGAGGGATTCGGTGGCCGGTGGAGACGTCGGAGGCACGCAGTGGCCCTGAGACGGCCGCTGTGGAAGCTCGGCGGCGCCGAAGGTGGGCTGCGGTCGGGGTCGAGAGGGTTTCCTAGTGGATCGGCCGGACGCGAGGGCAGGGCATCGTAGAAGGGACGACGGTGGCGGAGGATGTGTGTGTTGGGTCGTGGGCGGAGAGGCGGTGGGAACTCCGGCAGTTTTTTCGGCCGGGGAGTAGCACGCACGCGGCCGCGTGGCGCTGAACGTCGACGACGGTGCGGCGGGGTCAATTCGCCGGATGGGGAGAACGGGGGCGAAGATCGAGAAATCTAGGCGGACCTAGGATCGCGGCCACGGCAAGGTAAGAGGTGATGGTGGTGTATTGGTTCGCTTGTTTTTCTGGTGGTGGTGGATTGGGCATGTCATGGCGGTTGCCACGGTGGCTACGGCGGTGACGGTGATGATGACTGGTGGGAAGGGAATGCGCAGGAAGTTGTCGGCTTCGACACGGCGAGGAAGGTGAACATTTTATTTTGGTTGATTTGACTTGGGGTCACGGCGGGTAGTCGAACACGGCGGAAGAGGTGGTTCCGGGGTTGGTTGGTGGCTGGGCGGCTTGGTGTGTAGCCTGCACCGGTTTAGTGGCGGGGTGGCTGTGTCATAGTTCTGTGTTTGGTGGCTGTGGTATGACCAAGGTGGTTGGGATGATGGTGGTGTTGGCCCTGGTTGGCCGGGCGAGCGGGAGTAGTCCTGGTGGTGCCGGGCTAGAGTTACGGATGATAGTTGTAGGTGGTGATGATCGGGTATGATGGCAGGGTGGATGACTTATAGTCAGGCGTCGGTCGAGGTGGAGTGGTGATGACAGTAATGGAGGTTATGGGCTGGTGGTGCATGGTCGAGAGAGGAGGCGTGATGTTAGCATATTTGTTGACTGCCGAAATTTTAGGTTTATGATGTGTCGGGGGGGTGTCCGACACAAGCAAGTTATGTATTTGTAAAAAAATATTGAATAAGAATTTGGACGAAAATACGGACACGATGCATGTACGTATATTTGTGGAGAAATTGGTGGACAATTTGTGAAGGGGGCATATGGAGACTCCTTATATAGGAGATGGAGGCTCCTATTCAGATAAGGGGTAGGAGTAATTAAATCCTTCATAGATAATTCACCATTTAAAATTAAATCAAATATAAATCATTTAAATCCAATCAATTTTCAAATCTAGCTAAATCTCGTCTTTATTTTAAAGCTATTAGAATATAGTCAACAATATCTTTTTCCAATTTAAATCGCCAAAATTAGTTAAGCATTAAATAAAACAAATTTTTAAATGCTTTTTCACAACTAATAAAATATTATTAAAAATAATTTCAAAAAAATATAAATATTCAAATATTCAAAATACCTTCTTGCTAAATAATTTATTATAAATAATAAAATTAAAATTATAAAATGAAATAATTTTTATGTGCTTTACACGAGTAGAATATTCACATAAATCTAGTTTCCTAAATTACCACTATTAAAATAAGATAGCATTTTATAAATAAATAAAATAATAAGTTTTTCCAACTTCGATAGATACTTTTCATAACTTTTAATAAAAATAATCATTATATATATTATTTTGAAACTATCCTTCATAAATAAAATATATAATCAAAATTGTTTTTTCTAAAATGTGTAGCTCGCACATATTCGCACTCGACGAGCAAATACGAAACGCGACGTACAATACGCAAAATAAAAATCCAATCCAAAAAAAAATATAGTAAAAATTAGGGGGTTTATAGGGATGCGCGCGAGCGCGGGTGTCATGACCTACACTCGCTCGGTTATAAGTCTGTGTCCAAGTCCAGCCTACGCCGCAGTGTCGGTGGTAGAACGCTGTCTATAAACTCTGGTTACAGAAGTCTAGAACAATCAAGGCAATCTATATCTCATCCACAGAAGTAATGATACCACTAAATCCAATAAGTTACAACTAAATATTGAGAACTGAATACTAGAGAATAATATAAAATGATGTTTCAAGTTATCAAGAATTCAAGTCACATCCGGTGGATACAAATCCACTACCAGTAGATAGATGTAAAGTAAAGACATGAAATGAAATAATTGAGTCCAAACTATGCTAAATATCAAATAACGTCATCATCTGTAGTGGTACAATAATACGTCTCCTACACTTGCTCGTCTGTACCTGGATCAACCTCGGCTAAACCTGAAAAGAATATCAGATCCTCAGAGGACTAGAAAGATACATAAAACATACATACTACTATGGCAGTAAATAACATGTATGGAAGATAAGAACAGTGCAAGAAAAACATCTAAGAAGCGACATGTCATATAGAAATATGATACTAGACTTGTCTAATAATCAATCGTATAACTCCTATAGACTGTAGTATAATGCAAGATACTCCCAATCTATAGTATGTCTCGATTGTAGTACAATGCAAGATACTCCCAATCGAGAATAGCCAATCCTAAAATCAATCTCCTCCCCTAAAGGAATACACGATCCGGTCAAGTCAAAATCAGGTCAAGTCATCAATGAAGGGCATTGTGACATAGTACTGGGCAATGACACTCTCAAGAAATATATAAGAACATGAAGATCTAAACGACAAGCAATAATAGAAAATAAGAAAAATTCTACGTGCACGTATAACGAGTAAAACGAGTAAAACAGAAGATGATGAACTAGGTACAATACGGAAAGAAAATAACATAGAAAAGAAAACAAGTAAATATTGCATAAGTTCGGCAAGGTATACTTGCCTGTGGTCCTGAGCTGCTGGTATGGGTCTGATGCCAAATTCGAGTCCAAATAAACTTATTTGATAATTTCCATGTCAATACGTAGGTAAGATTCATTATCATGCTTATCTAATTATTTAGTTTCTAGATTCAGTTCTATGATAATTTGGGTTATACTAGATGACTAAGCCAAGTTTACCTATTTAGACCATTTGCCTCCTTCCCCTAGATTGATTTGACTTATCTACCCCTTACACTTACTTCTAAATACTAACCTTAACTCATATCATTTCTTATATTTGATTACCGAAGTGAACTTTGGGCTTCAAGTATGTCATCGATAACTTAAAGATGTTCCAAAAGAAAAGGTCGGAAGACCTGATTACAATTAACAAGGATTGGATGTCCATGGACCTAGTAGACAAACAGAGCATCTCCCTCAAAGTTTCAGCTCTCTTAGGATTTTGTAAATGAAGGTGAAGCCATCAGTTGCAAGGAACATAGAAAGAAAAGGTGAAATTCATTAAGCTAATTCAAAAGTTGAAACATTCCTCTAAAAGCTTGCACTAACTGTTACTTATATACTTAGCCTATAACAGATACTACAGTTCCTTAACAATCTAACGTAGGAAAACCCAAGTTTTCGGATACTTTACATACCATGTTTCCTTCTATTAGTATACCTCTGCATACTAGCTTATATATCTTACCTACCAGTGTTCTATTCCTGCGCATGTGCTATCTATATCTGCTAACATGTGCATATATGGACTGCTCCACAAGTAGCAAGATACTCTTGCTATTTCGCCTTGCCCTACCTGCTCTTGGATCACACTTCACTGTTCCTGACATTTGTGGATCTCTGAAAATACTAATAAAATCAACAATCAATCCCAAATGCCTCCATATATAGTTTTATATCAGTAACCACTTGAACTTATTGCACCATTGTCATTTGCACATATCCTTTTCCTTCCCATCATCATTTTCATCATCATTAGCCAAGACTTATTCCATTAGAACGAGGACAACTATTGAAGAGAACATCAAAAGAAACCTCAAAAGTTTTATGAACAATATAATGTGTCAAGCGGTCAATCAAACCTCTGGATTGGTCCCAAATAGTTGTTAGCAAGAAAGGATCTTGCTATAAAACTTAAAAGCCCAATTAGTAGAACATATATTAAGCTGTCAGTCTAGAACACATTTCTAAAAAGTAACAAGATAAACTAAAAGGCTTTCTTTTTCGCCATTCAAAAGAACATATGATTAAACATCTATATTAGGCTATTTCCCTTATTTAGTTTAACTCCACGACTATGATACTCAACTGATACGTGCAAGGGTACAGAAAACCCCCTTCTCTGTCATTCACCAGACCAAAGTCTGAACTCACAAGTACCCTTCTCATTATAGGTGGTCCTCAGTGGTGTGGTGTTTCCCTGATACTGTAGCCTACCAACTCCCCTATATACCCTTGCCTACTACAAGGTTCAGAAGATCCATTACCTGCTACTGAAGCTCGAATGTCTATACATATAGATTTCATAGGATATCCATGTACCCTATGATATAATTTGCACCCTGGCTCGTGTGTCCTGCTTTAAGCAGTGTCCTTTTCCAACTCTACTGAACCATGTAGGTAATACCTACATATCCCGGTGTTCATATGTACAGTTATTACACCTATATTGTATACCGACCCAACTACTTCTTGGAAATCATCTGCATATGCATACGAGTTTCCATGTGTCCACCTGGCTACACAATCCTATACCATCCCTTCTACAATGTCCTTCACATTGTACCTCTTACCAAATCTACTGAACGCTCACTTTAAAACATATGGACACCCAACTGGATAACCCAAGGTCCCCAAACACCCTATATAGTTTCTTATTTGAAAAGTAACTTAATGTGTCATGTGTTAACTGATATGAAGTTTGATGCTTCAGTGCGAGCTGTTGATACCTTGTATAAACTGATGTAAACAAACCGACTCCCTGAGCATTTGCACAGAACTACCAAGGGCAACCCCTCTATTTTCCATGATACACGGAGCCGTATCATTGGCGCTCATGTGCTCGACATACGAGTACATCCCTTAAGTCCCGTATTGACATTGAATCGAACACCTACACATCTCATCCTATTTTCTGATTAATGACATGCCTTACAAGTTAGAAGATGGAAAGAATTACCAGTTTGGGGTCGGGGATGAAACTAGACTGCTCCTCTGGTTCCTTGCTCGACTGCTTCTTACGGTAGGAAGGAGATGGAAAAATTAAGGTTCGTAGAGGGCTAGTGGTCGGCTGCCATAGCCTTATATAAAAGGATTTGAGATTTCATCTCAATCCTTAAGGGATTTGGAGAAATCAAGTTTAAATTCGACTGGGGTTATCCCTAGTAGTCGAATTCGTTTACACGACCAGTAAGGTTTGAATTTGGTTACTTTACAGAGGACCCCTTTTGAGGATTCGGTTTTGCAAAGCCCATTATCCATTTATTAAATTTGAATGGATAAAAACCCATAATCCCTATGTATTAATAGTATTTTTAGAGGAAAAAGCAATAATAATAAAATAAACATAATAATGGGTCCAAGGGTTTACAAATCTATCCCCCCACAAAAATTTTATCCTCAAAATTTAGAGAGAATGAAATCAAGAAGAGTATACTTATATAACTATAAAATATCTAGCATTGTTATTCTATAACAGAGTGACCCTATCCAAAAAAAGCAACTAGCATACTAAGTATAAAATTTAACATATTCCTTATTCTATCCTAAAAATTATGAACTGTTATCGTCAGTTGCTCCTTGTAGTGCTGGCGTCTGCTGTCTGGCCTGCACGAATCGTATTGCCTGATCGGAAAGCGGTCCTCGTGGATTCCCTCCTAGTGCTACAGGTCAACGCTTTGGGCAATCTCAAAATCGATGTTGATCCGAACCACAGTTTAAACATTGGCCTAGTCTCCACTGGCAATCGCTCTGGCTATGTCCCTTCTTTCTATAATACTGACACGTTAGAAGCTCTTAATCTAGGTATAGACGGCTCTGGGTTGCTGATGATGCTGCTGTGTTGAGGTTTTCCCTGGAACGTTGGGATGTTTTGCCGATCCCAATTGGCTGCTACCTCCTTTGTATGCATCTCGGTCTTTCTTCGGCTTGCAGCTCAGCTCTTCCTCTACTGCTTGTACGACCTTCAAGATCTCCTCGTAGGTAGTAGCTCAACTGGTGGCGATAGCTAAGAAAATCTTATGAGATAATCTTTTTCTGAATCATTGGGCCTTGTCTTCAGGGGTGCTGACCATGCTCTCTGCGAAGCGGTTGAGGCGAGAAAACTCCAAGGTGTACTCGTCGACGGTGAGGTTTCCCTGCTCTATACTCTCAAATTGGCTCATTAATGCCTCTCGAGATATGTCGGGGTAGAACTTCATCTTGAACAGCTGCTTGAACACCACCCAAGTTACGTCTGGTACGGAAAGTCGGGGCTCGTCTCTATACCACGTCCGGGCGATATCAAAAAGCTTCATGCTTGCCGATTCGATCTTCAGGTCTTTAGGTACTCCAGGCCATCGGAAGAAATCTCTCCACGTTCTTTAACCACTCATTAGCGTAGAGAATCCCCTCCGTCCCATAGAATTCCTTGGGCCTGAGATTCATGAAGTCCTTGGAACTTCCTGGGTGCATTTGGGAAGCATGAAGAGCCTCTCTCAAGGTGTCAAGGAAGATGTTGGCCTGCACTGTCTGGGAAGCGATGAGCTACTAGAACATTCTGAGGAGCATAACATTGTCCAGTGTAGGTGGAGGAGACAGAACACGTGCTGGATATATGGCAGGTGTTGGATACAAAATATGTGCTGGATGAAGAACTTGTGCTGGTGGTGGAACTAGTGCTGGAGGGCATAATGGGTACTGGTGGTGGAGTATGCAGAGGGAACTGTAGGGTGGTAGAATGTCATCTCGATGAAATCTTGAGGTCTGCGGCTGTGACGTATCGCCCAGATAAGTAAACTGCCCTCCATGTGTCGGTAGGGTCCCATTCGTAGAAGATCCGCCTGGAGTTGATGGGGTGTTCAGGGGAGCGATGTTCCTTTCTTGAGGATCCATTTACTGCAACAAAATAACACATTTAGCCACTGATAAATTTGAAGCATGATGCAAGTTAAGGACTCAATGAAAATCAAGGATAGAGATCAATAACGAGTCACGATATGTGGATGAGATCCTAAGAGTCTAATCCTATTTACTGGCTCATGTCGGTACAGTAATATAACTGAAGTGATTAACATAGACATGCATAGACTACCAAAAAATTTGTCATGACCCACACCCGCTTTTCAGATACAAGTCTGTATCCAAGTCCAGCCTACGCCACAGTGTCGGCGGTAGAACGATGTCTATAAATATATGGCCATAGAAGTCTGGAACAATCAAGGCAATCTATATCTCATCCACAGAAGTAAAGTTACAACTAACTCCAATAAGTAACAAATAAATATTGAGAACTGAATACTGGAGAATAATATAAAATAAAGTTTTAAGTTATCATGAATTCAAGTCACGTCCGTGGATACAAATCCACTACCAGTAGACGGATGTAAATTAAAGACATAAAATGAAATAACTGAGTCCAAACTATGCTAAATATCAAATAACATCATCAGCTGTATTGGTACCTTGATACGTCTTCTATACCTGTTCGTCTGCATCTGGGTAAACCTCGGCTAAACCTGAAGAGATCATCAGGTCTTCAGAGGACTATCAAGATACATAAAATATGCCTACTACTATGGCAGTAAATAACATGTATGGAAGATAAGAACAGTGCAAGAAAAACATCTAAGAAACGATATGTCCTATGGAAATGTGATACTAGAGTTGGCTAACAATCAATCGAATAACTCCTATAGACTGTAATACAATACAAGATACTCCCAATCTATAGTATGTCTCGATTGTAGTACAATGCAAGATACTCCCAATCAAGAATAGCCAATCCTAGAATCAATCTCCTCCCCTAAAGGAATACACGATCCAGTCAAGTCAAACTCAGGTCAAGTCAATCAAGGGCATTGCGACATAGTACTAGGCAATGACAATCTCAAGAAATGTATAAGAACATAAAAATCGAAACGACAAGCAATAATGGAAAATATGAATAATTCTACATGCATGTATAACGAGAAAACGAGTAAAACAGAAGACAATGAACCAGGTACAATATAAAAAGAAAATAACATAGAAAAGAAAACATATAAATACTGCATAACTTCGGCAAGGTATACTTACCTGTGGTCCTGAGCTGCGGGTATGGGTCCGATGCCAAATTCGAGTCCAAAGAAACCTATTTGATAATTTTCATGTCAATATGTAGGTAAGATTCGTTATCATGCTTATCTAATTATCTAGTTTCCAGATTCAATTCTATGATAATTTGGGTTATACTAGATGACTAAGCCAAATTTGCCTATTTAGACCATTTGGCTCCTTCCCCTACTTTGACTTGACTTATCTACCCCTTTACACTTACTTCTAAATACTAACCTTAACTCATATCATTTATTATATTTGATTACCAAAGTGAACTTGGGGCTTGAAGTATGTCATCGATAACTTAAAGATGTTCCAAAAGAAAAGCTCAGAAGACCTGATTACAATTAACAAGGATTGGATGTCCATAGACCTAGTAGACAAACAGAGCATCTCCCTCAAAGTGTCAGCTCACTGAGGATTTTGTAAATAAAGGTGAAGCCATTAGTTGCAAGGGACATAAAAAGAAAATGTGAAATTCATTAAGCTAATTCAAAAGTTGAAACATTCCTCTAAAAGCTTGCTTTAACTGTTACTTATATACTTAGTGTATAACAGATACTACAGTTCCTTAACAATCTAACATGGGAAAACCCAAGTTTTCTAATACTTTACCTATCCTGTATCCTACTATTAGTATACCCCTGCATACTAGCCTACATATCTTACCTGCCAGTGTTTTATTCCTGCGCCTGTGCTATCTATATCTGCTAACATGTGTATATGTGGACTGATCCATAAGTAGCAAGATACTTTTACTATTTTGCCTTGCCCCACCTGATCTTGGATTACACTTCACTGTTCCTGACATTTGTGGATCTCTGAAAATACTAATGAAATCAACAATCAATCTCAAATGCCTCCACATATGGATTTATATCAGCAGCTACTTGAACTTATTGCACCATTGGTCATTTGCTCTCATCCCTTTTTTTCCCATCATTATTTTCATCATCATTAGCCAAGACTTATTCCATAAGAATGAGGACAACTATTGAAGAGAACATAAAAAGAAACCTCAAAAGTTTTATGAACAATATAGTGTGTCAAGTATGTAGGAACGAAGTCGTAAAGCAGAATACTCTAGAGGGAGGGAGGTGAATAGAGTAGGCAGCAGAATATTGCTAATTAAAAACTTGTTAGCAGTTAGATCATATAAAAAATATTAATAATTACAAAGTAATAACTGTAAAGAAGAGAGTTCAGAAGGCAAACGCAAACACAGAGATTTATACTAGTTTCTCTCTTGTGAGGACTAGTCCAGTCGGAAGAACTCTAGCTTTCAGTTGAATCCACTATTGGAAAATCCTACAAGTTTTTATACGAAGTCCTTGCAACTTCTACAGATGCGAGCTTTGATACGAAAAACTTGACCAACTTCAGTTTTGAAGAGTCTTTCTTCAATCAAGCCTCTGATTACAATTTCTCTGAAATCTTCTAGACCGCACTACACCGACAAATTGACTAGAGAATTGTAACTGGCTTGGGATTTAAAAATGAAAGCTTTTTAGAAAACTCTTTGGAAGAAGCGTAAGCTTTAGAAGAGAAGAGATGAAATTGAATGAGTGATTTGAAATAATCAGAATTCCTCTCTATTTATAGTTTTTCTAAAGACAGAACTCTAGCAGAATTCGCACAGAATTCGGATAGAATTCTTTGTAACAAACTGCAACTGAAGGAAGACCAAGTTCAAAAACCAACGTTCATATAACGTTCACCTTGGCCGAACTCTGGCCAAGTTCTGTCAGGGTTGGTCAGGTTTAATTTAAGAAAAATAGTTTTGGGCTTTTTGAAATCCTTCAGAAGCTTTTGTAAATAAGAGATGTTTTTCAAAATATAGGTCAATTTTGAAAACGATTTTGGATAGCCTATTTGCCAGTACGACTCGGTGTACAATGTATTCCTAGACTCAATAAATGTAAAAATTACATCGCATTAAAGAAATACAGTCTCGAGTGGCAAACATAGCTTCGGTCTTGAACTGAGTAGATATCCAATCTTGAACAGTATCCAAAACATATTGAATAAACATCTGAGTTGTTCCGTATATCAAGACAGAGTTTGATCAATTATTAAAATCAGGTTTGACCATGACCAATGGGCCAACAATCTCCTCCATTTTGATAATTGACAAACCATGACCGATATAACATCTTTGGTCTTTATCAAATCAAAATTGTACCAATATAATGTACCAAAAAAATAATTCTTGTAGATTGTTCATAACCTGTATTCATAAAGATGTTGGATCTTATTTCTCCTCCATTGTCACTTAGCAAAATAATTGCAAAAGAGAAAGCTCTTCCATAATATATGCATAAGTAACAATCAGTGAAGAAACACAAAAATATGGATAGATAAAATCATTTATCACAGGCATGGTAAATGTCACAGACAGGAAAGAAATGTGATAAGCAGAGAATATTTCACAGGCAGTATAAATAGAAGCATAAATAAAAAATAATGCTATAAGAAATGCTAAACTGAATAAAATGCTGAAAAAAAGCATATAACATGTCCATCAGACAAAAAAATCACAAATCATAACCAAATAAGAGTACTGATACTAGCTTGGAATGTCGAAGCATTTCCAAATAAACAAAGATAATAACATCAGTCTCAAAAGTATGACAAATCATATATCATCCTCATTGTCATCATCATCAATTGCAGTGCCAGCATGTCCACCATGTCCGGATGGACCAGCTCCAGATGTGCCAGCTCCAGAGGTGTGTGGAGTAGCACTAGAAGTACGATACCAATCATAAGCATTTCCTGGATGGAACAGAGAGTAGACCACCTCATCATCAATGAGGTAACCAGAGACAAAAGGGTTCTAGGAAGAGAGCTAGCAGAATGACCCATCTGAGCAAATCTGAGATCGGCAAATGAGTTAGCAATATCCTGGAACCGAGTCACGTCACGGAACTCATATTCCCTGGAAGTGTCAACAAAGAAAGTCTGCAGATCCGAGAGGTGCTGATGAATACCCTCAAAAGTCATAGGATAAGTCTGAGGAGGAACAGGTGCAGTGGGAGCAGGTATAGGAGGTGGAGAAGAAGTGGCATTGCTACGACGAGAAAGCTTGAGAAACTTAGGCTCAGGGTCCAGAGCGCAAGTGGATAAGTCTATGTCAAAAAGTTGAAAGATGCATGGGATAAGCATCGCATAAGAGAGGTTGCGTTCTCTTCCGTGACATCTATCCATCATCTGGATGATAGTCTTAGGGGCAGAAAAAAGGATCCCCTTATGAATGTGATAGAGGACAAAGAGTTCTAGTACAGTGACATCATCTTTTGAAGTAAATTTTATAAGAATAGTGGAATAGATGATGCGATGTAACTCGTAGTTAAACAGGTTCAAGTTATTGGCCTTGAACTTTCCAGGACGAGCATGTGCAGGATCACAAAGCTTATTCTTGAAACTAACAAGAGTCGTACCCTCGGAAAAATCGAAGTCGGTGATGTCATCGAGCGGGGCACCTTCGTTTGGAATACCAAGGATTTTTGCTAGCAATACATCATCGAACTCGATATCAATCCCGCCAACACGAGTTCTTACAGAAATTAGTAGCTATAGGGAATTGTAGCTATAGGGAATAGTCTAACACGAAGTTACAATAGAATAGTCTAAGGGCATTAGTAGCTATAGAGAATTGTAGGGTAGCGAGATGGTGTAACCCTAATGCCTCAAAGAAGGGACGATGATCAGAAAATACAGTCCATTTAATCGGAGCGCCTATGCATATAGTACGCATAGCAAAGTCGGCATACCAAAGCAATGCTTGATCATGAGTTTCGAAGTAAAACTCATCCGACACGTCGTCACCCGATTGGACCGGGGAAAACAGGGAATCCATGTTCGGATCAGAAGACGATGCCTCTTCACTGGCATTGGTCTTCTTCCTCTTGAAAGGATTGAATCCCTTAGGCATTCTTTTCCAAAACTAAGTAACCCTAAGAATTTAAAAGTGGAGGAGAGAAGGAGTTATACCTTCCGAGAATCAAGTATGTTGTAGAGGACGCGATTCTCCGCAAGAATCCAAATTTTGGATGGAAATCTCCATATAGATTGGAAGAAAGGGAGTGGAGAATAGCTAGGGTTTAGGGGTTCTTCGGCTGCTGCTGCTACTGTGATGAATTAGTTTGGAAGAGATGAAGAGGAGAAGGCCACGGGTTCTGACTTAAAAAAGTACAGCACCAATAGAACTCTGGCCGAATTCGGACCGAACTCGGGCCAAATTCGCCTAGTCTCTTGGTTTTTTTTAAAATTGTGGGCCATATCCTTTTCATCAACTCATTTTTAATATTTAATTCAAAGTTTAGTAATTTTAAACTTCAAATAATATAATTAATATTATTTTATAAATTAATTTTCTTTACTCAGCATCTGTTTCAGATTAGCTGTAGGAGTACTATCCCAGCTAACATGAGTTCACCGAGGAACAATTAAGTACCACTTCGCTTCGACCGTAGTCGTGGTGACAGACAGACTCTTTGTAGGCTTGTCTCAAAAAAGTTATTGAATATTGAATTAATTAATTAATAAAACAAAATTAATTAATATTATTGACATCTAAAATTCCTAATTCTCGACGTAAATAATTGAAACGATCTTCCGCTAGAGGTTTTATGAATATGTCAGCCAGTTGATTCTGTGTGTCTATGTATACAAGGTCTATATCTCCATTTTGTTGATGATCTCTAAGAAAAAGATGTCGAATCTCGATATACTTAGTACGAGAGTGACATATTGGATTCTTAGTCAAATTAATAGAACTAGTATTATCACAGAAAATGGGTATGTGTGTGTAATACAATCCAAAGTCTTTTCAAGTTTGCTCCATCCATAAAATTTGTGCACAACAACGTCCTGCGATGATACACTCAGCCTCGGTTGTTGATAATACGATAGAATTTTGCTTCTTGCTAAACCCAGAGATAAGAGCTTTTCCTAGGAAATGATATGTACCGCTGGTACTTTTTTTATCTACTTTGCATCCTGCAAAATCAGCATCAGAATAACCAGTTAGGTCAAATGACGTAGTTTTAGGATACCATAAGCCGACAGAAGAAGTGCCTTTAAGGTATCAGAAGATATGCTTAACTACGCACAGATGTGATTCCTTAGGATTGGCTTGAAAACGTACACACAAGCAAACACTAAACATAATATATGGTCGACTAGCAGTTAAGTACAGTAAGCTACCGATCATACCTCGATACTTACGTATATCGACGGGTTTGCCTTGTTCATCAATATCAAGCTTGGTTGAAGTCACCATTGGAGTGCTAAGTGGTTTGACTGCTTCCGGGTCAAACTTATTTAATAAATCTTTTATGTACTTTGCTTGATTTATGAATGTCCCATTGTTGGTTTGTTTGATTTGCAGTCCGAGAAAGAATTTCAGCTCTCCTATCATATGATTATCTTAAACTCATTCGGCATACACTTTGAAAATTCTTGACAAAGAGATTCATTAGTGGATCCAAAAATAATATCATCTACATAGATTTGAATCAAAAGAAGATTGTTATTCAAAGATTTTATAAACAGTGTAGTGTCAACCTTTTCCTTTGAAAAATTGTTGTCAAGTAGAAAATAGCTTAGACGATCGTACCAAGCACAAGGGGCTGGTTTCAAATCGTTTAAGGCTTTCTTCAACTTGAAAACATAATCAAGATTTTTGAAATCAGTAAAATTGGAGGTTAAGCTACATAAACTTCTTCTTTTATAAAACTATTCAAAAATGTGCTTTTAACATCCGTTTAAAATAACTTAAAATTATAAAAACATGCAAATGCATATAACATGCAAATTGATTCTAATCTCGAAACTGGGGCATAAGTCTCATCGTAGTTGATACCTTCTTTTTGATTGTATTCTTGAGCTACGAGTCAAGCCTTATTATGAGTCACTAAATCATTCTCATTCAATTTGTTTCGGAATAGCCAACGGGTGCCAATGACCGGATGATCAATGGGCTTGGAAACAAGTTCCCAAACTTGATTTCGTTCGATTGGTTTAATTTCTCTTGTATAGCATCTAACCAAAAATTATTACTACATGCTTCTTCAATGATTTTGGGTTCAAGCTGTGAAACAAAAGCAACACAAGAAGCTATATCTTTATTAGAGGAACACGTATTTACACCCTTGGTAATCTCACCAATTACCAAGTCCTTTGAATGATCTGCCAAGAATCTCATCTCTTTGGGCATATCCTCAGGATTGCTGGTTCCGTCTTCTTTGCTTGAAGACTCAGCTGGTGCTTGGTGTGATGGTTCTGCATCTTTGTGTGAAGGTTTTGTAGTAGTTGTACTTGGTGTAATCATGTCTTCATTATCATCATCGTCTGAATGTTGATTTAGTTTATCAAACTTGACATTAATTGATTCTTCGATGATCATGGTTCTCTTGTTGAAGACTCTGTACCCTTTGCTCTTTGCCACATAACCTAAAAAGATACCTTCATCGGCTTTTTCATCAAATTTACTCAGGTTGTCTTTAGTATTAAGAATAAAGCATTTACAACCAAATATCTTGAAATAAGAAACAATGGGTGTTCTATCAGACCATAACTCATTGGGAGTGTTCTTCGATATAGGCCGAATTAGAACCCTATTGAGAATATAGCACGCTGTATTGACAGCTTCAGCCCAAAAGTATCTAGGTAGACTAAACTGGTTCAACATTACTCTAGCCATTTCAGATAGAGTCATGTTCTTACGTTTCACAACTCCATTTTGTTGTGGAGTCCTAGGGTAGGAAAACTCATGCAAATAATCGTGTGTGTCACAGAATTGCTTGAACTCTGCATTCTTAAATTCGCCGCCATGATCACTACGAATGTGAGTAATCATGAAACATTTTTCATTCAAAAGGTGACGAATTCTGGCAAAGCATCGTTCTTACGTGCAAGAAAATATACCCATGTGTATCTAGAGAAATCATCTACAATGACAAATGCATATAATTTACCACCTAGACTAGCAATTCTACTAGGTCCAAATAAGTCCATATGCAACAATTATAGAGGTCTAGTGGTACTTACAGTATTTTTAGATTTAAAGACGGGTCAGGTAGCTTTGTTCTTTTCACATTCGCTACATACAGTATCCTTCTTGAAAGATATGTCTGGTAAGCCGCGTACCAATTTCTTTGTGGATAGTTTTGAACTTGTGTCCATATTTGTATGACCGAGTCTCATATGCCATAGTTGACTCTTAATGCTCTTGGCCATCAAGCATCTACCTGCTTTGTTAGCATCTTCTAACAGATAAAAAACATATATGTTGTCTTCCATGATACCTTCAAAGATAGTACTACCAGTTGAGCTATCAACTATAGTACATTTTTTTGACAAAGTTAATGCCATAACCGTGATCATCTAAATGGTTTATGCTGAGCAGATTATGTTTTAACTCGGTAAATAGACATACATCTTTAATCACAGGATAAAGAGCCTTACCAATGTCACCGATACCAATTATGTACCCTCTTAAATTATTATCGAAGGAGATGTATCCTTCTTTATTCTTCTTCGACAGTGTTGCGAATAATAATGTATCACCGGTCATGTGCCGTGAGCAACCACTATCGAGGATCCATTTGCTTTTAGCATGTGAAGGGCATTCCACCTACAAAACAGTTTATAGATAAAACTCTTGGTACCTATTTCTTGTAGGGTCCTGACATGTTAGTTTTGGTATACATGTATAAATATTTAGATCTACTAACTTTCTGATTCTACATGCAGAGGATATATGACCAATGAGACCACAATAATAACATTTTGCATGTTGAGTGTTAAAAGTTGTGTGAGGTGCATGATTGGTAGGTTTTGGTTTTCTAGTATAGAAAAGTGCATGCCTATTAGTCTTCTTGGGCATAGGTTTGGTATGGTTTGGTCTGACAGTGTTTGGGTTGGGTGTGTTCCGATGATACGGTAATTGACACGTGTTAGAATAGGAAGCAGCAACTTTAGGCCATTTTCCTAAACTAATTTTCAACTTTTTGGAGGTGTCATATAATCTAGTATAGTCAGATGTAAGTATTTTCATTCTGACTTGTGCACACTGGAGATTCTTTCTCTCCTTAGATAGGTCTTCCTTTAGTTGGATGATAGTTTGGTCTTTTCTTCGGATAACTTGGTAGTCTCGTGTAACAACAGCTTAATAGAAGAAAGCTCACCAGACTCAATAGAAGAATTATTATTTCTAACATCAGCTAGTTGGTCGGTAAGTCTTCCTATCTCACCTTTGTACTCTTTGAGTACCTTCTTAGAGATTTCATATTTACTACGCAATTTTTTGTAGTCATTTAACATGTCACTGAAAGCCTCTCCTAATTAATTTCTCAAAGGTAAAATCATCATAAGGATCAAACAAAGGATTAGTGATTACCTGATCGCAAGCCATCAAGCATACATTTGCAGCATCATCTGATTGTTCGTCTTCTGAGTCGCTGGCTTCGCTTTTATGCCATATACTTGTATTGGCGTACTTCCTTGATGTAGATCTCTTCAGGTAGCCTTTGTCATATTTGCTGCTTTTTCTTATTGATGATGATGTTATTGGATAATCTTTCTTCATATGTCCTTTCTTCTTACATTCATAGCAAATAGGATCTTCCTCGTTGTTGTTGTTGTTGTTGTCTTTTGTTCTTCTGTTGAATCTTATGAACTTTTTTAATTTTCTTACCAGAAGAGCTTGATCTTCAGAGTCAGAGTCGCTGTCATCAGAATCATCTTCGACAATTCTTCTATGTTGAGCCTTTAAAGCGATCGACTTCTCTGACTTCTCCTTTGGTGTAGCATCTTCAAAGTCTTGAAGTTCCAACTCGTGAGTGAGTAGCTTACCCATTAGTGTTTCCAGAGACATTGTTGAGAGGTCATTTCCTTCAATGATTGTTGTAGCCTTTGGAATCCAGTTCTTTGTGAGATCTCGTATAAGTTTACGAATCTTCTCATGGTTAATGTATTCCTTGCCTAATTAAGACAAAGGATTTACAATATCCAGGAATCTCGTAAACATCTGAGTGACAGATTCATTTGGCTTCATCTTGAGCGCCTCGTACACTTGAGTAAGTCTGCTGATCTTTCACTCCTTGACTTGTGTGTTCCTTCGTGGGTTACTTCGAGAAGTTTCCATACTTCATTTGATGTTGTGCAAGTCGACACCCTGTTAAATTCAGTTCTGTCTAAAGCACAAAATAAAGTGTTAATAGCACGTGCGTCACTGGCCTTTTTCTTTTCATCTTAAGTATATTTATCATGGGGTTTTTCAACTAAAACTCCCTCAATAGTAATACGAGGAGGCTTTTTGTAGCCATCAATAACTATAGACCATAAGTCAAAATCAAGAGATTTTTAGAAGAAACTCATCCGTGTTTTCCAATAAGTGTAGTTTGTGCCGTCAAACAGTGGAGGTCTGTTTGTGGCTTGGCCTTCACTTGTGAATTTAACAGTTGTCATGTGTAATGCTGTGATCTATATAACAATTAAATATAACTACAATTTTACCTTACTTTACCTGTATAACCCGCTTTGATACCAATTGTAGGAACGAAGTCGTAAACCAGAATACTCTAGAGGGGTGGTGAATAGAGTAGGCAGCAGAATATTGCTAATTAAAAACTTGTTAGCAGTTAGATCACAGAAATAATATTAATAATCACAAAGTAATAACTGTAAAGATGAGAGTTCAGAAGGCAAACGCAAACACAAAGATTTATACTGGTTTTTCTTTTGTGAGGACTAGTCCAGTCGAAAGAACTCTAGCTTCCAATTGAATCCACTATTAGAAAATCTTGCAAGTTTTTATACGAAGTCCTTGAAACTTCTACAGACACGAGCTTTGATACGAAGAACTCGACCAACTTCAGTTTTGAAGAGTCTTTCTTCAATCAAGCCTCTGATTATAATTTCTCTGAAATCTTCTAGACCGCACCGTACCAACAAATTGACTAGAGAATTGTAACTGGCTTGGAATTTGAAAATGAAAGCTTTTTAGAAAACTCTTTGGAAGAAATGTAAGCTTTAGAAGAGAAGAGATGAAAGTGAATGAGTGATTTGAAATGATCAGAATTCCTCTCTTTTTATAGTTTTTCCAAAGACAGAACTCTGGCAGAATTCAGGCAGAATTCGGACAGAATTCATATAACAAACCGCAACTTAAGGGAGACCAAGTTCAAAAACCAACGTTCATATAACGTTCACCTTGGCCAAACTCTGGCCGAGTTCTGTCAGGGTTGGTCAGGTTTAATTTATGAAAAATATTTTTGGGCTTTTTGAAATCCTTCAGAAGCTTTTGTAAATAGGAGATATTTTTCAAAACATAGGTCAATTTTGAAAAGGATTATGGATAGCCTATTTGCCAGTACGACTTAGTGTACAATGTATTCCTAGACTCAATAAATGTAAAAATTATATTACATAAAAAAATACAGTCTCGAGTGGCAAACATAGCTTCGGCCTTGAACTAAGTAGATATCCAATCTTGAACAGTATCCAAAATGTCTTGAGTAAACATCTGAGTTGTTCCGTATATCGAGACAGAGTTTGATCAATTATTAAAATCAGGTTTGACCATGACCAATGGGCCAACGAAACAGTCAATCAAACCTCTGGATTGGTCCCAAATAGTTATTAGCAAGAAAGGATCTTGCTATAAAACTTAAAAGCCCAATTGGTAGAACATATATTAAGCTGTGAGTCTAGAACACATTTCTAAAAAGTAACAAGATAAACTAAAAGTCTTTCATTTCTGCACATCAATAAAATATATGATTAAACATCTATATTAGGCTATTTCCCTTATTTAGTTTAACTCCATGACTATGATACTCAACGGATACATGCAAGGGTATAGGAAACCCCCTTCTCTGTCATTCACCAGACCAAATTCTGAACTCACAAGTACCCTTCTCCTTATATGTGGTCCTTAGTGGTGTGGTATTTCCTTGGTACTGCAGCTTACCAACTCCCCTATATACCCTTGCCTACTACAAGGTTCAGAAGATCCATTACCTGCTACTGAAGCTTGAAGATCTATACATATGGATTTCATAGGATACCTATGTACCCTATGATACAATTTGTACCCTGGCTCGCGTGTCCTGCTTTAAGCAGTGTCCTTTTCCCACTCTACTAAACTATGTAGGTAATACCCACATATCCCCGTGTTCACATGTACAGTTATTACACCTATATTGTATACCGACCCAACTACTTCTTGGAAAGCATCTGCATACGCATACGAGTTTCCATGTGTCCACCTGGCTACACAATCCTGTACCATCCCTTCTACAATGTCGTTCACGTTGTATCTCTTACCAAATCTACTGAATGCTCACTTTAAAACATATAGACACCCAACTGGATAACCCAAGGTCCCCAAACACCCTATATAGTTTCTTATTGGAAAAGCAACTTAATGTGTCATGTGTTAACTGATATAAAGCCTGATACTTCGGTGCGAGTTGTTGATACCTTGTGCAAACTGATGTAAACAAACCGACTCCCTGTGCATTTGCACAGAACTACCCAGGGCAGCCCCTATATTTTCCATGATACGCGGAGCCGTATCATTAGCGCTTATGTGCTCGACATACGAGTACATCCCTAAGTCCTGTATTAACATTAAATCGAACACCTACACATCTCATCCAATTTACTTATTAATGACAGGCCTTACAAGTTAGAAGATATGAAGAATTACCAGTTTGGGGTCGAGGATAAAACTAGATTGCTCATCTGGCTCCTTGCTCGACTGCTTCTTGCGGTGGGAAGGAGATGGAAAAATTAGGGTTCGTAGAGGGCTAGAGGTCGACTGCCATAGCCTCTTATATAGAAAGATTTGAGATTTCATCTCAATCCTCAAGGGATTTGGAGAAATCAAGTTTAAATTCGACTGGGGTTAGCCCTAGTAGTCGACTTCGTTTAAACGGCCAGTAAGGTTTGAATTTGATTACTTTGCACAAGACCCCTTTTGAGGATTCAGTTTTGCAAAGCCCATTATCCCTTTATTAAATTTGAATGGACAAAAACCCATAATCCTTATGTATCATTAGTGTTTTTAGAGGAAAAAGCAATAATAATAAAATAAACACAATAATGGGTCCAAGGGTTTACAGCGGGGGTCGTTGGGGTCGGTCGATCGATCGCGACAAAAATGCCCCAAGTCGGGTGTTGGTAGGACCGAGGTGTCGCGGGTAGCGCCGGGGCGTGGTTGGTTTTGGAAGAGGATGAACGTGGGAGGAGGTAAGGAAGATTGGGAAGGTGGTGAGGGGGAGAAGGTCTGTGAGTTTCTGAGGAAGAAGATGGGTTTCTGATAAGAAATACGTGAGAGAGAGGTAGGGTTACGTGGGGGTTTGATCCGACAGAGGAAACAGATCACGGGGGACTGGGTAGTGGGTTGAACGGTAGTTTAAGTTAATTGGATTTTTTGTTAGCGGGTTCGGTTGGATAGGGTATGGGTTACGCTAATGGGTTTAAACGTTGGGCTTGAGTTATGGGCTGAAGGAAAGACTTTAATTAAGGGCTAAAAGTAGTAGTAGTAATAATAATAATAATAATACACATTAGTATATATAAAAACCATTTATTAATAAAATAAAATTCATGGGTTTTACAATAAGTGCTTCATTAACCCATTCCGGTTTGCGAAAACCTAATCCACCTATGCGTTTAGGTTGTGTGAACTTATCCCATGCAAGGAAATGCATTTGCTTCTGATCATTGCCATGCCCCCACCAGAAGCTTCTTTAGATCTGGGAAATTTTAGCCATAGTGTTTGTAGGGACTTTATAGGCCGACATAAAATATATAGGGATAAACCCAAGGGTGGAGTTGATCAGGGTATTGCGACCAGCATACAAAAGCAGTTTGGTTTTCCATCCTTGTAATCGCGTAGAGCATTTGTCAACAAGGAACGAGAATGTTTCACAGTGCTTCTTCGATTTAAGCATGTAATGACCCATGTATTTGTCGTTCATTCCCGTATGATTCAGATGAAGGTTTGACGCCAAAAGCTCTTGCTCCTCTTGCTCAATGCCTTTGCTAAAGTATATGCTCGATTTTGCATAATTTATTCTTTGTCCCGACTAAGAGGCGAAGGTATGTAGAAGCTTTTGGACTTGGTTTAGGGATGTTGTAGAGGCCTGGCCAAATATTAGAAAGTCATCAGCAAAAAAGAGATAAGACATGGTTGGAGTGTACCTATTGATGCGGATTTCGTGGAGCAGGTCATCTCTTTCATACATGTAGAAGAGGCACGATAGGACCTCTGTGCAAATGATGAAGATATATGGGGATAGTGGGCAGCCTTCTGGACTTCCATTGAGTAAGATCGAGAAGGACGAAGATGTGCTCCATAATGATTTTATTAGTGTGTCCTTGAATGCCCAGGCAATGTAGAACACTCCTGATGAAGCTCCAAGAAAGTCGGTCATATGCCTTCGCCATATCGATTATGAGAGCGTATAACCTCTTTTTCTTATTGGTCGACTACATGACGTGGAAAATCTCTTGTGCTATGATAATGTTGCTTGAGATCTGCCTCCCTGGAACAAAAGTATTCTGGAATGGTGAGATAAGCTTGTCCATCATGGGTCTAAGATGGTTTTTTAGGATCTTGGATATGAGTTTATAAGAAACATTGCACAGTGAGATCGGGTGGTAGTCACTATGGGTGGCCGGAGTATTACGCTTGGGGATAAGCACAATGTGAGTATGATTCATGAGAGGTGGAATATGTAGGACTTCAAAGAAGTTTTAGATTGTGGATGATACCTCTTTGCCGACCCTCTGCCAGCACTTCTGCAAGAACAGCGCTAGGTACCCATCTGGCCCTAGGGCTTTCATAGGTCCCATGCATTTCATGTTATGTTCAATCTCCTCTAGTAAAGGGGTCTCGCCCAGCTTTAAGTTCTCCTCCACAGTGATGGGATCGTTGGTGATGTCAAATGAGGGATCGATGGGTGTAGTATCTTCTTCGCGAAATATAGCTTTGAAGTGGTCGATTAGTACAGAAGCTATTGTTGTGTGGTCAGAAGTCCATGTTCCATATGTAAGTTGGATAGATCTAATTTTGTTATTTTGCTTCCTGGTGGTAGCTTTAGAGTGGAAGTACTTGGTGTTTCTGTCCCCATCGCTAATCCACTTGCATCTAGCCCTCTGCCGCCAGTATGATTCTTCCAGTAGGATGAGGTCATTAAGTTCCGTCGTAGTAGATTTTTCATCATTAAGCAATCTGCTGGATGGGGTCAATGTTTGTATGTGAAGTAACTTGGCTTGGAGATCTTAGATGCGCCTTTTAATGTTGCCAAAGGCATCGCGGTCCCACTGGTGCAGATTGGCCAGAGTACGACGAAGAAGGACTGGGAGGTTCAGTGCACTCTGGGATGAATGTTGGACAACATTCTAAATAGATTCGAAGATGCCATTGAACCTATTATCTGTAAGCCAGTAGGCTTCGAAGAGGAGAGGTCGTCATCTGGGAGGCGTCGTATTGTATGTGTTCAGGAGGATAGAGGAGTGGTCACTGTTAATACGAGGAAGAATTGAGACTGTGGAGTGAGGGTAAAGTTGACACCATTCAGCATCTGCATACGCACGATCCAGTCGTTCTCTAATGTGAAATGAGGGGCTGCGTTCGTCGGACCATATGTAAGCGGGTCCGATGAAGCCAAGGTCGATAAGACCACATACTTCCAACATATTGGTGAAGGGCGGCGCTGCTTGCGTATCAAAGCCTCTGCCTCCAAGCTTTTCATTAGGCTGACTGATGGCGTTGAAGTCGCCAATACAACACCAGGGGATGGTGAATGAATTTGAGAGGGTTGAGATTGTGCTCCAGAGTCGGGGTCTGTCTTTCTTTTTTGGGCAGCCATAGACACACATAAGGATCCATGCAGGGTTGGTTAAGCTCGCATTTATGGAAAGGATGATTAGGTTCTTTGATGAGAAGGTAACAGTAGCGGAGATTGAGTAGTCCCAACCAATCCACAAGACGCCGGAGCGGCTGGTAGGGGGAACGGAGTGGAAATTATTGAATGCGAGATTAGGAAGGATATGGTCCGTGTGTTGGGGGTTGGACATGGTTTCAGAAAGAAAAAATATGGAGGGGCGGGTGGCAGAGAGGAACGATCGCAGGGTTTGAACTGTCGCAGTGTTCCCCGCACCACGATAGGTCCAGAAAAGAACTAACATTGGTCGTGCGACTGTTGAAGGCCAGTCGCCACGCCTTGGTCAGTATTCATGTTTTCGTAAGGAGGAAGGATCGCTTGTTTTTTTTCGAATCTGGATGGGGGAAGGCGATCCAAGTCTTTTCCTGGAGCAAGAGATCTCCATTGGATAATTCTGCATGTAGAAAGAGGCGTTGCGAGCGCGTCTTTTCTAAGATTTTGTGTGGGGATATGAGATATTTTTTGAGCAGGTGATGGTGGAGGAAAGCGGCAGGGACGGGGGGAGTTCGATAATGGGTTCAACCGACGAGGTTGTCTTGGTGGGTGACAGATATGAGGCGTCTGGTGGTGAGGAAGTGGGGTGGGTAGTGGTAGAGACCGGAACAACAATGAGCGGGGTGGCAAGGGAGTTGGTTGAACTATATATGAGAGGGTGGGAGAAGGCTATGTCCGTGTGTTTGGGGTCGACATTGGGGCCATGATTATCTTCATTGTTAATAATAATGTGTTGCTAAAGGTGGTTGGACAGTTTGGTAGGGGAGGTCGAGAGATACGCATGGGTGTTAGTGCAATGGATGGTACGTGGTACAGGATCCAAGGTAGGATATGACTTTAGCAACTCATGCTGTTCAAAAGTGGATGGGGGCAGTATCTGATTGATTGTTGACGTGGCCTCTTTTGTGTGGATGGATATATTTTGTTAGATGTAACAGAGGGGGCAAGTAACAGGAATGGCATGTGGCCCCGGTCCAATCGGATTTCTGTTTTGTGATTCCATCTCCTGACTCGCCCGCGACTGCGATGGTGAGCTGTCCTCTCTCGACGTATGGGCGTGGTCTCCGGCCACCTCTGAACAACTAAAAAACCAAACAACTAAAAAAACCAAAACAAAAAAAACAAACGACTAAAAAAACCAAAACTAAAAAACAAAACCCAAACTAACATAAAGAAAACCAACCAAAAAAAAACCTAACATCAAAATCAACCAAAACAAAAAAAACCAAGGCAAAATAAAAACCAACAAATGAAAACCAATCTAACCCAAACCAAGTGAAAATAAGAAAACCAATAAAAAACCAATCCAAGCTCATGTTTAGCCAAAAGGTCTGGCGGAATTTGAGCATGTTCATTTTCTGCCGGACGGTCTGGCTATGTTTATCAATGTTCCTAATTTCGAAAACATTTTTGTTGTAACCAATTTCATACAAGTTTTTATTTGTACAGCAAAATTTTTGTATATATATATATATATATATATATATATATATATATATATATATATATATATATATATATATATATAAGTTGAGTTTCAGGTTCTTCGTGTAATCCGACACATGAATCCGAATTCAACCTAATTTTTGATCGGCTCAAATATTTTAACTCGAACCTGAGTATTTTCAATTCTAATCCAACCCATGAACGAGTTTACCCGATCGGACTCGAATTTAGTCCGTCCGAATTACAACCCTACTCATTAATCCTGATTATGACCCTAATTTTATCTCCATCACCATCTTGTTACAACACATATTATCATAAGTACACGCTAATCTACAACGACATAATAAAACCTTTACACGCAAAATCTCTCAGCAAATCTTGGGAGCTGGCTATAGCTGGCTATAAAAAATCTTCAAGTTATTGATTTTTTTTTTTTTGAAGAAGTTCAAGTTAATGATTTGAAATCAATTTGTTCCATCCTACTCTCTATGAAGAGTCATAATCATGTCTTAACCCTCATCATCAATCGTTCTAGCATCTGTCACAACACACAGTCGCATGTGCATCATGAAAAAAATTTGCATAAATAATTGACAAATTTCTATAGACCGGCTGTGGATCTAATCGTCTCAACATCATCCCTATGTGAGAATATTGAATTTTTAATCAACATAACTAAAATAATGAAAAGAGCAAGCTATAAGCCACGTTTGGTTACCAGAATTTAAATGTTGAAAAAGAAAAGTATTTTTTTTTTTCTGTGTTTTGATACCAAAGAAAATATGTTGAAAAATAAAACGATTCCCAAAGGTTAGAAAAAATGGAAAAAAAAAAAAAAAAAAAAAAAAAAAAAAGATTTTTCCACCCATCTAAGGCATTATTTTTCCTCCCACTTTTTTGCATTTATTATATTTTTTTTTTGACTAACATATTTCTGTTAATAAAACATCATTATCTATTATGATGTTGTTATTTCAGATTTCTTGTGGTGTTTACTTGGTAATTTCTGTATCTATTTGATTTGATATGTTGAGTTCATTTTTCTTTAATGGTATTCAGTAGATGATACTCAGTAATGCCAGTTGAAATTTTTGATAAGCAAAATTTGGATTTCGGACCTAGTTTGAACGGAACCATTTTTAGTTTGTGCCTCTACATCCATCACCTATTTTTACATGAATTTGATAAGTTTGGACTTCTGTTAGAAGCTCCATGTTTCAGTTGCTAATTGAAGTGATACAAGTGATTTGATTTTGCAGGTTAACTTTTTTCATTAGCACGAGAAAATTATTGAAAAATTAATTTAATTTTTTTTTTACAAATATCAAATACTATAATGGAAAATAAAAAATATATTTCGACTATAGTCCTGACAAATACCAAAAAAAGAATTAATAAAAATTACAATTTCTTAAAATTAATAAAATTATAAAAAAAAAATCTACAATTAATTTTCTTTCCTTCCTTTTCCTTTCCGCGAACCAAATCAACCTAAAACCTAGACACCTAAATGGACACTTGCTGGATAGGTAACCAATATTATAAATTTATGTAAGCAAGGATTTCCCTCCTCATGAATTTGACCAAGAGTAAAATAATTTGCTAATTGAGAGTTGCATCAGCTCTAGATTCTCTACGGCACACACATCATGTCCCTGTCCTAGAGATTAACTACAGGACGAGATTAGGTCATTCTTTATTTTCCTTTTTATTTTTTGCGGATCACATTGCTTGGAATATGTCAATAAAGGAAAGATAGCTATCAAAAGGATAAATACAATGCACCAACCTCCACCACCGCCAAACGATTAGTCCCTCCCGTCCTTTGGTGGGTCCCACGATTTGCGATGATCCACCAGCCACAAGATCAGTAGCAATCCAACAGCCAACAATCGTGTTAGCAATAGAATACAATGGACCTGAGTTACAGCAACAATCACCCACCCAGCCAATCAAACCAAAATACTTACTTAGGCTCCTCCGTAATAAAAGAAAGTCCCTACAACTGGCTCTAAACGTGCCTTAAGGGACTATTTGGACAATGTGTTGGAGTTTTTTGGTTTTTTCTTTAAAAAGCTTTAGTCCCACGTCGGAAAAAACAAAGTGGTTGTATCTCTATATATTAGTTTTGCTATTATTGGAGATGCACATGTGGTGTGGAGGTGCACATGGATTTGCCATGTGGGGTTATTTTTCTAATGAAAAAAAAGGCTAAAATCAACAATTAAAGCATTCATGCTTTTTGCTTTTGGAAAATTTATTTCCATGGGAGCTAAGCCCCGCGACTCGGACTCGGGCTCATGAGGCGTAATGTGGCATTTTGTTGGCGCACTTTGCACTTAGCATCGTCGCTATGCGCATAGTGCGCTTTAGTTGCGCGCTCTGTCGCGCAGAGTGCAAGGAGCGCGGGATGTGCGCAGTTTGTGCAACTTGCAGCAGAACGTGCGTTTGCATGTTCTGGACTGTTGCTACATGTTCGGGGTAGTTTTTACCACGTCCCTAACTTTGTGGCAACCGAACAGTTGCTGCAGGGCCTATAAAAGACATCATCTCTCTCTCAAGGCTGAGTATATACAGAAGAAAAAGAGAAGCCACCACAGAAATTTACGAAGTGTTTTTTAACACAAGTAAACAGAGATTTCAGACGTGTTCTTTAACACAGTTCTGATCTTCCAGTAGCCTTCGAGAGAGAGAGGAAAGGCGCCGCACCAGCGTTGCTTTTGCACGAGAGTTTGTGTCCATCCGAGGAGTCAGAAGAGCAGGAGTGTTCCAAGTTCTCCGACGAACTTGCTGGTTCCTGGAAGCTGTTCGTGTAGGGCAAATAAAGCTTTGAGCAACGGTGATTATTCACCCCAGCAGGAGTTCTTCCATCTTTCGCCAGTCACCTTCGTCGTTGCTGCCAGTAATTCTGATTGTATCTTCTTTTTAGAAGTACTACGATCTGATTGTTGTTGATTACGAAATCTTTTTAGATTCTCGTAATTCAGAATCACCTTCCTTGAAGTGTTGATTTGAAACATTGTTTTTACAATTGTTTTATTTTCTCAGTTTTTCATCGAAAAATTGTACCCTGGCACTAACAATCTCAAAGCTTTATCGCTACGATGAAAAACGTTAATGTTTCACTCTTCAATTCTGACTTTTGCAAGTTAGAAAAGTTTGATGGAGAACATTACCAAGTCTGGAAGAGGAAGGTATATCTCACCCTTCAACTCAAAGACGTAGATCACGTGCTTCTGGAGGAAGAACCTACCGTTCAAGATACTGGGTCTGCTGCCGCAATCACTGCGGCTACTAAACTTCAGGCCAAGTGGAGAAGAGAAAATAGCATTTGCAGGCTGCTTATCCTGAATGCTATGGAGGATTCCCTTGCAGAATCCTATTCTAAGAAGACTATCGCTAGAGACATATGGAGTCTCTAGAAAAGCTCTACGAAGAAGACAAGAACTGCAGTAAAATCTTTATGGTTGAAAAATATCACAAGTCGTTCTTTGAGGACGAAAAGTCTATGCTGCCGCAGGTGAAGGAGTTCCTGAAACTACGACAGAAGCTGGAAGACGAGGCGATGCCCCTCCCCGACAAGTTTGTTGTTGGAGGAATTGTCTCAAAGCTCCCCGCTGGGTGGAGCAAGTTCTATGCAAACATGCATAGGAAGAAGCTGGAGATCACCCTTGAAGATCTCCTGCAGGAAATCTATGTTGAGGACCAGATGCGGGCTCAACTGAAGGTGGACGCACTGTCCAAGCAATTGGCTAACGCCAATATGGTTCATACCAAGGAACCAAGGAGAAAGCAGGCGGCTTCCCATAGCAAGAGAAGGACCCTGACAATCTAAAAGTCAATGGAACTTATATCAAGAAAAAGAAGCCAAAGTCTCAAATGCCTTGCTTCAAGTGTGGCAAGAAGGACCATTTTAAGAATGAGTGCAAAGTAAAGACCAAGCAATCAGAGCAAGGAGAGCCTAGTAAGGTTTCTATGATCATTGACATTGTTGCTATGATTGCACAGGTTGATGCGATAAGGACTGACTCTGACTGGTGGGTAGACACTAGAGCCTCCTGCCATGTCTGCTCCAGTACGGAGTGGTTCACCACCTACACACCTACTTTTGAAGTGGTTATAATGGCGAACCAGGCACAAGCTGAAGTGCTTGGGATCGGGACGGTGGTGTTGAAGCTGACTTCGGAGAAGTCTCTGACGCTTCAAGGCGTGAAGCACGTACCTGCTATCGCCAAGAACCTGATCTCAGGAGGCCTACTCTGCAAAGTAGGCCTCAGGATGGACATCAATGCTGGCCAGATGGTGATGTCTATCAAGGGAACATATTTCGGAAAAGGTTTTTATACCGAAGGAATGTTCAAAATTCAGCTTGTAAATCAGTCCAATGTAATTAATGTGATTAATAAAATCACTTCTTCTGTTTATACTCTTGAGTTATGGCATAATAGGCTAGGACATGTTCATTGTAAACGAATAAACAGAATGTCTAGTCTAGGACTTATCTCCAAGTGTGGGGGTAAGGTAGAGAAATGTGAAGTTTGTGCTCAAACAAAGATCACAAGAAAACCCTTTCCTCGGGTTAATCGAAGTACAGATCTTCTGGAGTTGGTACACTCCGATATCTGTGACTTTAAACAGTTCTCTACAAAGGCCGGGATAAAATATTTCATAACTTTTATCGATGACTTCTCAAAGTATGCGTTCGTCTACTTGCTGAAGGCTAAAGACGAAGCATTCGAGAAGTTCAAGAAGTTCGAAGCCGAAGCTGAGCGGCAGACTGGACAACAACTCAAAAGGATAAGAAGTGATCGAGGTGGGGAGTACAGGTCTCATGAATTTGTATCGTTCTGCAAAGAACATGGAATTGTCAATGAGACTACGGCTCCGTACTCTCCTCAATCAAATGGAGTAGCAGAGAGGAAGAACAGAACGTTAACAGAAATGATTAACTCAATGTTGTTGACTGCTGGTCTTCCTAAGTGCTACTGGGGAGAAGCTGCATTGACGGCCACTTTTATTCTAAATAGAGTGCCTCATACAAATTCAGACGTTACTTCTCATGAACTCTGGTTCAAGGTCAGACCTAACTTGAATGCCATTCGATTGTGGGGGTGTCTGGCATATATCAAGCTTCCAGATCTGAAGATTCAGAAGCTTGGGACAAGGACTACTAAGACGATCTTCTTGGGGTATGCCGAGAAGAGTGATGCTCGGAGATTTTTTGATATTGAGTCAAATCATATTATTGAATCTCACGACGCAGAATATTTGGAAGACAAATTTGCAAGACACAAGAATATTGTTCTTACGGATGTTCCGGAGAATAATGAGGGTGCGCAGGTCTTCAATGAAGAAGTGGTCCAAGAAGATGTTGTTGTTGAAACAACGGTTGAACCAGATCTCGCTGAGCCGTCAACGAAGCGAGTGAGAAGGCCGAAGGACTTCGAAAGTGACTTTGTCACCTATCATGTGGAAGCAGATCCGCTTACCTATGATGAGGCGATAAAGACCAGAGACGCGGTTTTCTGGAAGGAGGCGATTGACAATAAAATTGATTCCATCACCTCAAATAACACTTGGGTGTTGGTTGATCTTCATGAAGGAGCGAAACCCATCGGACGCAAATGGATCTTCAAGAAGAAGATGAAAGCAGACGGAACTATTGACAAGTTCAAGGCTAGGTTGGTAGCCAAGGAGTTTTCTCAGAAGCAGGGGATTGACTATTTTGACACGTATGCTCCAGTAGCCCGGATGACCACCATCAGAATGTTGATTGCTCTCGTAGCAATACATAAGATGGTGATACATCAGATGGATGTGAATACGGCTTTCCTAAATGGCGAGCTGACCGAAGAGATTTATATGCAACAGCCAGAAGGATTTATCATCAGGGATCTTGAAGACAAAGTCTACAAGTTGGTAAAATCCTTGTACGGTCTTAAACAAGCTCCCAAGATGTGGCATAAGAAATTTGACAAAGTTATAAGGTCAAATGGCTACATGGTCAGCGATACGGACAAGTGTGTTTACACGAAGTTCGCTGATGGAAGAGGTGTGATCGTTTATCTGTACGTGGACGACATGCTTATCATAGGTACGGATATTAGCTATGTCATGGAGACAAAGAAATTCATCTCAAGCAAGTTCAGTATAAAGGACTTGGGGGAAGCTGATGTGATCTTAGGGATCAAAATCATCCGGACAGACACTGGACTAGCGCTGTCACAGTCTCATTATATTGAGAAAATGATCACTCGTTATGGGTATCGGGATCTTCCAGGGATCGATACGTCGTACAGGTATGATCTGAAGCTGAAGCCTAATTCAGGGGAAAGGGTCAGGCAGCTGGAGTATGCAAGCGTAATCGAAAGTTTGATGTATGCTACTAATGCCACAAGGCCTGACATAGCTTTCGTCGTGGGAATGCTGAGTCGTTTCACGAGCAATCCAGGTGCTGAACACTGGAAAGCTGTGAAACGGGTTATGAGATATCTCAAGAAGACTCAGACATATGCACTGTACTACAACGGAGATCCGTCGGTAGTGGAATGCTTCAGTGATGCCTGCTGGTGCTCAGAGGTGGAGAGCGAGAGGTCCATAGGTGGATTCATTTTCACAATGGGTGGAGCTGCTATATCGTGGAAGTCGAAGAAGCAGACTATGCTCTCGCGGTCATCCATGGAATCTGAGTTCTTTGCACTTGATACCACAGCTGAGGAAGCAGAATGGCTTCAGGAGCTCATGTATGATCTTCCAATGGTTGGGGCGCAAATACCAGCGATACCGATATACTGTGACAACCAGGCGACTGTGACGGTAGCATCAAATGACCTCTTCAACGGAAAGAAGAGGACTATGCGGTTGAAGTACAGGGCAGTACACGATCTTATCAAGAGAGGTTTTATTGCGATAATTGATGTTCGGAGTCAGGAGAACCTGGCGGATCTGTTCACCAAGGGCCTCAAGCGCCAGCTGGTCGATGACACAGCTTGTAAAATGGGCTTGAAGGCATTCTGATTGTATTATTGTATTCCTATCATAAAGTTTTATGCTATTAGTTCAAAGATTTATCTACTAGGCATCTAGCTTTTGGTTCAAGGGAGGACCACTAATCGGAAGAATATCAGGAACGGTGGGTACATGTTCTTTTGGAAATGGAGAGGTTACGGACCTATAACCACTGTTGTCTACTGTTGTTTTCTGCGGAAAACGGTTCCTGTGGGAAGGTTGGCTTAATTGCCTTAACGAGTTCTCAGGTAGAGTGAATGCCTGGTGTGCTTTACAGGAGGCACGGTAGAGCAGTACTACAAGGAGTGAAACTCCATGCTACAGTGGGGTGACTCCACAATAAGGTTCCTATATGTGGGGTGTTGCCCAGTAATAGGATAAAGCCTCGACTTTGCAGGCCAAGTCACAGCGGCGTAGCACCGCAAATAGGCAGTTAGCCTAATGTTGTATGTTAAAAATAAAGAGGGGTGCAGTCAGTACTACAAAAAGGAGGAGTTCCTCATGTTACAGTGGCATGACACTACGATGAGGTACCCGGTTAGAGATAAAGCCTCGGCCTTGCAAGCCGGCGTAACACCGCAAGGGAGCCTAAGGCTTCATGCTGGGTAGTTTGGCACTACAAAGAGGCGGTTGCCTCATGCTACAGTAGTATGACACGACAATGAGGTTCCCGATACGGGGTAAGGCCTCGGCTTTAAGCCATGTCATGGCGGCGTAGCAACGCAAGGGAAGCACAAAGCGCTTCATGCCATGTCTCTTTATAATGAACTCACCTATAGTGTATGAAAAAAGAGATCAGGCCGTCTCTTGAGGGTAAACTTGTAGACGCCCAAAATTATACACTGAAACCAGGATGGCACAGGGCCTTTAATGTGTAGCCAGAAGCACATGTAACTACATTATGTGAGTGGAAAGAATTTCAGCTATGATGCAGAATTCAAGACTTAGTATATTCTTGTATTATAGTTTGATTTTTGATCCATGCGGGAAGATTCAAGTCGTCAGCGACATCTCTCCTAATACATGATGGACAGTTACTGTGGAAAACACTTATACCCATATATATAGAGATATGTGGGGGATTGTTGGAGTTTTTTGGTTTTTCCTTTAGAAAGCTTTAGTCCCACATCGAAAAAAATAAAGTGGTTGTATCTCTATATATTAGCTTTGCTATTATTGGAGATGCACATGTGGTGTGGAGGTGTACATGGGTTTGTCATGTGGGGTTATTTTTCTAATGGAAAAAAGGCTAAAATCAACAATTAAAGCATTCATGAATTTTGCTCTTGGGAAATTTATTTCCATGGGAGCTAAGCCCCGTAGGGGCTTAGCGACTCGGACTCGGACTCGGACTCGGGCTCATGGGCTCATGAGGCGTAATATGGCATTTTGTTGGCGCACTTTGCACTTAGCACGTTAGCATCGTCGCTAGGCGCATAGTATGCTTTAGTTGCGCTCGTTACGCAAGCCACTTGCACTGCCACATTGCGCAAGCCAGTTGCGCTGCCCTGTTGCGCAAGCCCAGGTGCGTGCCCAGGTTACGCTCAGGTTACGCTGGGTTGCGCTGAGTTGCGCGGGTTGCTCGGGTTGCGCGAGCGCGCTGGTTGTGCTGCATACGCCGTGTGCGCAGTGCGTGCAGTGTGTGCAGTGTGCGCAGTTCAGTGTACGCTCTGTCGCACAGAGTGCAAGGAGCGTGGGGTGTGCGCAGTTGGTACAACTTACAGCAGAACGTGCGTTTGCATGTTCTGGGCGGTTGCTACATGTTCGGGGTAGTTTTTACCACGTCCCTAACTTTGTGGCAACCGAACAGTTGTTGCAGGGCCTATAAAAGGCATCCTCTCTCTCTCAAGGCTGAGTATATACAGAAGAAAAAGAGAAGCCACCACAGAAAGTTTACGAAGTGTTTTTTAACACAAGTAAACAGAGATTTCTGACGTGTTCTTTAACACAGTTCTGATCTTCCAGTAGCCTTCGAGAGAGAGAGGAAAGGCGCCGCACCAGCGTTGCTTTTGTACGGGAGTTCGTGTCCATCCGAGGAGTCAAAAGAGCAGGAGTGTTTCAAGTTCTCCGACGAACTTGCTGGTTCCTGGAAGCTGTTCGTGTAGGGCGAATAAAGCTTTGAGCAACGGTGATTATTCACCCCAGCAGGAGTTCTTCCATCTTTCGCCAGTCACCTTCTTCGTTGCTGCCAGTAATTCTGATTTCTATCTTCTTTTTAGAAGTACTACGATCTGATTGCTGTTGATTATAAAATCTTTTTAGATTCTCGTAATTCAGAATCACCTTCCTTGAAGTGTTGATTTGAAACATTGTTTTTACAATTGTTTCATTTTCTCAGTTTTCCATCAAAAAATTGTGCCCCGGCACTAACACAATGATATCTCTTCGAAAGTATGAAAGTGATAATTTTTTTATAATTCAACACATTTGTTGTTTGGATACAATTTATTTGTCTTCCACAAGTGAGGAGAATGAATTTTAATGTTTACATGCAATGTTGTAATGCAGATGCAGTAACTCATCTCCTTTCTATTGTTCATCTCCTCCTCCAACACTAAAAAGAAAAAAATGCGTCCTTCGAAGAGGAGGATGACTACGTCGCCGTGCTCCGGCCATCACCATATCTCTGGATTCGACGAGCCCAACCTCTGGACCTACTCCTCCATTGACCTCTGGAAACATATTTGGCCGCCCCGAACCACTGGAGTCCCATAACTGACCCTAACCCATTCTTCCTAACTACTCCTAGTTGTTCCGGCGAGCTCGTGAATCTGGTTAGCCACCGCAGCGGCTGGCCGCTGACCTTCACTTGTTTCCTAAACCCTTGGCCAACTCCAGTCGTCACCTACATGACAACTCTATGTTAGCCACCACTTCGTCGTTCGAGCCTCCAGATCTCAACCGTTGTAGGCGTCGACGATGTTGACGTCATAGACCCAAACCAAGCTTGTCCACATTGAGAACTAGGCCAAGCTCGCCCACGAGCGCCCCTCACCAGCCTCGATCGGATCGCTCACCCACGTCGAGGTCAAGATGGTTGTTCTAGGAGGTGGAAGCGATGACGTGGTTGAGAGCAAAAAGGAAGGAAACGAGGAAGAAGAGGAGCTCGAAGCTTCCTGATTCGACCATACCGGAGATCGCTGGAGGCTGAAAGCTGCTGCTGTGGTGTTAATGGGTCTCCGTTTTGCCATGAAGTGATGGGGGTACCTTTTTTATTATTATTATTATAGATAACGAGGGTGACACAGTTGCAGCCAACTTTTTCCTATTTTTAACCGCAAGCGATGGGGGGTGAAAAGTAGAAGGACAACAACTAAAACATGTCAGAAAAATCATAGTTGCATACACACTCCCCGGCCAAACCAAATGCTTAAAGTGATACTTTCAACGAACAGTTTCATTAAAGGTGCCCACTTATAACACACCTTGCTGCCAACCAAACATACCTTAGAGCATCTCCAACCCTATTGTGACTTTGGAAAAAAGTTAATGCCACATCGGAATGACAAAATTTTATTCAAAAGTTCTTCTTGTTAGAAATTGTATTATGTCATATCGATTCATGAGATGAAGAACATAATAAAAATTGTAGAAGCGTACCTGAATCCATTGCTAGGCTTGATGGATCTTGAAGCGGTCGTCCTTTTATGGGGTTCGATCTTCCAACTTGCTACGACCCTTAATGACAAAGATGAATCCAAATTCTTTGTCCCTCTCTTTATGTTGATGGGGATGCAGAAGAGAAAAGAAAAGAAAACCTCTCTTTTGGTGGCCATATAAGTTGGACCATAACCCAAATGAACACATATATTTATATGTTTTGACATTTCTAATTTGGCCCCTCATCAAATTAGAATTATCTCCGGTATCTACACATTAATTCCATGATAATTATACCCTTAAGCCAATTTCTAAATAGACCACTTTAATTTGGCTTAATTACTTAGATAGCCTAAACACAATTAATTTTACATGTGTGGCCCCTTAATTATTGAATAATTCTAACAATCTCCCACTAGGCCACATATGTAATCTTGTAATTGTGTTAACCTTAATGAGCTCATAAATTGCTATCTGAATCCTTAGGGTATATCCGGAAAATCTCGTCCATTAACCATATCAACATAGGATCAAAGCGGCCTTCGTCACATATAGCGTAACTAAACCATCAATGCTCACATATACCAATAAAGCTAAACGACATAGATCAATCATGGATGCGTAGCATGGAAATTACACGCAATGTGATCAATACATGTCTCTTTTCAACTGGTCCTCCTTAACTTTAATGAGATCAATACTTTAACATAATGAAAAAGAATGAACTGAATTTCCATATATCTGATCAGATAAATATTCAAAATACTTTAATACATAAATGTGTCCAAAACCAAATAACACCCAAACATATAAAATACAAACTCCCACTATATTGTCATATACTTAATTTAGATAACACCCACTACTAAAATAAGCCAAATTAGCGACGTCCAGATACGTCGCTAATTAAGAAAAATACGTCGCTAAAGGTAATTAGCGACGACTTTAGCGACGTAAAATGAAGGTAGCGAAAAAGCTAGTCGCAGATGACAAATTTGTCGCCCTACATCGCTGTTTGCGACGTCACCACAATGTCGCTGGGTCGTAGCATATTTGGCGACGGAGGGCGACGAATAGGAATGTCGCCAAGTTAGCGACGTCGTACGACTACGTAGCGACGTCGGACCTTTTTATGTTCTGACATGGCATGCATGCCACGTCAGTAGTTTAGCGACGTATGGCGACCAAATTAGCGACGTTAACTATATGCCACGTCAGCTATTGAGCGACGGACTACGACAGATAGCGACGTGACGACGCTAATTAGCGACGTCTGTTTACGTCGCTATCCATCGCAGAACGTCGCTATACGTCGCAGATATTATGAAATTTTTTTAAAAAAATATGTTTGATATTTTTGTTATGCTGTGTGTCTGTGTTTACACAGACATACATTATCATAAAAATACCAAATATATTTTTTTAAAAATTGGACAGCACCTCCTTTGTATATCAGATCATCGCTTATAACCCAACGTAGGTATATTTGTCATCCCCGTCACAGATATCACAAAGTAAATATCACAAAGTAAATATCATAATAAAAATACCAACAAAGTAAATATCACAAAGTAAATATCCAACAAACATACATGTCCCCAATGGAGGGCAAATAAGAATAAAAATCATTGTACAGAACGGTCAATGGGCCCATAGGGCCAAAACATACAAAGATGATAAAAAAATCTATTAGATCACTGAGGACCCCTGTCGCACATCTGGGATAGCATGTACTCATACTGCTCCTGTGTGAGCTGCATCGTAGGGGCAGTAGGAGGCAGTACAATGTCTGGAGTCGGCACCGTCAATGGACCAGGAGGACGTATCTGCTCCAGCTCTCGTAGTCGCTCACCATGCGCAGCAAGGGTACTCACCATCCTCTGAGTACTCTCCTCAATCGAAGTTTGTACCTGAGTGAGTGAGGCAGACATGGTCCTCTGCAATCCCTCCAGCTCGACCTGTCTACGCTCTGTGTGTTGCGTAGACTCGGTGAGCGTGTGCAAGCTGGTAGCTGTAGCCTGCTGCAGACTCATCAGCTCCTGTATACTGCGCTTGACCGCATCAAATCGTCCGGTGATCGTCGGATTGTCGGATCGTCGCTCTGCGGTATGATGATAAAAAATCTACTGCTGCAACTCGCGACGCAACTCGTCGATCTGACGACCAATATCCTGAGCTCGTTATGACGCCTACGAAGCTGGAGACTGTGCACTGACAGAGGGGGCCCGGGATGACTCTGAAGCTAAATAGGCGCCGTAGGATCCCGTACCGTAGTACGTACCCTTCTGAAGACCGCCAACGACGGTCATCCAGAGGTCGTCCGGCGATAGAGCTGTAGGCAGCTGGAAGAAAGTACCAGCCCCTTTCTCTGCTGGCGCACTAGCAGCAGCAGCCGCCTCCTCTTGTAGCCGAAGAAACTCGGCCTAGAACAATGTTTGCTAACGTGTAAGTGTTTGCAAAAGTCTATATTGATATCTATTTTCCTGTTTTCTAAATTATAGTAAATTAATATAAAGAATAGAACATACATATGCCTGCGTCGCCCTCTCGTCAATGAACTTTTCGGCCCTCCGATGGGTGACCAGGAAGACGGTCACCATGTTCGGGTCCTCACCCTTTTTTACCTGTTAAAATATATTATCTATTATTAGTATTAAACATTCTATCCAACTATATATAAAATGATGTTCATCATAGAAAATGTACCAGACAACAAAAATGCTCCGTCATCAGAATGGAGCCACCACACTACTTACTGGCGCTCGACCGCGCCACCTTGGTCTTGTCAGACCGCTCATGTACCTGGCCTCACCGAATCTAGCCTTTATCGTAGTCCACTACTCTGGTGTGATCCAACCATGGATCGACTTTTCGGAGCGATCACAAGACTTCTGGTCGTGGATCGCATCACGGATGAGCTTGCCTACGACGACATAAAATTGGGCCTCGATCTTCGCCGCCCGGTGTGGTGGATAGAAATAGGTCCTCTACAAGAAGTAAAATAGAAAAGTTATATAATATACACAAATAATTATTAAAATTTAAAAATAAACAAAATTTTTACCTTGAAGTGGGCCAACCAAAAGGCCTTTCTATCTGCGGAAGCATCTGAGTAGTTAATCCAAGGCCCACCATAGTTCTGCCTCAGAAATAACCCCAGCTGTCTTTGTACTTCAGGAGACCGATATCTATACAATAATAAATTTCATGAATATATATGTACATATAATCATTTGAGAAATATATATTAACTAATTAACTTACTTCGTAGGCCCGTCCGTCCAAATCTTCATACGCATCTCGTCCGGGGGAGCACATGGAGGGTCGTTCTCACCTCCTGCCTGGGCAGGATCAGTCTGATCGTCGTCCTCCATATGCTCGACGTCGGCTCTCCCCATGGATCCGTCGACAGGAGGAATGCTGGACGCGGGATCAGGAATGCTGGACGATGAGGGAGGAGTCGCCAACCTGCTGGAACTGCCCTGTCCCGGTAATGGACTGGGAACAGAATGGTATACTGGCGTACTCGGAGATAAGGATGAGGGTACGGAATCTGCATCCCCAGCCCGAGGCAGATGGGACTGTCTAATATAATATAATATCCTCCGCGTCGTCCTCACAACCAGGATACAATGGAGTCCTTGCATTCTCCAGCAACTCCATGAACTTTGCAGCATCGACATTCGGTGCCTCCTCAGCTGAATCATGAACGAAACTAGGCCCCGCAGCGTCGAAAACCATGTTCACGCACCCGTCATCTTATGCATGATTATCTGAAACAAAATTAGGTCCCGTATGCATATACGGCTCAACATAAGGCTCCGGCTCTGATGCTAAAGACACAGGTTCTTCGTGTGCGGTCCACTAATAGTAATTAGGCGTGAAACCCCTCGAGTACAAATGATATGTCACTTTCACTTCTGGATAATATTTTACGTTATGACATTTCACACACGGACACTTAATTTTGGTGCCGTCCATGTACTGAGGGAACGCCTTAGCAAACTGCAGGAACTGCTCTACTCCCGCTATGTATTTATCCCGCACACCACACATATTATCAGGACGACGATTTTACATCCATAAACGATTCCACAAGTAGTAATTCATATCCATTTGGAAATAATTCTGTAAAGATGGACACACATTATCCAATAGGCACAAATTCGTATATTATGTCTTATTATGGGACACAAATTAGTAGCGAACAGTTACTAATAACCATGCTATATCGCACATAAGTTCTTGTGCATCCAACGTGTACACATATGCTATCGATTCTTACTGATGTCAATCTCATTCAGACACACTAGATTCGTTTCGATATCGCCAGGGTCAAGTTGAAAATTGTCTTAACATCAATTTTCAAGACTTGAATATAATGTTACCTATAACCGATATCTAAGATCCCATGACAAATTCAAAGACCCCATGAATATAATGTCACCTACAACCGATATCTCATTCAGACACACTAGATTCGTTTCAATATCGCAAGACCATATATATATATATATATAATGTCACCTACAACCGATACCTAAGACCCCATGACAGAGTCAAAGACATATTGACAAGACTTGAATATAATATCGACTAATTACAACCGCAACTAGTACTAAATAAGTCTCCTAGTATGATATAGAGGTAAATAAATAGTATACTAGATTGACTGACACTCGACTGAACACCCTTTGGACACATACTCAAGCCTATACTACACACTCACACACCACTCTACTATACTCACATAGACACACATAATTGTTACCTTATTTTATATATATATATATATATATATATATATATATATATATATATATATATATATAAAAAAAAAATATATATATATATATATATATATATATATATATATATATATATATATATATATATATATATATATATATATACCTTAATATTGCACACACTTACACACTCTCAAACACTACACAAACCTATAGCTAATGCATACACACACTAATATCTATATCCCCATATACATTTAGTATCACACACTAATCAATTACTCTCAACTCTACACACACACACACACACACACACACACACACACACACACACACACACACACACATATGTGTAGCTATTTTTACCTTATAACTTAGTATCTTGAGATACCCAATCCTTATCTACACTTGGTAATTACAATAATTCTCTCTCTAATACTAGCTAATGATTTAACAATGTACTCCATCCCCGATCGGATTTAAATTTTTATCCCCATCTCCGTCCATGTTTAACAATGTACCCATGTATCCGAGCATAATAGTGGGTACAAGCACCTACCCTCTAAGCCTATTTGTTAGTACACAAGCCTTTGATGTCCTGATACCAACTTACTCACTCTGGTTCGAGCCCATACCTAAACACCCATCTACTCTATGATTGTAAACCACTCCTTACTAACTGTCTGCTGCAAGTATCTCAAATCAGATACTATCATGTACTTTAAAACATTATGCATAAGCCTACTCCAGTGCCTAATATCCTGAGGCTTAACCTGTCCCTAGGCATTACCAGGTATCAGAGCCCCATGTGAGGTTCCTAACTAGAACTAGGAACATCACCATGGCTAACTTTTTTACAAGTGAACACTTATATAAAGGAATGAATTAAATCCTACTTATCCCTCAAATTGCTACAGACCCTTATACTCACACAGGCACCTATTTACAGGTCTGCTAGTACATAGCCCCAAGTCATGTGCACTCTTGCAGTGACTTGGTATCAGCACTCTCTGGTACCAATTGCTACCTAGATATGCTAGTCAAATCTGATATCTAGGTGAAAATCTTATAATGGACACTCTTACATTGACTTGGAATCAGTTTAAATATAAAGGAAAGTTCACCTATTATTGTCTAATGGGTATCAAAGAGGAGTTCATGCCTAACATGCCTTCAAAATCCTCACCTGATTTGCACTAGTCCATGGCCTTCCTATATGCAGTGTAGGTACATGCTCGGATACATGAGCCTTGTTATTACTGTTATCAGGGATTTTGTTTAATCTCCATTCCCGTCCCCATCCCCGTTTCTATATCCCCAAACCCGTCCCCATCGGGGAAAAAAAATTCGGGTCCCCGTCAGGTTCGGGGAAAGTTGCCATCTCTACTCAAATACACACAATAGCTCTGTGTGTGTGTCCGTGTGTGTCTGTGTGTGTGTGTTGTGTGTGTCCGTGTGTCCGTGTGTGTGTGTGTGTGTGTGTGTGTGTGTGGGAGAGAAGGAGGAGAAGGAGTTAGGTTAGGGTTTACCGGAGAGGAGGAGTAGCTCGGATTGGGGGAGGAGGAGCTCGAGGAGGAGAAGCTCGACAAGGGGGTAGGGGTCACCGGGAAGGAATGAGTCGCCGGGGGGGAGGGAGTTGTCGGGGGGAAGGGAGTCGCCGAGAGCTCGAGGGAAAATGAAAATTATAAAATTTTCGAGTGAGGGAGAAAAAGGAAACAGTATTGTACCCTAAGTAAAAAAGTTAGCGACGTCAACAGTCGACGTCGCTAAACGTCGCAACCATTTTAATATATGGCGACATATTTTAATAATATGTCGTTGAACGACGCTATTCCGTGACGTAATTTATATACTTTTGCTGAACATCGCTATTCAGCGACGTTTTGCGATGTCAATAGAAGGGAGTCGCTATATTACATATTTAGCGACGGTATTTTATTCCGTCGCTAAACAACGTCACTAATATAGCATATTTTAGTAGTGACCCATATGAGCAGTATGCTCATGAAAGACCCTGGATGATAATGCTTTTGTGAGCGGATCCGCTAAAATAGAGTTTATCATAATGTGCTATATGGACACTTTAACCATTCTGAATTCTTTCCTTCACAATTAGAAACTTTATGTCAATATCCTTGACTTATACCAGTTTCTGTTGTTATTGGAATACATTAGTGCTGATTTATTGTCACACTATAATTTAAGTGGTCTTTCAACACCGTACTGTAGGCGCAGCCTTGTGACAAAATTTTGTAACCATATTCCATGAATAGATGCCCCACAGCATGTTATAAAACCGTGCTGCCATGGTGGAAGAAATTATGAGTGTATGTTTGACACCCATCCAAAATATATCTCCATTAGTCAGCATAACCTGATGTGGATCTCCTACTGTGTTGGCATCCAACAAAATCAGAGTCGGAATACCTTATGATCTCCAGAATTATTCTATCTCCTACAAAGAGCATATAATTTCTTGTTCTCTATTAATTACTTAAGTAGTTTGGCTGCTACCCAATGATCCATCCATATTTGCTTAAATATCTGTCTAACATCCTAATATATGCAATATCCTGAAGCGTATATACTTGAGCATACATTAGACTCCCTACAACTGATCATGAAGAAAAAATCTATCGTATTTTCTTAATTTTAAGGATAACTTTAGGACACTTGATTGAGACCGAATTTATCTCCTTTGACGAGAGGTGTCACCTAGTTTGCATTGAATACTTTAATCAATATACAAAACTAGAAAATTATTCCTACTCCCACTGAACTTGTGATACACACAATCTTCAACCGTGTTCATCTCAAAACCAAACGAGATAATCACTTGAAGTTGACGAGAAGCTTGCTTGAGTTCATAAATAGATTTTGTCAATTTGCAAACCATATTCTTTGGATCTTTCGACACAAAGTTTTTTGGTTGCACCATATAAACTATTTTATCAATGTTACCATTGAGAAATATCGTTTTGACATCCATTTAATGTAATTCAAGATCAAAATGTGCAACATGTGCTATGATTGTTTTAAAGGAGTTTTTCAAAGATACCGAAGAGAAAAACTCTTTAAAATTAATCCCAAAATTTTAGTAAAGTCACTAGCTACAAGACATACTTTATACCTCTCCACATGACCCTTCGAATCCTTCTTGGTTCTAAATGTCCATTTGCAACCAATGGACTTATAACTTTTGGTAATGGGACAAGTTCTTAAACTTTATTGTCTTGCATGGACTTATACTCCTTATTTATTGTATCAATCCACTTTGAGAACTGAAACTTTACATGGCCTGACGGAAGTTGGTTAGATCATCTTCCAGTATCCACAGTCTTCCTCACGTTCCTAGAAAAATATGACAATGTTATCCGAAATTATATTTTTTCTTTCTCTGGTGGACCATCTTAATATTACCGGTTCTTGTGGTTGTTGAGTTTGTTCCTTAGGAATAATTACTTTATATTGAATGGGGGTGCAGCTACATTGTCGTTGTTAAGGTATCTCAACAACGACTTATAGAGGTAATTCGACATTGCCTTATTGAGGCTCCGAATTCACTTCTTGATCATGACAGGTATAGAATCCTGCATATCGCCCAAAGTGATAGTAGGAATCATAATTGATTCCTTCTCAAAGACAATGATTCTAACTTTATTTCTCCCCCAAACTCAACATCCTCAAAAACTATTTCACTTCTCGTTTCAAAATTTTCTTTTGTGTGGGATCGTATAATTATTAACCTCTTAATTTATCAGCATAGCCAATAAAGTAGTTGCTTACAATTGAACTTTGGTCTGTATTTCCTTTACAAATTAATATAGACATTAAAGTCTATAAAGTCAATAAAATCTAAATCTCATCAGACACAAGTCGTTCAACTCTATTTCTAGAGATGTGACCTAATCGTTTATGTCATAATGAGGCTAAAAATATTTATTGTTAATTTTGTATTTAGTACCATATGACTCCACTTGCAAGGTTTCATTTAAGCTGCAATAGTTTCAACTGAATATAGGCGATCATAAATCTTAAAAGATCCGTTACCAATAATATTTGGATTTAAAGATAGACTAAACTTATTATTTCCAAATAAACAATGATAACCATATTTGTCTTTTAAGGAAACTGAAACTAAATTTCGTCTAAAAGACGGTACAATAAAAGTGTCTATCAAATCCAAATAATAATTGGTTCCTAAAAATAACCTAAAATGTCCTATCGCTTTCACATCTACCGATTTGCCGTTACCCAAATAGATGTATCTTTTACCATCAATTGGCTTCGGTAGCTCAGACAACCTTGTCTATAAACACTAATGTGGGTAGTAGCACCAGAATCTAACCACCACGTATTTTTTAGGTACTAAATCTAAATTAATCTCAGAACAGACCAAATTTACAAATTTACTTTTCTTTATACGCCATGCGTGGTACTTTGTACATTTCTTCCTTATGTATCATGTCTTATCACAAAAGAATAACCCTTAATTTTATATTGTTATTTCTTTTGACCTGGATCCTTAGCAGCTACTGTATTCATTTCTTTTTGCCCTTAAAGTTTATCCCATTAAACATGAAAATTAAAATCTTATTGGTAGATATTTTAACAACATTAACTGTAAAGAGAACAAAGCAACAAAAACAAACATACTCTGACAAATAACCAAAGCGTAAAATATAGTCAAACAAATTCAAATAATGGTGAACCCCATCTCAAGATAATTAGTGCATCATTAATATGAAGTCTTTGGACAGTGATATTAACTGCAAGTGATCTTCTTGGTGTAATGATCAAACGTTAACAATAAATCATGTCAAATAATAAGCCTGTCTTTGGATCGGGTTATTATTCACATGTAAACCTTATAATTGTCACACATTTATCACCACAAGTATGTGTGCAATTCGGCCAAGTATTAACCTTCCTTTGGGCCGGCTAATACCCGCATGAATGTACACACACAAACATCCAACATCCCTCATAGACTATCTACACAAGAGAGGTCACTTTGGCGACATCTTGTTTCAATGGGTCTATTTAGAATATTAGACGACTATTGCTAGTCACAAAAGGCACCAAAAAAAATTGAATGTTGACTAAATTTTACAAAACCGAATCATGTCCAAAACTTTATGTACATGCATATTTAAAATATTCCAACTCAAATAAGATAATCATAAGCATGTGAATCTCTTTATATGATTCAAACAAATATTCTTAATTTGACTAAACTGAGCATTGTCAACATAATAAAATTCACGTAATATTTTACTGAAGATATGGACCAATAGATTGCTTCAAATAACCCATAAAGATTATATTAAAATAATATGCTGAAGATATGTACGTCAATAGATTACATCAAATATATGACTTAGAACATAAATTTATTGAAAATTAAATTTATGCCAAACATAAAATTGTCTATATTTGATTCTAATTTGTCCTCCAATGATCAACTTAGATTGTAAAATACTCTAAATTGAGTAACACCAAATATCTATCAGCATGAGTAATTGGAATCTAACCGACATTCTATATTATCACATATCCAACAATAAGTATATTCATGCATATTTAACATAATGGAAAATTTTTACGGTCATTATCACATGCGTCCATATCTAATATTTAAGCATGAACTGAGAGATCATTACTGTACATAAATTATGAATTCTATCAAGATTTTCTTAATATGGTGATCAAATCAACGAAGGATTGACAGCAAATCAATGTACTTGTAAGCAATGGAGAACCATGTATGCAAAAAATAAAATAAATAAATTATGATGTGCAAACATGTTGGAACAGTTGTTTATGTACGGAAACAACTCAGAAGTAGAAGATAAGATCCCAATAGTTGTTCTCTTTATTTAGCCATCTAGTACAACACTAAAAAAATATATAAATTATATTCCACCATAAATTATAACCCACCATGTGTAGTACTGCCAACAATTTTGATCAAACAACACAAACATAAGTGCCATCCTAGTCCATTAATTATGGATGTATCGTTTGGATGCATGTCCAGCATGATCTGGCCGGAACAAAATTTTATTCGTGTATCAAGAAATCAGTTATTGAGAAACTGTAGATCTAATATTCGTGTATCATAAATATTATTTTATGAACGATTGTAACCCTAAATTAAAATTAGAATGAAGGATCTATGATTTCTTAACAATAACAAAAAATTGATTCTGAAACTTCAACCTCATAAATCAAACATGAAGGCTCTGATACCACTTGTTAGAAATTTTATTATGTCCTGTCGATTCATGAGATGAAGAACATAATAAAAATTGCGAAAGCGTACCTGAATCCATTGCTAGGCTTGATGGATCTTGAAGCGGTCGTCCTTTTATGGGGTTCGATCTTCCAACTTGCTACGACCCTTAATGACAAAGATGAATCCAAATTCTTTGTCCCTTTCTTTCTGTTGATGGGGATGCAGAAGAGAAAAAAGAGAAAACCTCTCTTTTAGTGGCCGTATAAGTTGGGGACCATAACCCTAATGAACACATATTTATATGTTTTGACATTTCTAATTTGGCCCCTCATCAAATTAGAATTATCTCCGGTATCTACACATTAATTCCATGACAATTGTACCCTTAAGCCCTATTTGTATTAATCAGGCTCTGTACGAGGACTGCTCATCGTTTGTGAACAATTCAGGCTGATTGAATAAAGGATCCTTTTTCTTTCAAAAAAAAAGAAGATAATTATACCCTTAAGCCAATTTCCAAATAGACCACTTTAATTTGGCTTAATTATTTAGATAGCCTAAACACAATTAATTTTACATGTGTGGCCCCTTAATTATTGAATAATTCCAACACTTCTCCAATGCAATTGTCAAGTCAATTGTGAAGCTTATGTGGCAAAAATTAAAGAAGACATTGTGAAGTTGATTGTCTTGTTCTAGATAATGCACTTGACAATGTCTTCTCTTCCATGTCATCAATTATGAATAAAAATATTAGAAAAAAGAAAGAAGATGAGTAGTTGTCTTAAAAGTTGCCTTGAAAATTGGGAAAAATACTTTTTATTGTCTTCTCAATACTTTTGCATTGGAGAGAGTTTTTCTATCTCATTGTTTTTTGAGATATAATTTTGCCACATAAACAAGACATTGTCTTGTGGCTCATGCCACATAGGAGCCACCTAAGACTCACAACACTTAACAAGACAATATGGTTGGAGATGCTCTTAAGGGCTCGTTTGGATCAAGTTTTTGTATTCCTTGGAATAGGTTTTCAATTTCTTTTCCATGGGAAAGGAATTCAACATTTCCATACCATCTCCATGTTTGGTTTACAAAGGGATAGAAATATTAATTTATTTAGTTTTCCTTTAATACCCTTTCATTAATTTTATGATGATTTACATGTTTGGGATATAAGTTGAAAATTTGAAAATAAAAGAGGGTATAACCGTCCAAACAAAATAGCCAAACATTATTCCTAGGAAAGTAAATCTATTCCCAAGGGGGTTTAGGAATAGCTTTCCCAAGTCAATGGGATAGCTTTCCCCTCTAAGCCCCTTCTATTCCCTCCTCATTCTCAACCCTAAACATACCAAACATGGGTAAGGAATTCAAAACCCATTCCCAAGCCACAAAAACTTGAACCAAACGCCCCTAAGGGCATCTTCAATGGATTTTTTTTTTATCTATCCTAGTTCTATGGAAGAAACTTATTGTAGAAAAAAATACTTCTTCCAACCATATGTGACGGTGATATATGATATATAGTTTCTATGAGGGTTTTTATTTGTATAAACTATCATATAAATTTTTTATTTCTCATACCAATTAATATTGGGTCCTACATTATTAAATTGATTATTTCATTTGTTGTCATTTAGGATAGAAATGAAGAACTATTGAAGAATATTTTTTGTGTGTACAATTTCTACAAAAATGTTAAGTTTACAACCAAATCTTTTACTATATAATGAGGCTTCAAAACAGCTCAAGAATGAGCCGTCTAAACCGTCATTATATCACGCTCCATTTTATTTAAAAAAATAAATTATGTAAAAAATTGTTGAAAAAAGTTTAAATTTGTCAACGTGGGGAATCGAATTCAACCAAACAAGAAAAATACCTTAAACCTTGACCATTTGAGTTAGAAAAGATATTTAACTATAATTGGATAATATTCTTATTGTACATTATTATACTAGCAAAGCACGTGCATTTACTAGTGGGTTGTAAACCATTTACAGCCACCTACATGATAGTTGACAATTGGCTCCCTTCTCTCTCCTATCCCACGTGGAGAGAGGGGACCTAATTGACAACCGCCATGTAGACGGTTGTAAATGGGTTGTAACATATTTGGTTGTAATCCTAGCATTTTCTATGTAGAAACTCTACCAACTAGCATATAAATTTTCTTAAAATACAATGCCAAGTATGATATGAACTCAATTTTAGAAATTCCCATTGGAGCTGGCCTAACAATCGATGTGGACCGATACCAAAATTATGACTAGAGGAATTAATTAAGACTAGTTATGTTCACGTGGGTTGCACGTAATTTTTTATAATATTATTATAATTTAGATAAAAATTTAAATTATATTGAAATATTTTAAATTTGATTTGAATATATTTAATTATGATTTATTATAAATATGGTTTTAGAATTTTGGATATGTGTTTAGTTAAATAATACTCCGTACTTAGTTTAAATATAACTTGAATATTGAACTTATTTATGATTTGCTATATGTCTATGTAATTAGAAGGATTTTAGATTTTTTTTAATTTTTTAATTAAATATGTGAGAGATTCATACGTGATAGTTAGAATTTTTTATATTTTTTTAATATTAATTAGTGGAGGATATAGGTGTTTTATTTTGAGCCGTTTCTGCGCCGTATATATTTAGTAGAGATGTATCAAGTGCAATTTCAACACAGTTAATTAAACCAGGTAGGTAATTTACCAATGAACTCTAGAGCATTAACATGTAAAAGTAGCCCTACCATTGCAAAGATATATAGTTCACCTACCAGACCAACTTTGGTTGTTCATAGGTCAGCATATATTTATGTTATGTGATATCTTGCCAAATCCTGTAACGGTATTACGTAAATAATGTTTCTTGAGTGTGTCACATTCACATTCTGTTGAGAAAGCAGGATTGGTTGGTCATTGATATTTTGAAATTCTGTGCGAAAATTAAAAAAATTCCTGAACATACTCAAAATAAAATTACAAATCAATTATATCAAAATATAAATTTCATTAATAAATTTAAAAACTGGATGAAGTAGTGTTCAATAAGATATAAAAGTATTCAAAAATAAATTACAAATAATTAGGAGATGTCAAAAAAAAAAAAAATAGTAGACGATGGACCAACTATATATTGACCATAGAATTTTTTTTAAAATAATCACATGTTGCTGCCCTTGGACCAACCATGAGAATACTTAGAAAATTTCCCAACAAAAAAATACAAATAAAATTTAGCTAATTACCAAATTATATTGAAATTTGAAAATTTTCGAAACCCTGTGGTGCTGCATATGTTACTCCTCCTCCTCCTCCTCCTCCTGATCGGCGGTGCGAGGAAGATGCAACAAACAAAACGAAGAAAAGAATTGGGCCTCATCCAACTTTAGGACATGCCAATACATGTGCCTTGTCCATATGATGCCGTTTCGTATTCCATATTTATGCGGACCCAGTCAAAACATACGACTCATGTGCATCATTGTGTCTATTTTGTGTCGTGTTGTACTCCTTGTCTGTGCAACATAGTATGCAATATGATCTCAATACTCTCATCAGCTGGCAGTACTTGTTCCTGCAAACATGAACTATGCACTTACAAGTTAGAAGAGGAAAAAAATTATAAACCAGCAAAACATCTTATAACAGCATGCATGAATGACTTGGGGAGGCATAAGCAAAAAAAAAAAGTTAAAGATTTTTTTTAAAAAAAATCTGATTTAGGACATTTTCGTCCTTAAGTAATTTAAACATATTTAGTTAAAAAATAATTAAGAAAACAAAAAATGGCATCACCTTCCCCCATTATACGGTCCTAACCCTAATCTCTTCCCAAACACCACCACAACTACCAACCCTCGTTGTCATCCCCCCATCCATCCCTCCTTTGGATGCTAACGATGACAGACAGATATGGAGGTTCTTGCGGCGGATGGGGAGATACGAACAATGGCTGAAAAGGGTGGCCGAGTGGCAGAATAATCGTCTTAACGTGGAATCAAGAGTTCCTATTACGACGAATAAACAATAATAAAATCAAACCTAATAACAATCACAAGAACACAAAAATATAACATGGTTTAGCCGATTTGGCATACGTCCACGGGATTAGGGGAGTACTTTATCTATTCTACTATATAATAGGAAAATTTGATGGTGAAACTTTTGAATTCCGAAAATACCCTTACATATCTATACTAATTAAAAATGGTTCATTAATCTATTCTACTATATAATAGGAAAACTTGATGATGAAACTTTTGAATTCCGAAAATACTCTTACATATCTATACTAATTAAAAATGGGGATATTTTGTAAAACCTCCCCTAAATAATGGGCTAATTTGCGAAATATCCCCTAAAGATCTCGAATTGGTAAAACCTCCTTTCCGTCAAGACGGTGTTTAATTTTGGGTGACGTGGCTATCCGTGTGTGGCTTTTTCCAGTCAGACGAAAATACCCCTGCGTACGTGGCTTTTCCCCCTCTCTCTCTCCTCTCTCTCTCTCTAACGGTCATCTTCTTCCTCTCTTACTTTTCCTCTAACCTATTTATACCGATCATCTTCCTCATCTTTCACTTGATCCTCTTCCAGCGTACAACTTGTCTACCAAAGATCAGGTTCCTACAAGCATGGGGGTGTTTCTTCATCTCTAGAGAAGGAGGCAATTTCTGCCATTAAAGGAGGAAACACAAATTATTCTAATTACAGTAAGGAGAAAACACAAATTAAGCAGCAAGCGAAAAAGACAACCAAAGTCAGCCCAGCCAAGCTCAAAGCTGTTGGACATTTTTTATTTTGAAACTTAAACTCTCACACACATTCTTCTTCTTGTTGTTGTCGAACACGGCACTACTTTCCTCGTCCACCAGCGACACCGACTCCCTCTCCGCCTTCCGCGCCCTCGTCGACGCCCACGGCAACCTGGCCTCCAACTGGACCGGCCCCGACGCCTGCTCCTCGCGCTGGGTCGGCGTGGGCTGCTCCGGCGGGGCTCCATCGCGAGCGTGTCGAACGTGGCCGGGTGCTCGAAGGGGACGTGGCTCCAGGAGGAAGAAGGGGAAGGGGGATGGAGGAAGGGTAATTTGGAAATTTCATAAAATTTGGAAAACAGAGTTGTGGCCACGTATGCAACAATTGCCACGTCACCCAAAATTAAACACCGTCTTGACGGAAAGGAGGTTTTACCAATTCGAGATCTTTAGGGGGTATTTCGCAAATTAGCCCATTATTTAGGGGAGGTTTTACAAAATATCCCTTAAAAATGGTTCATTAATTTTAATAAGGACAACTTAGTAATTACGAAGACTACCCTTTGGTCTTCCTAATTTTTTTTTCTAAGTTAATTAAAATAATGTTAAAATACGTGCAAGACACGTGCACATATGCTAGTTGAATAATAGAGAGAATACAAGGACTCATACATGAATATACTAGTTTGTATGAACTCTTCCTTACAAGTTCTCCAAAGAGGTCTCACCCCTTCGCCAAAGAGACAAGTTTGTGGAGACTAGGAAGGAGCTATGGCCTAATGACGATTAATTTTATAAGTTAGTCACTTTATATATTAATCTACTAGTTCTTTGCTTGGATGTTAATCGTAATTTGTTGTCAAATTTTTAAGGTTTTTTGACTTTCGATTACCCCGACGCTTGGTAAGATCTTCCAAGATAACTATCATGGCTATATATAGAGGGAACGGATCAAAAGTCCCCCTTAGAAAATTTCCTAAAAATTTTCCTCACTCTAATTCGTAATATTAATATTAATATTAATGTTAATATTAATGTTAATGTTAATATTAATTTTTTAATATTTTTTATATAAATGTTAATGTTAATATTAATGTTAATATTAATGTTAATATTAATTTTAATGTTAAGTTTAATGTTAATTTTAGTATTTAATGTTAATATTAACATTAATATTAACATTAATATTAACATTAAATTACGGATTAGAGTGAGGAGGATTTTTAGGAGATTTTCTAAGGGGGGCTTTTGATCTGCTTCCACATATATATATATATATATATATATATATATATATATATAGAGAGAGAGAGAGAGAGAGAGAGAGAGAGAGAGAGAGAACAAGGGAGGTGAGGTGTCACTTTACTGGTGGTGGTTATGTGTCACCCCCAATGCTATTATCATATTTTGAAAAGTATACAAGTGCATGATAATAATATGAGAGGGTGACACATAGCCACCTCACCTCCCTTATTCTCTCTCTCTCTCTCTCTCTCTCTATATATATATATATATATATATATATATATATATATATATATATATATATATATATATAGAATAAGGGAGGTAGGGTGCCACCTCACGGGGGGTGTCTACTTGTCACCCCCCATGCTATCATCATGCACATGGGTGCATGATGATAGCATGTGGGGGGTGACAAGTAGACACCCTCCATAGGGTGTCACCTCACCTCCCTCATTCTATATATATATATATATATATATATATATATATATAAAGAGAGAGAGAGAGAGAGAGAGAGAGAGAGAGAGAGAGAGAGAGAGTAAGGGAGGTGAGGTGCCACCCTATGGATGTTGGCTATGTGTCACCCCCCATGCTATCATTATGCACCGAAAATTGTGCAAGTGCATGATGATAGCATGGGGGATGACATATAGCCACCTCACCTCCCTTTATATATATATATATATATATATATATATGTATATATATATATATATATATATATATATATATATATATATATATATATATATATATATATATAGAAAATTTTCCTTAATTTTTCAACGTTTCATCTATAACGTGAAAACATTGTAAAAAATGGTGGTCTTCTACAACCTTTATTGTAAAACGTTATAAAATACATGTGCAAACAACGTATTATATTTAACCATTAAGACTTCTACAATAGAATTATCAAAAGTTGTGTAATACTATCTTCAACAATATTTTATTAATTTTATAAAACTTATCAATTTTTACAACTTTTATTTAATATTGTCAAAGTTATTAATTTTGACAATATTTTTAAAATATTGTAAAATATCATTTTAACAATGTTTATCAACAGTTGTAAACTTGATATCTTTTACAATATTTGTTAGTTGTTGTAAAAATAATTTTATTTTACCATTCATATAAACGTTGTGTATATATAATGTCTTTTTACAATGTTTAAAAAATATTATAAAAATATTATAGTCAACAACTTTTATAAAATATTATAAAATTTGTGTATTTTATAATGTTTATACGATGTTGTAAATTTATCTTTATTTTGTTACTATAAATAAATATTTTGAATTTATTTATCTTTTCAATGTTTTAAATCCTATATTCATGTGTTTGACCCAAAAAAGAGACAACTCATTATAAGTTATACATTTCGTACGTGTGTGGTGTGTTGGGGGGTGAATTTCCTCCCAATTTTTTATTCTCCCAATTTTTTTTCTCGTAAAAGTAAGGATTGGTACAGTTTGTTAAGAAGATGAGACTAGTTGGGAGAAGCTACTAGAGTCTTCAGTGGATCGTCGGTGGAGTAGTCGGAACCTCGGTGAGGCTTAGAAGAGTTGGAATGTAAGGGGTGAAAATATTCGACTTAGAGAGGAAAAGAATGACAAGAGCTTCACAAGAACTTGATAGTGAGGAAAAGAATGACGTAGATAGTTGGAATGGAGGGGGAGAAAATTGTATCAATAATGTAATTGCACTTTTTTTGGAATTTTTTTAGTTTTTGTTGAAGATAGACTAAGAGCTTGAATGTATTGAGTCATCAATTTTTATTTTTATTTGGATCATGGTAATTTGTCGACAATGTAATTACTGTTTTGTGCAAGAAACTAATCAAGGGCGGCTCTGGCTAAGGCAGGTCGGACGACGATCTAGACACCCTAGACGAAAGAGGGCACCAATATGGATCTATCTACAATAGAAATAGTATGTAACTATGTATCATGTGTCATTCTTAACAAAAATAATATTATAGTTTAGTGGTTGTAATGTTAGACTATTACTTTAAAGGTCCTTGGCTCAAATCTTGATGGCAATAATTTTTGTTATATTTACACTTTTTTTGCATTATGTATGGGGGCCAATTTTAAATTTTTTTGCCTCTGCCCCCATCAGCTCGGGGCTGGCCTTGAAGCTAATTAATTATAGGGCTAATTAGCATTTAGATCCTAAATTTATACCATCTTAGAGTTTAAGGTCTAACATGTACAATTGGAAAGTTTGGATCTTGGATTTTATTTTTGGTTTTATTTTTCTCATTATACCTTTCTTTCCAACATGCATTGATGTGTCCTTGTACTCATGTTAAGGGTATAATGGAAAATAAAATTAAATAAAAATTTAGGGTCCAAATTGAACATATCATGACTTAAACTCTAAGCTGGTATAAACCACTCCAAAAAATATTGTATTTACAAAAAATGACATATATTAATGACGTACAAGGACACATCAATATTTTTGCTCACAGGAAGAAGAATGTGACTTAGTATGACTTAAACTCTAAGCTGACATATATTAATGACGTGCAAATTTGTAAGCAATAAAAGAGTTATTTCTTCCCTTTTTACAATGTGTTTGGCTTGTAACCCGTGACTGGAGACTTACTTATGACTACTTTATTGTACGCTATGGTTAAAGACTCATTTACGGCCCATTTTATATTTAAGTTGTAATTGTTTATTTAGGGTTTGCTTGGTAACGATGTTTTCATCGGTTTGGGATGTTTTTGAACCAACTGTTTATGAAAATCTTTGCTTATTAATTTTTTTTTGTATTGGTTTGGCCGGCTCAAAAATCTCCCAAAATTGGTGTAAAATTTTGGGTGTCTTTATAAATACCCCAAATCGGTAGATTTTGTGGGATTTTATTATTTTATGGTGGTGAAATATCCTCACCAAAAATATATAATTATAAGTACTAATACACTATCATATTTTTTTCTTTCTCATCAGTATTTCTCTTCTACTTCTTCCAAACTATATCTACTTTTTTCGGTAAGTTTTTAAATTATTTCTCTCATACTTTTAACCAAGGTTTTCTATTGTTTCATGTGTTCCTATTATTTTGATCAAATATGAACTTTTACCTCTTGACGAGGCGTAGACTGGGTGGCCGTTTTCGCGCTCAGGACTATTTTCTTTATATATGGACATATAAGTAATTTTATTTGTGTAAAAACTTTCAGAGCAGCTTGTTAATGAATTACCAAGCATGGACTGGACAACTTTAAAAGTTGTTAATTAAAATCACCATAAATCGGATTCTTCATAACTGTTCATAATCGATACTCTAAAAATACTTCAATAACTGAAACTCCAACTGTTATGAAGCAGGCTCTTAAACAAAAAAGAAAAAAAATTTGAGTGGCACCCCACTTGGATGGTCTATTTATGCGGTGTACCCTACATTGTTTGCTGTATGTATAAGTAGTCTCACATCTGACGGAAAACGTCACTTTTGACGGACAACAATGTTTGACCATTAAAAAAAAGACGAAAATGCCCATCTTCCTCTTTGTCTTCTTCTCCGAACCCAATTTCTTTCCTCCCCCTCCTCTCCGACGAGTGCCCCCTCCTCTCTGGTGAGTGCACCCCCTCCTCACCCCCGCTGCCCGTCGTCGTTGTTGGCCACCATCGTCGCTGCTGCTACTGCTGCTGGTGGTTGCCGCTGCTGCTGCTGCTGGCTGCTGGGGGAGGGGTCGGAGGGGGAGGGAGGCAGAGCGGAGCGGGAGAGGGGTCGGTGGGGGGGCAGAGCAGGACGAGGGAGGGGGTAAAGGGGGACGAAACGGGATGGGGGTGCAGGGCAGTGGTTGTATTGGTAGTGGTGGTTGTGGTGATGGTGATGATGGTGGTAGTGGTGGCGGTGGTGGTAGGTGGTGGTGATAGTGAAGGTGGTGGTAGTGGTGGTGGTGGTGGTGGTGGTGGTGGTGGTAGTGGTGGTGGTGGTGGTGGTGATGAACGCAGTAGCGGCGGGGCGAGTTTGAGTTTGGGAGAAGACGAGGGTATTTTTAACATAAATTATCGGTCAAACCCTGTTGACCGTCAAAAGTGATATTTTTCGTCAGATGTGGGACTACTTATACATATAGCAAACAATGTGGGGTGCACCGCATAAATAAGCCATCCAAGTGGGGTGCAACTCAATTTTTTTCAATAAAAAATTATATGATATAGTTCAACAAAATTTTATTTTCTACTTTAGGTTTTCTCTCCCCCATAATTTATATCTTACACATCAACATATTTTAGTTCCAATTATATATTTTTTCTTCTAAGAACTTTCCCCCACTTTTTTTCATTTCCCACATAAAGTTTTCGTTCCCCCTAATTTATATAATACACTCCAAATTTTTACTAAACCTTCTCTCTATGAAACAAACCCAAACCCCCCAAAAAATAAATAAAGGAAACCCCGTCTTCACCACCACCACCAGCACCACCACCATATTCGATCTCAATGAGTTCTACCAGTCCTCCAAAAATGGAGGAGAAGATGCTAGGACGAGAAAGAGGAGGAGAAGGAAAATGAAGAGGAAGAGGACTAGAACGACAGGCTTGAGGCGAGGAAGATGGAATATGCCGACGAGCGGTCGTAGGAGTCACCCTCGGAGGACGAGTTGGGGCTCCGCCTCATCAACACCAAGACCCCCATCTACGCGTAACACAGGTAGAGAATGTTTCTCCGATCAACTCTGGCCGTGTCGACGAGGACCCATAAGGGGCTGATTCGATACCTATACGTCGTCATCGACTTCTTCAGATTAAGTTAGTGGTTTTGATTTGGGATGGTTCTCTTTCTAATTTTTTTGGAATTTAGCTGGTAATTGTTCGATGTTCGTTATGTGTTCGATGAAATGATAGGTAGTACATAGTACTAATTTTGGAGATGAATTTGTTGGGTTTTGGCCTTTTTTTATTGGGAATTTTAGTCCCACATCGGCTAGGCCAAAGGAGTTGTATCTCTATATATTAGCTATGCTATCAAAAAAGAAAAAAAATTTGAGTGGCACCCCACATGGATGGTCTATTTATGCGATATACCCCACATTGTTTGCTATATGTATAAGTAGTCTCACATCTGACGAAAAATGTCACTTTTGACGGACAACAATGTTTGACCATTAAAAAAAAGACGAAAATGCCCATATTCCTCTTTGTCTTCTTCTCCGAACCCAATTTCTTTCCTCCCCCTCCTCTCCGACGAGTGCCCCCTCCTCTCTGGTGAGTGCACCCCCTCCTCACCCCCGCTGCCCGTCGTCGTTGTTGGCCACCGTCGTCGCTGCTGCTACTGCTGCTGGTGGTTGCCGCTGCTGCTGCTGCTGGCTGCTGGGGGAGGGGTCGGAGGGGGAAGGAGGCAGAGCGGAGTGGGAGAGGGGTCAGTGGGGGGGCAGAGCGGGACGAGGGAGGGGGTAAATGGGGACGAAACGGGATGGGGGTGCAGGGGCAGTGGTTGTATTGGTAGTGGTGGTTGAGGTGATGGTGATGATGGTGGTAGTGGTAGCGGTGGTGGTAGGTGGTGGTGATAGTGAAGGTGGTGGTGGTGGTAGTGGTGGTGGTGGTGGTGGTGATGAACGTAGTAGCGACGGGGCAGGTTTGAGTTTGGGAGAAGACGAGGGTATTTTCAACATAAATTATCGGTCAAACCCTGTTGACCATCAAAAGTGACATTTTTCGTCAGATGTGGGACTACTTATACATATAGCAAACAATGTGGGGTGCACCGCATAAATAAGCCATCCAAGTGGGGTGCAACTCAATTTTTTTCAATAAAAAATTATATGATATAGTTCAACAAAATTTTATTTTCTACTTTAGGTTTTCTCTCCCCCATAATTTATATCTTATACATCAACATATTTTAGTTCCAATTATATATTTTTTCTTCTAAGAACTTTCCCCCACTTTTTTTCATTTCCCACATAAAGTTTTCGTTCCCCCTAATTTATATAATACACTCCAAATTTTTACTAAACCTTCTCTCTATGAAACAAACCCAAACCCCCCAAAAAATAAATAAAGGAAACCCCGTCTTCACCACCACCACCACCACCACCACCATATTCGATCTCAATGAGTTCTACCAGTCCTCCAAAAATGGAGGAGAAGATGCTAGGACGAGAAAGAGGAGGAGAAGGAAAATGACGAGGAAGAGGACGAGAACGACAGGCTTGAGGCGAGGAAGATGGAATATGCCGACGAGCGGTCGTAGGAGTCACCCTCGGAGGACGAGTTGGGGCTCCGCCTCATCAACACCAAGACCCCCATCTACGCGTAACATAGGTAGAGAATGTTTCTCCGATCAACTCCGGCCGTGTCGACGAGGACCCATAAGGGGCTGATTCGATACCTATACGTCGTCATCGACTTCTTCAGATTAAGTTAGTGGTTTTGATTTGGGATGGTTCTTTTTCTAATTTTTTTGGAATTTAGCTGGTAATTGTTCGATGTTCGTTATGTGTTCGATGAAATGATAGGTAGTACATAGTACTAATTTTGGAGATGAATTTGTTGGGTTTTGGCCTTTTTTTATTGGGAATTTTAGTCCCACATCGGCTAGGCCAAAGGAGTTGTATCTCTATATATTAGCTATGCTATTTTAAAGATGCACATGTGGTATGGAGGTGCACATGGGTGTGCCATATGGGATTATTTTTCTAATAGAAAAAAGGCTAAATCAACAATTGAAAGCATTCATGCTTTTTGCTCTTGGGAAATTTATTTCCATTGGAGTTAAGCCCCGTTGGGGCTTAGCGACTCGGACTCGGACTCGGACACGGACTCGGCCTCATGGGCTCATGAGGAGTAATGTGGTGTTTTGTTGGCGCACTTTGCACTTAGCACGTCTTGCGCTGCCACGTTGCGCGGCCAGGTGTGCTGCCAAGTTGTGCGGCCCAGGTTGTACGACCAGGTGTGCGCCCAGTGGCACAACCAACTGCACGTACAGTGCGCGCCCAGTTGCGTGGGTGGAACAGGGTGCACAGGGCACGCAGGTAACATAAGTGGCTTAGTGCACGTTCAGCGTATGGTGTACAAGGCGCACGGGGTGCGCGTGAAGAACAGTATGGCAACTCTAGAGGGGGGTGAATAGAGTTTATATAGAAAAATAGCCAATTAAAAATAACTCTTTCACCAACAATAAATAATCAGAGTAAAGTACGGAAAATAAATGAAGAGCAGAAGAGCATACGCAAACACAGCAATTTTAACCTGGTTTCCCTCGTGGAGGACTAGTCCAGGCCTGAGAACTCTAGCTCAGGATTAAATCCACTATTTGTGAAATAGTAGTTTACAACCCGTGCCTTTTCTTCAGAAGAGCACGTCAACTTCTAACAGATGATCGCAGTGGCGATTTGCTTGGAATTGTCCAAGCGACTTCTTCGACTCTTGCACAAGAATCCTAACTGAGAGATGCTGAGCACTCGACACTTAGGAGGCTTGTGGCTAGTAGATGGGAAGGGTATGGCTTACTTGAGCTTATAAGAGAGAAGAGAAAAAAAGATTGGATGGATTGGAATGAGAGAATTCATGCCCTATTTATAGTGTTTTTATAGGCAGAATTCGGCCAGAATTCGGGTAGGAAAATTCAAAAATTTGGCCGTTGGACAACTAGCAACCAGCTAACCCTAAAATTAGGGTTCCTGATTTCTAGGGGACAGAGTTCGGCCCGAACTCTGTGTGGAGGCAGAGTTCGGCCCAAACTCTGTCTCCAGAGCACAGAGTGGTTCTAAGGGGATTTTTTTGGGCAGTGTTTGGTTCAGTGGAGCTTGGGATATTGGGTAGGCTGTAGACTAAGTGTCAAGAGCTCAGCAAGACTCAGAGTACACAAGTCTAGACTCAATGAAAATATAAAATACAGACTCGAAAATATACTGAGAGCCAGAGACTGAGCTGTCGTCTGTCTTGAACTGTTATGCAGACGTCGTGTGTCGTATTGAATTAATACATATATTATTTAGTCAATGTAGTCAATATTTGGTTGACTGTGACTTTGTGTCAACAATCTCCCCCATATTGATAATTGACAAAATAATATATGTATATTCAATATTCATACCTGGACACAGTTGATTATAGCAACATAGCTCCCCCATACTTGATGCCGAGCTAGAATGTAATAGCTCCCCCGTAATCAGTGAACAGTGCTGAGCTAAAAGCAATAGCTCCCCCGTAAATAGTGCATGGAACCTGTATAATATCTCCCAAAAAGCACAAACAAGCACAGAAATACGAAAAGATAGGATCTGATACCAAACAAGTATATCCAGCCATATATATCCAGGCAGAATATACATAGTTCTCCCCCTTTTGGCAGTTAGCAATATAGACTGCAGATAAATAAATAATAGAAAAACTGCAGTAGACAACAATAGTAATACAACCACACCAAGCAGAGAAGAAACAGTATAGAAGCACTAGCATAAAGTGAAACTACCATAATGAGCATAAAATGTCATCCACAAAATCAAATGTAAAGCACACAACCAGAGTTTAACTACATAAATCCAAGTACAGAAATCCATAATAAACTAAATAACTGAAATCAAAAAGCAATAACTAAGATCATCATCAGTAGCAGCAGCAGCAGATAGTAGCCAATCTCCATCATGGAGCACGAGATGGTCCAGGAGTGTCAGAACGTCTGGGATCCACAAAAGCAGCACCCGGATCCAGGTAACGCATGACCCACGGATCATCAATGCGATAGCCCTCACGATCGGGATCCTACTGCATGGGAATGGGCATAGTAGGATGATGGGACATGGAGTACCGAATATCATGCAGCGAGTTGCTGAGTGCACTCATCTGCAGGGTAGTGCGGTAGTCCATCTGAGCCCACCGATCGTCCTCTAAGTCGAAACAATCCCGGAGCATGGTCTGGATGGAGTCAAGAGTGGCAGGTGGAGGAGGTGCATCCTGACCGAGTGGAGGGGCGTCTGGCTCCTCATCATCAGAATGCTCAGAAGCCTCAGGAGAGGCGACGACTGCTTGAGTACGTCGTACCTTGGACAGGAAAGCAGGAGCAGACAAGAACGGACAGTCATGAATAGGAATGATGAATGCACGAAAAACCATAGGAAGGTATAAAGGATAAACCAAAGCTCTTGGTTTCTTCCTACAATTTATCATCCAGTCCATCATTATCCTAGAAAGATTGAAGGGGATACGAAAATGAAGGTGATATAAAGCAGAGATCTCAAAGTAGGTAACTTCATCAGTTGAACCAGCTTTTTGTAAGATAGTATTGAACACGATGCGATGAAGTTCATAAAAGTAGGGGGTGAGATGCTTGGCCTTTAGCTTGCGAGGACTTACGTTAGGAGCACATAAATCCTCCTTGAATCCTTCAAGGGAAGTATCGCCAACAAATTGAAGTTGACGTGCTTCCACAAGCTTGTCCCACACATCAAGATCCGGGAGAGCAAGAAAGTCTCCCAACTCAGAATCATTGAAGGCAATGTTAATGCCAGCAACCCGGGAATAGATGTGGGTTGCATCGTGAGTCAGATTACAGTAGAACATTTGGATTGCGCTACGATAAATGACAAAGTTGGAAGCAACTAGTTCATCCAAACAAAGATCACGAAATAAAGATTCATATTGAGAAAATATTGTGAAATTGATGGGATGGCCCCCAAACACCGGACGAGTCCTAAAATCGCTAAACCATTCATTAGAGGCATCTAGCGACACAAATAGACGGTCGTCGTATGTATTAGGGTCATCGGGACGCGGCGGATTGAACAACGGATGAATGGGGTGTTGTTCAATAACTTGTTCAATCGGAGGAGGAGGAACCGAAGAGGAAGCTCCCTCATGTCGAGTCCTTCTCCCTCGTTTGGACAAGCGAGATGCCATTTGCAAAGAAATAGGAGAACTTGAAAATGATAGAAAGAGAGAGTTATACCTGAAAATAATACCAAACAGTGGAAGAGAATGTTGAAAAACCCCTTTCCCTTAATTTTGAGAAGAAATGGAGCTCTCTAGATCAAGAACTAGGGTTAGGGTTTGGAAGGAAGAAGGTTGAAGAGGTGGAGAAGAAGGAAATATGGGAGGAAAGAGAAGGAATCCCGAAATAAAATAGGGGTTTGTCTTTGGTCGGATAGAATATTGACCATTGGATCTAAAATGATCCAACGTCAGAGCCAGATTCCGACGCTGGAACCATTGGACCGAACTCGGCCCGAACTCTGTTGGGGGCAGAGTTCGGCCCGAGTTCTGGATTAGTGGTCAGAACAGAAAACAGGCTGAAAAAGATAGAAAAATTGGTTAAGTGTTGAAAAAAAGTGATGGTTGAGGATAAAAGTTTGATGAAATCAATGAAGTACATAGAGAGGTACTCAAAAGTCAGAATGAACTTTAGAATGTAATAATTAGACAGTATTAAGTCGAAACAAACCATATAATAAATAAGGAAATATATTGTAATTCAATATTTCAAATTTGCCATGGGTTAGCTGCAGGGGCCGGATCCCAGCTAGCGGTAGTCCTGAGGACTAGTGCACCGTGTCGCTTAGGCTTTTACGCCTTGTTGTCAGAAGGACCCTTTCGGCTTGTACCCATACCAAATTTGTCGTAAAAGAATCAAAATATACTCGATATTTATGCAGGCGAGTCTCAACTTATAACTGCTTCATCCAAAATTCCGAGTTCACGACATAGGAAATTGAAGCGCTCTTCGGATAATGGCTTAGTAAAGAAATCTGCTAGCTGATGATCAGTGTCAATAAACTCTAAGTTAATCGTGCTATTTTGCTGATGATCACGCAAAAAGTGGTGTCTGATTTCAATGTGTTTAGTGCGTGAGTGGCAGACAGGGTTCTTAGTCAAATTAATGGCACTAGTATTGTCACAGAATATAGGAATATGCATAAAAGATAACTTATAGTCTTCAAGGGTTTGCTTCATCCACAGAATTTGTGCACAACAACGCCCAGCTGCTATGTATTCAGCTTCTGTTGTGGATAATGCGACAGAGTTCTGCTTCTTGCTAAATCAGGAGACTAAAGCTTTTCCTAATAAATGACACGTGCCGCTCGTACTTTTACGGTCGACCTTGCATCCAGCGAAGTCAGCATCAGAATAACCAATAAGATCAAATGATGTTGACTTGGGATACCATAGGCCCACTGTAACCGTACCCTTAAGGTATCGAAAGATACGCTTAACCGCGGTCATGTGTGATTCCTTAGGATTAGCTTGATATCTAGCACATAGGCAAACACTGAACATGATATCGGGATGACTAGCAGTTAAATAGAGTAAGCTGCCTATCATACCTCGATACTTATGTTGATCAACGGGTTTGCCGCTCTCATCTGGTTCGAGTTTGGTTGAAGTAGCCATTGGCGTGCTGATTGGTTTGACGTTGTCAAGATCGAACTTCTTCAGCATGTCCTTGGTATACTTCGATTGGCAGATGAAAGTTCCATTAGCCATTTATTTCACTTGCAGACCAAGAAAGTAGTTGAGCTCTCCCATCATGCTCATCTCAAATTCTGTCTGCATACACTTGGCAAATTCTTGACAGAGGGTTTCATCAGTAGAACCAAAAATGATATCATTAACATAAATTTGAATCAACAGAATAGTGTCTTTAAAAGATTTTATAAACAGTGTAGTATCAATTTTCCCTTTTGAAAATTTTTTCTTAAGTAAGAAGCTACTTAGCCTTTCATACCAAGCTCTGGGGGCTTGTTTGAGGCCATAAAGCGCTTTCTTTAGCTTGAACATGTGGTCGGAAAATTTGTGATTTTCAAAGCCAGGAGGTTGTTTCACATAAACTTCCTCCTTAATAAAACCATTCAAGAAAGCACTTTTCACATCCATTTGAAATAATTTAAAGTTTTAAAAATTAGCAAAAGCACAAAGCATCCGAATGGATTCTAGTCTAGCAACAGGAGCATACGTCTCATCGTAGTCGATACCTTCCTCTTGGTTGTATCCTTGAGCTACTAGACGAGCTTTGTTACGTGTGACTGAACCATCTTCATTTACTTTGTTTCTAAAAACCCATTTAGTACCAATTATCGAGTGATTAACCGGTCTAGGAATGAGTTCCCATACTTGGCTTCTCTCGAATTGGTTGAGTTCCTCTTGCATAGCAGAAATCCAAAATTCATCATTAAAAGCTTCAGAAATGTTTTTAGGCTCTACTTGTGAAATGAAGGCAGTGCTAGCAACAGAGTCTCTTAGTGATGATCTAGTAGTTACTCCACGTGAAACTTCTTCTATAACTAAATTTTCTGGATAAGAAGGTTTGAAAGAGAATTTCTTAGGCAAACCCTCCAGAGAATTAGTTTCGGTTGAAGTATTCATTGGAGTAGAAGTTGATGGCTCAACGTCATCATCAAGAGTACTTACTGCACTGTTGTTTTCATCAAAAGTCACATTTGTTGACTCTTCCACAATAAGTGAGTGTTTATTAAAAACTCTATATCCCTTACTCTTGGCGGCATAACCAAGAAAGATACCATCGTCTGCTTTGGCATCAAATTTGCCTAAGTTGTCTTTAGTGTTAAGGATAAAACATCTACAACCAAAAACTTTAAAATAAGAAACATTGGGGGTTCTCCCAAACCAAAGCTCATAGGGTGTTTTCTTCGTAATGGGACGAATTAGCACCCTATTCAAAATGTGGCATGCTGTACTGACAGCTTCTGCCCAAAAGTATTTCGGAAGTGAAAATTTATTCAACATGACTCTGGCCATATCGCCGAGAGTTCTATTCTTCCGCTCTACAACACCATTTTGTTGAGGAGTTCTAGGACAAGAAAATTCATGATCAAAACCATTTGCATTACAAAAATTTTCAAAATCATAATTTACGAATTCGCCTCCATGATCACTTCGGATTCGAGTAATCATGTAGCCTTTTTCGTTTTGAACTTTCTTCACAAAAACTTTGAAAACAGAAATAGCATCGCTCTTATTAGCGAGAAAGAAAATCCAAGTAAATCTTGAAAAATTATCAACAATAACAAATGCATAAAGTTTGCCACCAAGGCTAGCTATTCTACTAGGACCAAATAAATCCATATGAAGTAATTGCAAGGGTCTAGTAGTACTTACAGAGTTGATGGAATGAAACGAGGATTTAGTTGCCTTGTTTAGTTCACATTCGGCACATACCGTGTCCTTTTTGAATGTGATGTCAGGCAATCCTCTCACTAGCTTCTTGGTAGAAAGCCTGGATATAGCATCCATGTTGGTGTGACCAAGACGCTGGTGCCAAAGTAGTCGTTCGTCTTTGTGGGCATATAGACATCTACCTGCATTGTTAGTATTTACAGAAAGATAGAAAATATAGATGTTGTCCTCTCTTTTTCCTTCAAAAGCAATGTCTCCTGTTGACCTATCATAGATGTAGCAACTGTTTTGTCCAAAGTTAATATCATATCCATGATCAGCAAGATGACTAATGCTGAGCAGGTTATGCTTTAACTCGGTCACTAGGCAGACATCCTTTATTACAGGAGAAGGAGGATGTCCAATGATACCATTACCTATAATGTGCCCTTTGAGATTGTTACCGAAGGATACGTATCCTTCTCTCTTCATCGATAGTGATGCAAAAAGATTTACGTCTCCCGTCATATGTCGCGAGCATCCACTATCGAGAATCCACTTACTTTCAGTTGAGGAGGGAAGGTCCACCTACATCAAGAATAGATGTGACCTTTGGTACCCGAGTTCTTGAGGGTCCTGAAAAGTTAGTCTTTGGGAACTAAGCATATATCTTTTTATCTACAAGTCTTCTAACTCTGCACTGTGGTGAGATGTGTCTATGTAATCCACAATAAGTACAGATAGCATTCTTATTTATACTAGGAGCATGAGAATAATATCTATATGCACCAGGATGAGGATGGACATGATGTGAAGAGTTAGCATGGTGATGATAATTATGCATAGAATGAGTGGCATGGTGATGGTGTCTATGAGGCATATCATGATGGTATTGTCTATGATGTGTGACATGCTGATATTGTCTATATGGCATGGCATGATGATTTTGTCTATATGGCATATGATGATCTTGTCTATATGGCATTGCATGATGATCTTGTCTATGATGATTCCTATGTGTGGAGTGATGTTGATTGTGTCTTTGTGCATGATGATTGTGTACTGAGTGAGAATTATTCTTACGTGCACGTGGTTTATGAAAGTTTGTGTATATAAATGCATGGTTATGTGCTGCATGAGAATGACGTGGTTGACTAGCATGAGTGGTGTTGTGCCCATGTGATTGGGTTTGTGGTTGAACAACCTGTTTACCCAATTTGGTTTTTAATCTTTTAGAAACAGCTTGCAGTTCATCAACCTTAATATTTAAGCCATATATCTTAGTCATGGAAATCTTGTGTCTACTCTTTTCTTCAGCAAGCAACGTGTTGAGTGTAGTAATTTCTTGAGTTTGTTGCTCAATACGTGCTTCAGCATCATGTAAGCTTAATTTAAGCTTGGATACTTCATCAGTGTCATTAGTGGGTGTCGTGTTTCTAACATTATCAAGAAGTAAAGAAACTCTTTGTATCTCATCTTCAAGACTTTTGATTTTGTCCTTGGCATGTTTGTATTTACTGATGACCTTTTTGTGATCATCGAGTAAATCAGTGAAAGCATCGCCAAGTTCATCAAAAGAGAAGTCATCTAGAGTTTCGTTAGATACCTTGTTGGAAGTTGCCATTAGGCACACATTAGCTGTATCTTGAGGAGAGTCCTTTTCTTCCTCGGAGTCACTCGCTTCACTTTCATGCCAAATGCCTGTGTTGGCATATTTCCTTGATGAGTTCCTTTTGTATGGCTTCTCATGGCGGTTGCTCTTCTTCAGGAATGGGCAGTCTTTTCGGACATGTCCAGTTTTCTTGCAACCGTAACAAGTTGGCTCTTCTTCATCGTCTTCTTAAGATTCCTTCTTCCTTCGATTGAAGCGAAGGAATTTCCTGAAGTTGCGAACCATGAGAGCTTGGTCTTCATCATCCGAATTATCTTCTTCGGTCTCATCATGATTAGCTCTTCGTTGATGAGCTTTGAGTGCGATCTCCCTGGTCTTCGGAGCGGGCTCTTCGAAGTCCTTGAGGTCAAGCTCGTGAGTCATGAGTTTACCCATCAAGGTCTCCATTGACATTGTTGTGAGATCGTTCCCTTCTATGATGGCTGTCACCTTAAGGTTCTAAATCTTTGGTAGCCCTCTGAGCAACTTACGAATCTTCTCGTGGTTTGAGTACTGCTTTCCAAGCGAGGATAGAGGATTGATGATGTCGAGGAATCTTGTGAACATTTGAGTGATCGTCTCACTTGGCTTCATCTTGAAGGCTTCGTATTCTTGAGTGAGACGACTTATTTTAGATTCCTTGACCTGTGTGGTTCCTTCATGCGTCACTTCTAGAAGTCTCCATACTTCATGAGCAGTGGTGCATGTAGAGACCCTGTTGAACTCATTCCTGTCTATAGCACAGAATAAAGCATTAATAGCCCTAGCATCTAGACTTGCCTGTTTCTTCTCCTCGACAGAATATTTGTCGTGTGGTTTCTCAATGAGGTCACCATCGACAACTATCCTGGCGGGCTTTTTGTAACCGTCAGTGACGACAGTCCATAGGTCAAAGTCTAGAGACTTAAGATAGAAGCTCATCCTTGTTTTCCAATATGTATAGTTAGTTCCATCAAATAGGGGAGGCCTATGAGTGGACTGACCTTCACCATGATTGGAAATCAAGGATTGTGTGGTTGCCATGGATCAGCTCTTAGGATGTTAGTCCTTATAAAGAGAACAGCGCTCTGATACCAATTGAAGAACAGTATGGCAACTCTAGAGGGGGGTGAATAGAGTTTATATAGAAAAATAGCCAATTAAAAATAACTCTTTCACCAACAATAAATAATCAGAGTAAAGTGCGGAAAATAAATGAAGAGCAGAAGAGCATACGCAAACACAGCGATTTTAACCTGGTTTCCCTCGTGGAGGACTAGTCCAGGCCTGAGAACTCTAGCTCAGGATTAAATCCACTATTTGTGAAATAGTAGTTTACAACCCGTGCCTTTTCTTCAGAAGAGCACGTCAACTTCTAACAGATGATCGCAGTGGCGATTTGCTTGGAATTGTCCAAGCGACTTCTTCGACTCTTGTACAAGAATCCTAACTGAGAGATGCTGAGCACTCGACACTTAGGAGGCTTGTGGCTAGTAGATGGGAAGGGTATGGCTTACTTGAGCTTATAAGAGAGAAGAGAAAAGAAGATTGGATGGATTGGAATGAGAGAATTTATGCCCTATTTATAGTGTTTTTATAGGCAGAATTCGGCCAGAATTCGGGTAGGAAAATTTAAAAATTTGGCCGTTGGACAACTAGCAACCAGCTAACCCTAAAATTAGGGTTCCTGATTTCTAGGGGACAGAGTTCGGCCCGAACTCTGTGTGGAGGCAGAGTTCAGCCCGAACTCTGTCTCCAGAGCACAGAGTGGTTCTAAGGGGATTTTTTTTGGGCAGTGTTTGGTTCAGTGGAGCTTGGGATATTGGGTAGGCTGTAGACTAACTGTCAAGAGCTCAGCAAGACTCAGAGTACACAAGTCTAGACTCAATGAAAATATAAAATATAGACTCGAAAACACACTGAGAGCCAGAGACTGAGCTGTCGTCTGTCTTGAACTGTTATGCAGACGTCGTGTGTCGTATTGAATTAATACAGATATTATTTAGTCAATGTAGTCAATATTTGGTTGACTGTGACTTTGTGTCAACAGCGCGAGGTGCACAACTTGCTTCAGATCATGCCTGTACATGATCTAAGCGGTTACTGCACGTTCGGAGTAGTTTTTACCACGTTCCGAATATTGTGCTAACCGGGCAGTTGCTACTCGGGCCTATAAAAGGTCTCTTTTCTCTTACAGGTAGGATCACAGGCATATACAGAGAGTTAGGAAAGTTTACAAGCATTTTTTAACACAAGTAAACAGAAGTCTTGAGAGAGAAGAGAAGTGTTGCACCAATATTGCTTTTGCACGGGAGTCCGTGTATGATCCGAGGAGTCAGAAGAGCAGGAGTGTTCCAAAGTTCTACGACGAACTTGTTGGTTCCTGGAAGCTATTCGTGTGGGGTGAATATAGCTTTGAGCAACGGTGTTCATTCACCCCAGCAGGATATTCATCCATCAATCGCCTGTCATCTTCTTCGCTGCTGTGGATTACGAAATCTTTTTAGATTCTCGTAATATCGTATGCTGTCATAACGAAATATTTTTAGATCTTCGTTAAACTTGTGCAACCTTTCTTGAAGTATTGCATTAGAACATTGTTTTTACAATTGTTTCATCTTCTCAGTTTTCTATCAAAAAAATTGTGCCCCGGCATTAACAATCTCAAAGCTATATTGCTACGATGGAAAACTTTAATGCTTTACTCCTTAATACTGACTTTTGTAAGTTAGAAAAGTTTAATGGAGAGCATTATCAAGTCTGGAAGAGGAAGGTTTATCTCACTCTTCAACTCAGAGACGTTGTTCACGTGCTTCTTGAAGAGGAACCTACTGTTCCAGATACCGGGTCTGCTGTCGCAATCATTGTGGCTACTAAACTTCAGGCCAAGTGGAGAAGAAAGAATAGCATTTGCAGGCTGCTTATCCTGAATGTTGTGGAGGATTCCCTAGCAGAATCCTACAGTAAGAAGACTATTGCCAGAGACATATGGGAGTCTCTGGAGAAACTGTACGAAGAAGACAAAAATGTGAGCAAGATATGTGTGGTTGAAAAATATCACAAATGGCTCTTTGAGGACGAAAAGTCCATGCTGCCGCAGGTGAAGGAATTCCTGAAGCTACGACAGAAGCTGGAAGACGAGACGATGCCCCTCCCCGACAAGTTTGTTATTGAAGGGATTGTCTTAAAGCTCCCCGTTGGGTAGACCAAGTTCTATGCAAACATGCATAGGAAGAAGCTTGAGATCAATCTTGAAGATCTCTTACAGAAAATTAATGTTGAGGACCAGATGCAGGCTCAACTGAAAGTGGACGTACTGTCTAAGCAATTGGCTAACGCCAATATGGTTCATACCAAGGAACCAAGGGAAAAACAGGCGACTTCCACAGCAAGAAGAAGGACCCTGACAATTTGAAAGTAAAAGGAACTTCTTTCAAGCAAAAGAAGTTAAAGTCTCATTTGGCTTGCTTCAAGTATGGCAATAAGGGTCACTTCAAGAGTGAATGCAAAGCAAAGACCTAACAATCAGAGCAAGAAGAGCCTATCAAGGTATCTATGATCACTGATGTTGTTGCTATGATTGCGCAGGTTGATGCGGTAGGGACTGAATCTGACTGGTGGATAGACACTGGAGCCACCTGTCTTATCTGCTCCAACAAGGAGTGGTTCACCACCTACACACCTACTTTTGAAGTGGTTATGGTGGCGAACCAGGCACAAGCTGAAGTGCTCAGGATTGGGACGATGGTATTGAATCTAACTTCTGGCAGGTCTCTGACGCTTCAAGGCGTGAAGCACGTACCTGCTATCGCCAAGAACCTGATCTCATGAGGCCTACTCTGCAATGCAGGCCTCAGGATGGACATCAATGTTGGCCAGATGATGATGTCTATTGTGGGAACATATTTCGGAAAAGCTTTTTATATCGAAAGAATGTTCAAAATTTAGCTTGTAAATCAGTCCAATGTAATTAATGCAATCACTTCTGCTTATACTTTTGAGTTGTGGCATAATACACTAGGACATGTTCATTGTAAACGAATAAATAAAATGTCTAGTCTAGGGCTTATCTCCAAGTGTGGGGGTAAGGTAGAGAAATATGAAGTTTGTGCTCAAACAAAGATCACAAGGAAACCCTTTTCTCGGGTTAATCGAAGTACAGATCTTCTGGAGTTGGTACACTCCGATATCTGTGACTTCAAATAATTCTCTACAAAGGCGGAATGAAGTATTTTATAACTTTCATCGATGACTTCTCAAAGTATGCGTTCGTTTACTTGCTGAAGGCTAAAGACAAAGTATTCGAGAAGTTCAAGGAGTTCAGGGCCGATGCTGAGCGGCAAATTAGACAACAACTCAAAAGAATAAAAAGTGATCGAGGTGGGGAGTACAGATCTCATGAATTTGCATCATTCTGCAAAGAACATGGAATTGTCAATGAGACTACGACTCCGTACTCTCCTCAATAAAATGGAGTAGTAGAGAGAAAGAACAGAACATTAACAGAAATGATTAACTCAATGCTGTTGACTGTGGGTCTTCCTAAGTGCTACTGGGGAGAAGCTGCATTGACGACCACTTTTATTTTAAATAGAGTGTCTCATGCAACTTCAGACGTTACTCCTTATGAACTCTGGTTCAAGGTCAGACCTAACTTGAATGTCATTCGAGTGTGGGGGTATCTGGCATATGTCAAGCTTCCAGATCTGAAGATTCAGAAGCTTGGGACAAGGACTATTAAGACGATCTTCTTGGGGTATGCCAAAAAGAGTGATGCTCGGAGATTTCTTGATATTGAGTCAAATCATATCATTGAATATCACGACACAGAATATTTTGAAGACAAATTTGCAAGACATAAGAATATTGTTCTTGCGGATATATCGGAGAATAATGAAGGTGCACAAGAAACTAAAGTCTTCAATGAAGATATGGTCCAAGAAGATGTTATTGAAACAACGATTGAACCAGAACAAGCTGAGCCGTCAGCTAAGCGTGTGAGGAGGCCGAAGGACTTCGGAAGTGACTTTGTCACATATCATGTGGAAGCAGACCCGCTTACCTATGATGAGGCGATGAAGACCAGAGACACGATTTTCTGGAAGGAGGCGATTGATAATAAAATTGATTCCATCACCTCAAATAATACTTGGGTGTTGGTTGATCTTCCTAAAAGAGCGAAATCCATCGGATGCAAATGGATCTTTAAGAAGAAGATGAAAGCAGGCAAAACTATTGACAAGTTCAAGGCTAGGTCGGTAGCCAAGAGGTTTTCTCAGAAGCAGAGGATTGACTACTTTGACACGTATGCTCTAGTAGCCCTGATGACCACCATCAAAATGTTGATTGCTTTCACAGCAATACATAAGATGATGATACATCAGATAGATGTAAAAATGACTTTCCTAAATAGCGAGCTGACCGAAGAGATTTACATGCAACAGCCAGAGGGCTTTGTCGTCAAGGGTCTTGAAGACAAAGTCTGCAAGTTGGTGAAATCTTTGTACGGTCTTAAACAGGCTTCCAAGATATGGCATAAGAAATTTGATAAAGTTATAAGGTTAAATGGCTATATGGTCAGCAAGACGGACAAGTGTGTTTACACAAAATTTGCTGATGGAAGAGGTGTGATCGTTTGTTTGTACGTAGACGATATGCTTATCCTAGGTACGGATATGGGTTGTGTCACAAAGACAAAAAAATTCATCTCGAGCAATGTCACTCCCGTTTCCTGTTATACGTATTTTTCAGGACACGTATACGGATTTCTGACAATTTTCAGGTGGCCCGTATTTCGATTTATCTTGCTTAGCTTAGCCTTGGTTTAATCTTGACTTGATTGGTTCAACTTGGTTCAACATGACTTGACTTGGCTTGGTTTGGTTTAATTTGGGTTGAGATGAGAGGGGTTGCTATATAAGTCAACTTCTTCTCTCTCCTCCATTATTTGTATTTACTTCTTCATCTTCTTCATTTACTCCTCTCCACCTACACCCAAGAGCTCTAGGCAAGTGCAACTTGCTTTATGATGGATCTTGGATTTTATTGTTCAAATGTCTTCCTCTCCTAGTTCTAAGCCTCTTTAGAACTTGTCAATTTTGGTTTTGATGGATAGATTTTTGTAGATCTAGGTTTTACCCTTTGTCATGATTTTCTTGGTTTTGATCTATGAAAACTTGGTATTTTTGAAAACTAATTATTCCATGTTGTAAATAATTTCATTTTATCCAATTTTGACCGTTGAAAAGTTGGATTTGGACTTGTTTTGACCAAGTTATAGACTTTTGAAGCTATGGGTTCAAACCATGGAATTCCTGCTGATTTGGAGAAGACAGTGAGCAGTGTGCGCCAGCTTTTTAGCTTGCGCCACTGTGTTGTGCGCGCTCTTTAGTACGGCGCAGCCTGACCCAATACTCTCGCTCTTTAGTGCGGCGTAGCCTGGCCCAATGCGCGCGCTTCTTAGCGCGGCGCAACTCGAGTCGGGCGCAACCTGAGTCAGGCGCAACCTGAGTCAGACGCAACCTGAATCAGGCGCAACCCGAGTCAGGCACAACCTGAGTCAGGTGCAACCCAAGTCAGGCACAACCTGAGTCAGGCGCAACCTGAGTCATGCACAACCCGAGTCAGGCGCAACCCGAGTCAGGCGTAACCTGAGTCAGGTGCAACCCGAGTCAGGCGCAACCTGAGTCAGGTGCAACCTGAGTCAGACGCAACCTAGCCTCGTGCAGTCTAGTGCCCGGCGCAATATGACTTGGCCCGACTCGTTCTGGCTCAACTTGACCCGACCTTGGCACCCCTATTATCCTGGCGCAACTTGGCTAATGCCACTTGTTGGCCATGGTACCCCTTGCCCCTTCCCCTTGGACGCATGATGTCCCCAGTTTTTCCCCCTTTTAGGATTTTTGTACCCATTTTATATCCTTACGCCTTTTTGATATGAACTCGATATAAACGCGATGTGAGCTTGGCAAGCAATATTGGAATGATGAGTAACTTGATAAGACATGTAAAATCTGGATAGTAGCCCGTCGAGGCGCACTCCTGACAAGTAACCTTGACAAGTAATAAGTAACTTGACATGATAATCTCGATATGCCTTGTTGAGTAAATCTTGTCTTGATACCGTGGGTGTTTGTGCTTGTATAAGCTACATATCTCGTCTTGCATCATGTCTAGGATATGAATTCCTGATTTCCACAGTCAGGGATTCATAATGAATCTGATTAGGATAATGACTAGAGTGATCAAGTAGTTCATGAAGAGATTTCCCAGCTACACGCAGTCCCGTTATCTGGGCGCCTTTAATTGGACTTGTAGCCTGTCGTCGAGTAGGGCACATTTCCAGTACACTGTCATGTGTTGTACCTCTAAGTCACCTAATCCAACTCTCTCAACTTGTGACCAGATAACCTGGATTAAGACTGCAGGGCTTGTGGCTGTCGGAACATCTCGATGCATCTTGTTAGTAACTAGGCTTGTGATAACCCTAGTTAGTTAAAGTGTCAAACCGTACTCATTGCTTGGACATGATTGATGGATGGAGTCTTGTCTAGTCTTATCTAGATCCAGTACATGGCTATCTCATGACATGCTTGTTATGCTTTAACTTATCGATAATTGGTTAGAGACTAAGTTCTATTCAGGTGAAGGGTTACAACCCTGGTCCTTGTTTGGTTTACGAGTTGTAACTTGGTTACTGGAATGGTCCTTTAGTCCTCTTATCGTTTATCACCCTGCTTTCTCGAACTCATGTCTTTCGTTATCCTTTATGTATCATGTGCTAATATGCTGGTTTTAGTTCTTAAGTGAAGCCTCCCTTGTGGCACTTGCTCTTTCTGGGGTCTGACCCAGCTGGTTTTGTATGGCCAAATTTTGGAGTAGCTTCCGAGGATCTCCCTATCTTCCAGCCACATGGTGACCACTAGGTGCAACCCTAGAAACGAGTGGGTTCTTATTTTGCTCTTCCACTCTCTTGTAAAAATATTTTTTTGAGGCGTTTAGCCGCCGAGCAAGTGTTAGCTCGTTTGCAACTTACTTACTGTCTGCCTACGGACTGTAACATGATTGACAAATCCTAGGGTTGATCATGTATGACTGAAACTCTTGCTAGTCTTCACATTTTGTATGACTAGCTTCATGATCATCTGAATATATGATGTTTGGGATGCCTTATTTTGTATGTCTGATGATCTAACATCTTGTAACATTTACTTACTTGCTTGAGATTGAGACAATAGGCTTGTTCATGACCATAAGAGACTGTTGGCTTGTAGATAAACCCTCATGCATCTAGACAGCCGTGACCATATATCGAGGTAGATTATACTTCAACGTACGTAGTTGGCTGTGTCTGTCCCCCGCTCTCCAGTATTCTAGTTCTGGGGCATGACAAGTAAGTTCAGTATGAAGGACTTGGGGGAAGATGATGTGATCTTAGGGATCAAGATCATCCGGACAGACACTGGACTAGTGCTGTCATAGTCTCATTATATTGAGAAAATGATCACTCGTTATGGGTATCGGGATCTTCCAGGGATCGATACGCCGTACATGTGTGATACGAAGCTGAAGCCTAATTCAGGAGAAAGCGTCAGGCAGCTGGATTATACAAGCGTAATTGGGAGTTTAATGCATGCTACTACTGCCACAAGGCCTGACATAGCTTTCTCCGTGGGAATGCTGAGTCATTTCACGAGCAACCCAGGTATTGAATACTGGAAAGCTATAAAACGGGTTATAAGATATCTCAAGAAGACTCAGACATATGCACTGTACTACAGCGAAGATCCGTCGGTAGTAGTAGGCTTTAGTGATGCCAGCTGGTACTCAGAGGTAGAGAGCGAGAGGTCCACAGGTGGTTTCATTTTTACTATGGATGGAGCTACTATATCGTGGAAGTCGAAGAAGCATAATATGCTCTCGCGATCATCCATGAAATTTGAGTTCTTTGCACTTGATAACGCAATCGAGAAAGCAGAATGACTTCGAGAGCTCATGTATGATCTTCCATGGTTGGGGCACAAATACCGGCGATACCGATAAACTGCGACAACCAGGCGTCTGCGGCGGTGGCATCAAATAACCTCTTCAACAAAAAAAAGAGGACTGTGCGATTGAAGCACAGGGCAGCACACGATCTTATCAAGAGAGATATTATTGCAGTGATTGATGTTCGGAGTCAGGAGAACCTAGCGGATCCGTTCACAAGGGCCTCAAGCGCCAGCTGGTTGACGACACAACTTATAAAATGGGCTTCAAGGCATTCTGATATTGTATTATTGTATTCCTACCATAAAGTTTTATGCTATTAATTCAAAGAGAAATCTACTAGGCATCTAGCTTTTGGTCCAAAGGAGGACCACTAATCGAAAGAATATCAGAAATGGTGGGTACATGTTCTATTGGGCATGAAGAGGTTACGGACCTACAACCACTGTTGTCTACTATTGTTTTCTGCAAAAAATGGATCCTGGGGGAAGGTTGGCTTAAATGCCTTAATGAGTTCTCAGGCAGAGTGAATGCCTGGTGTGCTTTACAGAAAGCACGGTAGAACAACACTACAAGGAGTAAAACTCCATGCTACTGTGGGGTGACTCCACCATGAGGTTCCCAGGCATGGGGTTATGCCTCGGCCTTTCTAGCCGAGTGACAGCGACGTAGCACCGCAAATAGACAGTTAGTCTAATACTGTATGTTAAAATAAAGAGGGGTGTAGTCAGCACTATAAAGAGGAGGAGTTCCTCATGTTACAGTTGCACGACACCGCGATAAGGTACCCGGTTATGAATAAAGCCTCGGCCTTGCAAGCCATATCGTTGTGGCATAACACCGCAAGGGAGCCTAAGGCTTCATGCTGGATAGTTTGGCACTACAAAGAGGCGGTGGCCTCATGCTACAGTAGTATGACACTACGATGAGGTTTCCGTTACGGGGTAAGGCCTCGGCTTTAAACTATACCATGGCGGCGTAGCACCACAAGGGAAGTACAAAGCGCTTCATGCCATATCTCTTTATAATGAACTCACCTATAGTGTATGGACAAAGAGATCTAAGGCCGTCTCTTGAGGATAAACTTATAGACGTCCAAAAAATTATACACTGAAACCAGGCTGGCACAGGGCCTTTAATGTGTAGCCAGAAGCACATGTAACTACATTATGTGAGTGAAAAGAATTTCAGCTATGGTGCAGAATTCAAGGCTTAGTCCATTCTTGTATTATAGTCTGTTGTTTGACCCATACGAAAAGATTCAAGTCGTCAGCGACATCTCTCCTAATGCATGATGGACAGTTACTGTGGGGAACACTTATAACCATATATAGAGATATGTGGAGGATTGTTGGGTCTTGGCATTTTTTTATTGGGAATTTTAGTCCCACATCGGCTAGGCCAAAGGAGTTGTATCTCTATATATTAGCTATGCTATTTTAGAGATGCACATGTGGTGTGGAGGTGCACATGGGTGTGCCATGTGGGGTTATTTTTCTAATGGGAAAAAGGCTAAATCAACAATTGAAAGCATTCATGCTTTTTGCTCTTAGAAAATTTATTTCCATTGGAGCTAAGCCCCATAGGGGCTTAGCGACTCGGACTCTGACTCGGACACAGACTTGGGCTCATGGGCTCAGAGGTATAATGTGGCATTTTGTTGGCACAATTTGCACTTAGCACGTCAGCATCGTCGCTAGGCGCATAGTACGCTTAAGTTGCGCTCGCTGTGCTGCCACGTTGCGCTGCCAGGTTGTGCGGCCAGGTGCGCTGCCAGGTTGTGCGCCCAGGTTGCGCGACCAGGTGCGCGCCCAGTGGCACAACCAGTTGAGCGCACAGGTGCACGGGTGGCGGAGGGTGCGCATGGCGCACAGATGGCGCAAGTGGCTCAGTGCTCGTTCAGCACATGGTGTACAAGGCGTGCAGGGTATGCGAGGTACGCAACTTGCTTCAGATCGTGCCTGTGCATGATCTGAGCGGTTACTGCACGTTCGGAGTGGTTTTTACCACGTTCCGAATGTTGTGCTAATCGGGTAGTTGCTACTCGGGTCTATAAAAGGTCTTCTCTCTCACAGTCAGGAACACATGCATATACAGAGAGTTACGAAAGTTTACAAGTATTTTTTAACACAAGTAAACAGAAGTCTTGAGAGAGAAGAGAAGTGTTATACCAGCGTTGCTTTTGCACGGAAGTCCGTGTACGATCCGAGGTGTCAGAAGAGCAGGAGTGTTCCAAAGTTCTACGACGAACTTGCTGGTTCCTGGAAGCTATTCGTGTGGGGCGAATATAGCTTTGAACAACGGTGATCATTCACCCCAGCAGGATATTCATCCATCAATCACCTGTCATCTTCTTTCCTGCTGTGGATTATGAAATCTTTTTAGATTCTCGTAATATCGTACGCTACTGTAACGAGATCTTTTTAGATCTTCGTTAAACTTGTACAACCTTCTTTGAAGTGTTGCGTTGGAACATTATTTTTACAATTGTTTCATCTTCTCAGTTTTCCATCAAAAAAATGTGCCCCGACACTAACAGAATTTTCTTGTCATCGTTAAAGGAGAGGAGGGTTTTCCTTACTATGAGCTACTTTACAATGAGTATGGAGCAAGTCGACGATTAAAATGCAAGTGTTTATAAGGACTACAGGAAGAAGAATGTGACTTAGTATTTGACACCTTTTGTTGTTTCAGTGCTCTGTGGCTTTTTAATATCCTTGGTTGGCCAGATATATCTGCTGAGGACTACAGGAAATTTTATCCAACAACAATGCTTGAAAGTCGGTTTGTTCGCTCGCTTATGTAATCTTTATGCAGTAGATGCTCTACGAAATAAGTTTTTGTGATGCAATGAGATCAATACTAACTTCTTCTTTTTCACACTAATTGTTCATAGTTGCATGGATTTTAAATTATTGGAAGTGGACATTTTTTCTTACTGAATATTATCGTGGTTTTTATCTCATATTGGCATTACTTCTGATATATCGAACTTCTTGCATAAACTATTATTGTTTTGATTTATCTCATCTAAATATAGGAACAAATTCATTGGATTAGGTAAAATGTTACTTAATCATGCTAAGTTGTATGTCTTTCCATAAATATGTGATAATCTTGCTTGTATCTAAATACATTGGAGTTAAGTCACTAAGAATTACATCATGACCATGTTCCTAATATGGGAATTATCCTCTCGCATGAAACACCATTTATTCAATTTTTTCTCCAAATGTAGCTACAAGTTCAGTAGAATATCATGAATTTATTCAATTTTTCGATGTTTCAATCCTTGTATAGTTTATATTCTATTCTTTGCCTTTTCTTTTGCTGTTGGAGATGCTTTCAGTCTCCTACTATACTGCTGATTTTAGATATTTATGTCTAATATGCATAATTATTTTTCTAAAATGATGTTATCGAGTCATTGAATTTCATGCTAGTTGTAGTTGACATAAGCATCCCATTTCCTTTCCTTCTGACTGCTTTTATGTTTGATTTGGGGAGATATTACACACTAAAAAGAGACAAGATGATTCATGTGAAAGGTTGAATGTTGTTTTGGGAGATTCATGTATTAGTTGCATGTTGTAGTTAATTAAAAGTTTTTTTTTGGAGGGGTTCTCTTCCCTTCCTCCAGCTATTGCTGACGAAATTTGCTAACCCAAGGGATAATTATGAATAGCCTGAACCAAGAACAAACAACAATGCTCCTCCGATGGGGGTGTTATTGTTACAGTGGTGTTCATGCCATGGCCGTTTTAGGAGGGTATCTATACAGTGGCAGCAATGACAAATCCATTAACGCGTGGTGTTTGCAGGTAACTCTTATAAAAGTATATAAACTGGCCTATGTGAATGCTTAATATACCTGTATAAACAATTTAATTTTCACATACACACACACAAAATGATTCTTTGCACATAGAGGGCTACATTGTATAGTTAAATCAACAGCTGCTCTAACATCTGTCGTATGCATCGAATTTGTCATTTGTGCTTCTGCTATCTTTCACTTTTTTGAACTTTTGGGTTCAATTGTTAGTTTATATGATCTGTTTACCCCTTGATGTTCATACACGTTTATGTGCAATATAAAATAATCCATTATGTTTATCATTTCTATATGCAGGGTATGTATTCCTATTGCTCTTTACGTATTTTGCAGGACCATTCTCTTGCATGCACAACGACAGGTCACAAGTCCACAGTATCTTCTATAGTATTGGGCAATAGCAATCCCTATCGTGGAAGTTTGGATAGAAACATTCGATTATGGTGTTTTAATTATCACAACCTGTTGTCAGTATTAGGAGATGACAATTTTGGTTCTCCCCCAATTTTGTCACTTTCTTTGGATAGTCATTTGCTTGTTTCACACGAGAATGTATCCACAAAGTAATGTGGTACTCTTCTTAATTATATCACATTAACCTCAAAAAAGTTATTAAATGAGGTATACTTCATTTTGGGCCAAGAACACATTCTTTATAACATGATCGTATCTATACCTTCAAGCTGAAAAGGACACAAGTCTTTTAAGATTATATAAAGCTAAAAAAAAAATCCTGTAGTATGTTTGACATTGACAAGTTTGGGTGATAGAAACTAAGAATTCAAAAATATTTATGTTCGAACATTCATATTTCTACCATTGAGGACATTTGTAAGACCCGCCTCCTGATATCCGTAATTTGCATGAGTATTTGTGTGTTTTTTGTATTCTCATGTCTTGTGTTTCGATATCGTGTGTTACGTGTACCCATAGTTGATACCAACAAATATTGCTAGCCTGGATTTCATGCTTGATCTAGTTTTTGTGGTTTTTTGATTTGTGTGATATTGTACGAACATATGTATCGCTCATGGGATAAATGACGATAACTTAAACAAAAATAAATACTTATGCAACTCGTGGTTTTCATCAAATAACTAACGCACATACATACTACCCTAGACCCTTATAAGCCTCGGGCACAGCCAAAGACCCGAACTAGGCATGTGCATCGAATGGCATACGCATACCATGGGCTTTGGCTCATTTCTCAGCCAAACAAAGCCATCGATTTATTAGCACTATATCGACAATGTACTTTGTGAGCATTTTTGAGCCAATTCAACACTGCTAAATTGCCTTTCTATTTACCCATTGGTCCATTGAATTTCTGTTGGGTAGACCTGATTGGTTGGGCCATGGATTGGGGTAATGGGAGCCATCCAATGGCCTAAACCATCATTCCTAACCCTATCCCCCTTACTTTTATTCTTTCTCATTTTTACTCTACATGCATTCACTTTGCACTTTTTCTTCCTCTTCTCTTCTTTCTTGGACCTGACCCAGAGGGGAGCTTAGGAGCTGGCTTATGGTTGCAACACTGCATATGTGGTGGATTTTAATACTTACTAACACTTTTGCACTAAAATAAGGCTCTTGTAGGAAAAATATATCTTTCTCTAAAATAAGGCATTACCTCGTCGTAATTTATTGAAACTTAATTCTTATTTTTAACCTGATTTCAAGCCATCAATGGCTACCTCCATGTAAATAATTGAAGTCCCTATGCCATGGCCACTTGTGTAGGTATGTATTCTATGATGCTATCTTGGGTTTTTTTTGATGAAATTGTGATCTCTCTTGTTCCTTGCTGATTCTAGTGCTCACATAAACAACCGAAGGCTAACCCATGCTAGTATACACTCACCACACCTAATTAGAACACCACAATCCATGCTTAACCCACTTATCCTAGTTTTAGGACAATTTGACACAACTAGGTGCACATAAAATGTTTGGATACGAAACTTGTCTGCACACCTCACACATTCAATTTGTAATAATACCCTACTTGTAGAATCAAAATCGGACGAGAAACGATAGAGAATTGATTGAAGAAATTGAGCTCCCTAGTGATTTTAAGCACTGTGAGACTGGGAAGTATACCAATGGTATATTGCCCAGGCAAATTGGGGACAAAAATTAGCTTGTTAGAGTTAGTTTGCACTAGAATTCTTCGTCAACTTTTACCACGTCTTGTCGGTTGGTGTTTTGCCTTTGGACTGTTGGTGCTTTTTTTACATGGAGAGAGCTTGCTCTCAACATACCTTGTAAAGTTTAGTCCCACATTGGAAATACACCATGAGTTATCTCAACATATATACTTGGGTGTGTTGTTGAGAGATGCACATGGAGTGGTGACCCTAAGGATGGAACCATGTGGGTGATTTTACTAGGAGGTAAGAATAAGGCTCCAAGGATTAAGCATTAATGCTTTTGTCATTCTCATGGATTAATTCCATTTGGAGCTAAGCCCCAATGGGGCTTAGCGACTCGGACTCGGACTCGGACTCGGGCTCATGGGCTCATGAGGCGTAATGTGGCGATTTGTTGGCGCACATTGCACTTACCACGTCAGCAGTCATGCGGCTTATATGCGGCCATGCGGTCTTATGCGGCATGCGGCTCATATGCGGCCTCATGCGGCCATGCGGCTCACGCGCCCATGCGGCCATGCGGCTCATACGGTCCATGCGGCCCATGCGGTCCATGCGGCCCATGCGGCCCATGCGGCTCATACGGTCCATACGGCCATGCAGCTCATGCGGCCATGCGGCTCATGCGGCTCATGTGGTCCATGCGGCCCAAACGGTCCATATGGCCAGGCTGCTGCTGTTGCTGCCGCATGGAGGGCTACGCTGACTGTGCAGATTACAAATCGGTTGTAGAAAGGATGAATCAGTGCGATTAATTCAGATCTTATCTTTGTGGGATTTGAATTAATTTCGATCATATCTTTGTGGGATTTGAATTAATTTCGTTCCTATCTTTGTGGGATTTGAATTAATTCAGATCCTATCTTTGTGGGATTAGAATTAATTCGTTGCTATCTTTTTGTGATTTGATTCAATCTTTCCATAACTGAAGAGGCGGCTAGGGTTTTCACCCTCTCTCTATAAATACTCTCTTCTGGCCTCCTTTGTGGTTACTACGAAAATTACAAGTCAGAAAAAGAGAAAGAGAGAGAGAGCTGCTGCTGCCATTGCAAGTCCATCCGAGGAGTCAGAACAGAGGTGACTTCAAACGTTCCACAAGTTCTTCAACTTGCTGGTTCCTGGAAGCAGATCGTGTGGGACGAATCTTGCTTTGAGCAACGGTGTTTTGATACCCCAGCATTGTTCTTCTTCTCATCTCTCTCTAGATTACTGTAACTCGTTCTGTCCCAATTGCAATACGTTTGCAAGGAAGAACGAGAGATCTTCTCTTCTCTATTTCCCTCCTTCAGATTGTAATTTGGCTATTTGATTTATTGTACCATCGTAGATCTTGAGTTTGATCACTGCAAAGTTTTTGTGTGACATCTCAGATCTCGATTGCATCAGTTTTTCATCTTTGATCAATCCCCGGTAGTAACAATCTCAAAGCAAGATCCGTGTAGATGGAAAACATTAATGCTTCGCTCCTCCAATCGGACTTCTGCAAGTTGGAAAAGTTCGATGGAGAGCACTATCAAGTCTGGAAGAGAAAGGTGTACCTAACTCTTCAACTAAAAGACGTTGATCATGTTTTGTTGGAGGAAGATCCCTCTGTTCCAGATACTGGATCTACTGCCGCAATCAACGCGGCTACCAAACTCCAGGCCAAGTGGAGAAGGGAAAATAGCATCTGCAGGCTTCTCATCCTGAATGCTATGGAGGATTCCCTGGCAGAATCCTACTCAAAGAAGGAACTTGCCAGAGACATATGGGAGTCTGTGGAAAATCTGTATGAAGAAGACAGGAACAGGAGCAAAATGTTTGTGGTTGAAAAATATCACAAATTGCTCTTTGAGGACGAAAAGTCCATGCTGCCACAGGTGAAAGAATTTTTGAAGCTGCGTCAGAAACTGGAAGACGAAGAGATGCCCCTTCCCGACAAGTTTTTAGTCGGAGGGATCGTCTCAAAACTTCCTGCTGGATGGAGTACCTTCTATACAAGGATGCACAGAAAGAAGCTAGACATTAGCTTAGGAGATCTACTTCAAGAGATCCATGTTGAGGACGAGATGCGTTCCCAACAGAAGGTGGACACTCTGTCCAAACAGTTGGCTAAAGCCAATCTTGTGCAGACGAGAGATCCCAAGGGGAAGCAGACGGCTTCTCATCCCAAGAAGAAGGACTTCACTAATCTAAAAGTGAAGGGTCCTTCATTCAAGCAACAGAAGACTAAGTCCCACGTGACTTGTTACAATTGTGGCAAGAAAGGCCACTACAAGAGTGAATGCAGATCTAAGCCTAAACAATCAGAGAAAGGTGAGCCTAATAAGGTTTCATTGGTTTCTAATATTGTTGCTATGATCGGACAGGTCACAACTGTGGGGGTTGACTCTGACTGGTGGATAGACACTGGTGTGACTTGCCATGTCTGTTCTGGCAAGGAATGGTTCATCACGTACCAGCCGATTTTTGAGAAGGTTGTCATGGCGAACCAAGCCCAAGCTGAAGTTCTGGGGATCGGGACCGTGGAACTGAAACTAACTTCTGGGAACACTCTGACGCTTCAAGGTGTGAAGCATGTTCCGGCGATTGCCAAGAACCTAATCTCTGGGAGCTTGCTCAGCAACGCAGGCTTGAGGATGGACATCAATGCTGGTCAGATGGTGATGTCCAAGAAGGGAACATACTTCGGGAAGGCTTATCAAACTGAAGGAATGTTTAAAATTCAGCTTGTCAACCAGTTTGATAACATTAATGCAGTTGCATTTTCTGATTATTCTCTTGAGTTGTGGCATAATAGACTAGGACATGTTTATTGTAAAAGAATTAACAAAATGTCTAGTCTAGGACTTATCTCCAAATGTGGGGGTAAGGTGGAGAAGTGTGAAGTGTGTGCTCAGATGAAGATCACCAGGAAACCCTTTCATCGGGTCAATCGAAGCACAGATCTTCTGGAGTTGGTGCACTCCGATATCTGTGACTTCAAATATTTCTCCACGAAGGCAGGGATGAAGTAATTCATAACCTTCATCGACGACTTCTTAAAATACGCGTTCGTCTACTTGCTCAAGTCTAAAGATGAAGCTTTCGAGAAGTTCAGAGAGTTCAGGGCCGAAGCTGAATGGCAGACTGGACAACAACTCAAGAGGTTGAGAAGTGATCGAGGTGGGGAGTACAGGTCTCATGAATTCGTATCATTCTGCAAAGAACATGGAATCATATGCGAGACTACTGCTCCATATTCTCCTTAATCCAATAGAGTAGCAGAGAGGAAGAACCGAACATTAACAGAAATGATGAATTCTATGCTGCTTACTACAGGTCTTCCAAAATACTACTGGGGAGAAGCTGCATTAATGACCACTTTCATTCTAAATAGAGTGCCATATGCAACTTCGGACGTAACTCCTCATGAACTCTGGTTCAAAGTCAGACCAAACTTGAATGTCATTCGAGTATGGGGGTGTCTGGCGTATGTGAAGCTCCCAGATCTGAAGATTCAGAAGCTAGGGACAAGGACTACGAAGGCGATCTTCTTGGGGTATGTCGAGAAGAGTGATGCTAGGAGATTTCTTAATATTGAGTCAAATCATATCATCGAATCTCGCGATACTGAATACTTTGAAGACAAGTTTGCAAAAGACAAAAATATTATTTTTTTGGACATTCCGAAAAATAATGTAGGTGCAAATGAGACTGAAATCTCATACGGGCCAGTAGTCCAAGAAGAAGCTGTTGTTGATGAAACAACTCTTGTACCAGAACTCGCAGAGCCGTCAGCTAAGCGAGCGAGGAGACCGAAAGACTTCGGAGATGACTTTGTCACCTATCATGTGGAAGCAAATCCGCTTACCTATGATGAGGCGATGAAGACCAGAGATGCTATCTTCTGGAAGGAGGCAGTGAATGACTAGTTTGACTCTATCACCTCTAATAACACATGGGTGTTGGTAGATCTACCTGAAGGAGAAAAGCCCATCGGATGTAAATGGATCTTTAAGAAGAAGATGAAGGTAAATGAAACTATTGACAAGTTCAAGGCCAGACTGGTAGCCATGGGATTTTCTCAGAAACAGGGGATAGACTACTTTGACACGTACGCTCCAGTAGCTCGGATGACCAGCATCAGGATGTTAATCGCTCTAGCAGCTATACATAAGTTGGTGATACATCAGATGCATGTAAAGACAGCATTCCTGAATGGGGAGCTGACCGAAGAGATTTACATGCAACAGCCAGATGGATTTGTCGTCAAAGGTCTTGAAGACAAAGTCTGCAAGTTGGTAAAATCATTGTATGGTTTGAAGCAAGCTCCCAAGATGTGGCATGAGAAGTTTGACAAAGTTATTAGGTCAAACGGCTACAGAGTCAACGAGACGGACAAATGTGTTTACACAAAGTTCGCTGATGGAAGAGGAGTCATCGTTTGTCTGTACGTGGACGACATGCTAATCCTAGGTACGAATATAGGCTGTGTCACAGAGACAAAGAAGTTCCTCTCAACCAAGTTCAGTATGAAGGACTTGGGGGATGCAGATGTCATCTTGGGCATAAAGATCATCCGGACAGACACTGGAGTAGCGCTATCACAATCTCACTACATTGAAAAGATGCTCACACGCTATGGGTATAAGGATCTTCCAGGGATCGATACGCCGTACAGGTGTGATCAGAAGCTGAAGCCAAACTCGAGGGAAAGCATCAGGCAGCTGGAGTATTCAAGCGTTATCGAAAGTTTGATGTACGCAACCACTGCCACAAGGCCTGATATAGCTTTCGCCGTGGGAATGCTGAGTCGGTTCACAAGCAACCCAGGGGTTGAGCACTGAAAAGCTGTGAAGCGGGTGATGAGATATCTCAAGAAGACTCAGACATATGCACTGCACTACAACGGATATTCGACAGTAGTGGAAGGCTTCAGTGATGCTAGCTGATGTTCAGAGGTGGAAAGCGAGAGATCCACAGGTGGATATGTCTTTTCCTTGGGTGGAGCTGCTATATCGTGGAAGTCGAAGAAACAGACTATACTCTCTCGTTCCTCCATGGAATCTGAATTCTATACACTTAAAACTGCAACAGATGAAGCAGAATGGCTTCGAGAGCTCATGTAAGATCTTTCAGTGGTTGGGGCTCAGATACCAACAATACCGATATACTGTGACAACCAGGCGACTGCGGTGGTAGCATCAAATGACCTCTTCAACGGGAAAAAGAGGACTGTGCGGTTGAAGCACAGGGCAGTACACGATCTTATCAAAATATGTGTGATTGCAGCGGTTGATGTTCGAAGTCAGGAGAACCTGGCAGATCCGTTCACAAAGGGCCTCAAGCGCCAGTTGGTCGATGACACAGCTTGTAAAATGGCTTGAAGGTATTCTGATAGTGTGTCTTTGTAATCCTACCATAAAGTTTTATGCTATTAGTTCAAAGAGAAATCTACTAGGCATCTAACTTTTGGTTCAAAGGAGGATCACTGACTGGAAAACTATCAGGTAACAGTGGGTACTTGTTCTCTGGAACATGGAAGGGATACGGACCCATAACCACTGTTGTCTACTATGTATTTTTTCTGCAGAAAAAACAGATCCTGTGGAAGGTTGGCTTAAACGCCTTAATGAGTTCTCAGGCAGAGTGAATGCCTGGTGTGCTTTACAGAAAGCACGGTAGAGCAGCACTACAAGGAGTGAAACTCCATGCTACAGTGGGATGACTCCACCATGAGGTTCCCAGGTAGGGGTAATGCCTCGGCTTTGTAAGCCAAGTCATAGCGGCGTAGCACCGCAAGTAGGCAGGTAGCCTAATGCTGTATGACGTAATTAAAGAGTTGTAGACAACACTACAAAGGAGAGGATGGCCCCATGTTACAGTAGGACGACACCACGATGAGGTACCCGGGTAGGGGTAAAGCCTCGGCATTGCAAGCTATGTCGTTGCGGCGTAACACCGCAAGGAAGCCTTAGGCTTCATGCTGGATAGTTTGGCACTACAAAGAGGCTTGTGACCTCATGCTACAGTAGTATGACACTACGATGAGGTTCCCAGGTAGGGGTAATGCCTCGGCTTCAGGCCATGTCATAGCGGCGTAGCACCGCAAGGAAGCGCAAGGCTTTATGCCATATCTCTTTAATAAAGAACTCACCTATAGTGTATGGAAAGAGATATCAGGCCGTCTCTTGAGGGTAAACTTGTAGACGCCCAAAATTATACACTGAAACCAGGCTGGCACAGGGCCTTTAATGTGCAGCCAGAAGCACACGTAACTACACTTTGTGAGTGGGAAGAATTACAATTGTGGTACAGAATTCAAGGCGTAGTCCATTCTTGTATCACATTGTTATTTAACCCATGCGGGAAGATCCAAGTCGTCAGCGACATCTATCCTAATACAAAATGGACAGTTACTGTGGGGAACGCTCAACCCTGGACACATATATATGTTGTGATATGTGGGGGATTGTTGGTACTTTCTTTACATGGAGAGAGCTTGCTCTCAACATGCCTTGTAAAGTTTAGTCCCACATTGGAAATGCACCATGAGTTATCTCAACATATATACTTGGGTGTGTTGTTTAGAGATGCACATGGGGTGGTGACCCTAAGGAGGGAACCATGTGGGTGATTTTACTAGGAGGTAAGAATAAGGCTCCAAGGATTAAGCATTAATACTTTTGTCATTCTCTTGGATTAATTCCATTTGGAGCAAAGCCCCAACGGGGCTTAGCGACTCGGACTCGGACTCGGGCTCATGGGCTCAGGAGGCATAATGTGGCATTTTGTTGGCGCACTTTGCATTTAGCACGTCAGCAGTCATGCGGCTCATATGCGACCATACGGTCTTATACGGCATGCAGCTCATATGCGACCTCATGCGGCCATGCGACTCATGCGACCATGTGGCCCATACGGCCCATGCGGCCATGCGGTCTATGCGGCCATGCGGTCCATGCGGCCCATACGGCCATGCGGCCATGCAGCTCATGCGGTCCATGCGGCCCATGCGGCCCATGCGGCTCATGCGGTTCATACGGCCCATGCAGTCCATACGACCATGCGGCTCATGCGGCCATGCGGCTCATGCGGCTCATGCGGCTCATGTGGTCCATGCAGCCCAAGCGGTCCATGCGGCCAGGCTGCTGCTGCTGCCGCCGCATGGAGGGCTACGCTGACTGTGCAGATTATAAATCAGTTATAGAAAGGATGAATCAGTGCGATGAATTCAGATCCTATCTTTGTGGGATTTAAATTAATTTCAATCCTATCTTTTTGGGATTTGAATTAATTTCGTTCCTATCTTTGTGGGATTTGAATTAATTCAGATCCTGTCTTTGTGGGATTAGAATTAATTCGTTGCTATCTTTTTGTGATTTGATTCAATCTTTCCATAACTGAAGAGACGGCTAGGGTTTTTACCCTCTCTCTATAAATACTCTCTTCTGGCCGCCTTTGTGGTTACTACGAAAATTATAAGTCAGAAAAGGAGAAAGAGAGAGAGAGCTGCTGCCGCCATTGCAAGTCCATCCGAGGAGTCAGAACAGAGGTGACTTCGAGCGTTCCACAAGTTCTTGAACTTGCTAGTTCCTGGAAGCAGATCGTGTGGGGCGAATCTTGTTTTGAGCAACGGTGTTTTGACACCCCAGCATTGTTCTTCTTCTCATCTCTCTCTAGATTACTGTAACTCGTTCTGTCCCAATTGTAATACATTTGCAAGGAAGAACGAGAGATCTTCTCTTCTCTATTTCCCTCCTTCAGATTGTAATTTGGCTATTTGATTTATTGTACCATCATAGATCTTAAGTTTGATCACTGCAAAGTTTTTGTGTGACATCTCAGATCTCGATTGCATCAGTTTTCCATCTTTGATCAAGCCCCGGGAGTAACATGGACTAGTGGGAATAGCCCCACATCGACTACACCACCAAGTGGGTATCTTAGTATAATATTTTGTTTATATTGAGGTGTGCACATGGGATGTGGTGGGGTACATGTGGGTGCCATGTGGGGGTGTTTTTCTAGGAGAAAAAAATAATTAACTCCACAAAGAGAGCATTTATGCTTTTTGTCATGCTCACGAAAAAAATTCCTTAGGAGCTAAGCACCAAGGGGCTTAGCGACTCGGACTCGGGCACAAGGTCGTGAAATAGCGTTTTATTGGCGCACTTTGCACTTAGCATGTCAACATTGTCGCATAACACTCGGGCGCTCGTCTTATGCGCGAGATGCATGCGTGGACTAGGCATGGTCATGCGTGTCTAGCTGTATATGATGGTGTTTAGCCGCATATGCTAGTACATGGTTTCGCTAATATGGGAATTTGAATGGTTATAGAAGATTGAGTCAATTATTCAGATCCATCATTTGAGGGATTCGAATTCAATTCAGTCAAATCTCTCCGTATATCATTCCTATCTTTTTGTAAACGGTTATGAAAAGATTGAATGATTAATTCAGATCCATTTTTTGTGGAATTTACATTTAAATCGTTACTATCTTTTCGTGATTAGATGGCGGCCAGGATTAGTGTTAAGGTTTCTACCCAACCCTATAAATACTCTCTTCGTGCCTCTTTAAGAACTTACTTCAAAAAATGGAGAAAGGAAGAGGGATTTTTGTTGTCATCATCATTAGAGTCCACAGGAGTTCGTACGAGTCCAAAAATGTGGTAAAAGCGAGCGTTCCAGAAGTTCTTCGAGTACTTGCTGGTTCCTGCAAGCAGATCACGTGGGGGCGAATCTTGTTTTGAGCAATGATGATCTTCATTACAACAGCAAGGATTTTTTCATCTTCTTATTTTCTCTTTCTTCTAAATTATTGTAATCTATTTTGTTTGTCTGCAACTGCAATTGCAAGAAAAAATAAAAAGTTATTTTGTCAGTTTGTAATAGAAGTTGTAATCAGAAGATTATAGTGGTCCCTACAGCGGCTTAAGATTCTTTGGAGAATAAACTTTTTTGTATGAATCTCCGAGTCCAAAAACTTAGAACAGAGAAGCAAACTTGTTTGCGTGAGATCTCTGTTTTTGATCGTTCTGTCATCTAAGATCTATTTCGAGAATAACAATCTCAAAGCAAGATTATAGATCCGATGGAGGACAACAGTACAAACCTTCTCGATACAAGTTTTAACAAACTTGAGAAGTTTGACGAGGAGCATTACAACATCTGGAAGAGGAATGTTAACCTTAATCTTCAACTCATAAACGTGGACTACGTGTTGACAGATCCGAAGCCTGTTATTCCAGAGGGTAAAAATGCTCGAAGGATCACTGAAGCCACAACTTACAGATGAAGTGGAGTGAGATAACAACCTATCCATGTTGCTGATGCCGAACTCCATGGAGAATTCTCTGGCGGAGTCATACAGGAAGATGGTCTAGGAAAATGATGTTTAGGAGTATCTAGAGAAGCAGTACAAGTCAGAAGAGAATATGAACAAGATCCATGTGACTGAAAATGCCTGGAAGATGCGATTTGAGGATGACAAGATGATGCTGTCTCAAGTCAAGTAATTTCTTAAGTTGCATAAAAAACTTGAGGATGATGGCATGCCCCTGGTCGATGCTTTTATTGTCAGGGGTATTGTCGACAAGCTTTCGCCTGAGTGTAGCTACTTCATTACAGACATGCACCATAAAAAATGGAGGTAGATCTTGAGTGCCTCTTGCACGAGATCCATGTTGAAGACGAGTTGAGGGCTCGACTCAAAATGGACACGTAGTCCAAACAAATGGCCAAGGCCAATCTAGTGCAAGGTGGAGACTCCAAAGGAAAGCATAAGGCTTTTCATAACAAAAAGAAGGACTTCAACCATCTGAATATGAAGCCGGCTTCGTTCAAGCCAAAGCCTAAGGGTGATGGGGCTTGTTTCAACTGTGGCAAAAAAGGCCACTTTCGGAAAGACTGTAGATCCAAGCCTAAATCGAAAGAGTAAGGTGAGGCAAACTTGGTTGCTATGATTACACAGGTTGTCACAACTGGTGTCGACACTGACTGGCGGGTGGATACTGGTGCATCATGCCATGTTAGCTCAAAGAGGGAGCTGTTCACCGCATACAAACCTACATCTGAAAAGGTTATGGTGGCGAACAAGACGCAAGCTGAAGCACTTGGGATCAGGACGATGGTACTGTAAACCCCCAATTTTTTAAATATTTTTATTTATTTTGGCTTAAATAATAATTTTTGGATTTTTTATATATTTTAGAAATAATATTATTACTTATATATATAGCCTTAGTCATGGTTAAGTTTTGTCATACATGTTGACTAGGAATTTTGGCATGGCTAGTGTAGTCGTGTGCCATGACTAGCATATTAGCCATGGTAGAGATGACATAGCCATATTTATTTTTCACTTATAGAAACAAGTCAAGTAGCAACTTTTTTTTGAGATGTCCAGCGATACGCAGGGAACTTTGTGCACACTGCATTCACACACACACACACACACACACACACACACACACACACACAACACACACACACACACACACACACACACACACACACACACACACACACACACATATATATATATATATATATATATATACATATATATATATATACATATATATATATATATATATAAATATATATATAATCATCATCAAAACCCTAACCATAACCCTAAAAACTACCCTTCCCTACCTCATAGAAGCCGACCCCTCCCTCTACACCTTCTCATAGCCGAACATCAACCCCCATCCCTTTGCATCATCTCCATACAACTAAGCATCATCTCCTTCATCCAAAAGCTTCCATTTTTACATTCTCTGTAACTACCTAATTCCGGAAGAGGGATATTTTTGTCATTTCAATAATTGTTGGATAATTGTATTAGTCATGGTAATATTTATTATTATATGTATTGGTTGTGTGCTAGCTATAAAATAGGCCATGTGATTAGTTGGTTAGTGGACTAGCCAATTTATTAGACTTGTGTTTGTGGACCCAGTTAGACTTGTTATGACACTAGAGCCCAACAATTAGATTGAATGGACCAACACTTTAGACTAGATCTAATTAGATTCAATTAGTCATTTCATTTGGTTAATAGAGATTAGTCTAATTTACCAAATTAGGATTAAAGGCTTCCATAATTAGATTAGCCTTCATGACAAGCTTGGAGGGGCATATTGGACATCTTGTATTGGCATGAGAGTGGGAGCATCTGGCCGACCCTATTAGAGGGAGAGGCACCCTCTTTTTTCATTTTATTTGTGCCATTTATTCTCCATTTGGTGTTCTTTTCCAAATTGATCCATCCCTCCATCAATTTCTCTCAATTTTATTTCAATTACTTCCCAATTCTCTTCATTCTCCTCACTCGGAGGAGCCTAGAAGCTTGGTGGCTAGGCACACTAGAATAGGAGGCTATTTGCTAGGAGTTAGGAATCTATCTTCTAATAGGTATACATCTCAATTTCTCCTCTATTTAGACTCTAATTGTTCAATTTTACCATTAGAAATACACTCATGGACTAGGAATACCTATAGGAGGAAGAATTAGGCTCTAACAACCCTTTATGTGAAAGTTCTAATGAGATTTGTGCCCAATTTAGAAGAATTCCGAGATTGGTGAACCAAGTATTTGTCATTTGGTAGTCCAGATCTATTTAGACTTATTTTGGTTATGTGAGTTTAGATCCGTGTCTACAATTGCATACGAGTAGGCCGTATCATGATATGATAGGACACAAAGTTATTTTGGGGTTTTTTCCCCCTCTGACACTTATGACATACATGTCCAATTCTCTACGACACATTTCATTAGCTATAGATTGTTATAATTAGGCTCTAATTTATGTTTTAGACATGCTCATGTGATTTGGATGGGTTCGGACAATGTTAGGTATAAGTATCTTGGGCGTGTCATAAGAGTATCGCAAGAGTATCGCAGATTGGTGCGATACTAGGGTGGTGCACACCAAGTGTTTGATTTGGTGCAGTAATGTGTGTGTCTATTGATACACATGTATCTATATGATGTAGGGATATAGATATATGAATATGTATGTGTATGTTTATGTGTATGTAGGTAGACGTGTGTGCGTGTATACATATAGATATACGTGGATATGTATATACATAGATAGTAGATTTGTGTGGGTATAGATATAGTGGTATGAGAGGGTCATTCACATGTGTATGTATCTATGTACATAGTTAGATGAGTAGAATATAGTAGAGAAGGACGGGGGAGTAGATTATTGAAACAACCGCACTTATGGAGGCAGCAGTGCTACATCAATAGTAAGGAGGCGGTAACAGTAATATATGGAAGGTAAAAGTGTGGACTGGACATCAGCAGTTTTTCCAACAGTCTGTTAGTACGAAGATGATAGCTTAATAATTGCTCTTTACAGCAGCATATAGTCTGCATACTGTAGTAGCAGCAACAGCTGCCTAGACTGCCCAACAAGACAGCAACAACAACATATGTAGAAGAGAAGGCAACATCATGTATTTGCTGCAGTAGACAACTCTACAGGGCTCTATTAGGCAGTAGCAGTTTCTATGGCGTATAACAACAGTGTTTGGCTGTAAATGGTAGCAGCAGTGGACAACATCAGTAACAACAACAGTCATTAACTATTACTACCAGTAGCAGTTCAGTAGGTGGGTTACCAAACTGTACTGCAGCAGTAAGCAGTAGGGGCAGTTTAGCATAAGCAGTACAACCAAATGGCATGGGCAGTAGCTGCTTAATGTAGCAGCAACATGACAAGCTGCTTGAGGTAACAACAGGCATGAATTTCTCTTATGCACCTAGAATTGGTGTAAGACTCGTCTCACAGTATTTGTATACATATACATATTTTATACAGTATTTTGCACTTTCGTGGATTCCGGAGAACTAGAAGAAAACTTGATTTTTGAGACTTTTCTGTGAAACTGGCATACTGTCGGCATATATGTCTGTACCGACGGCATACCGTCCGGGCAGATTTTCCACTTTATAAATATTTTTGATTCGAGAGATTTTCGTTTAGATATTTTTATGAATATTATTTAGATATTTTGATGAATAGTGATGATACATTCTATTATCCATTAGTTTCTTGATTTTTATCTGAACGGTCGAGATTAATCATGATAGAGTCGCAAATTGCGATCGGACGATCACGATTAATTCACCTTCTCATGTATATAATTACTTTTCTTTTCGATTTCTCTTTTACTTTCTTTCTTCACTCTTTATTCCTTCTTGTTTCCATTCCATTTTCCTCGAGAGCTTGGAGCTTGGTCTCGAGACCTCAGAGTGTGGTTTTTGAACCCCTCTTGGTGGTGGATTTGAAGAGTTAGACTTGGAGCTCTATTAGGTGAGTAAATCTTGCTAAACTACTGGACGTATTATTGTTTTACTGTGGTTTTTGTCTTCCTACTGTCTTGATAGTCCAGTATTTTCTTGCAATTGCTTTACTAAATATATTTCCCTCATGATTATGGTTATTTTGCCCGTTTCGAAAATTTGGTCTGAGCTAGGCTTTCGTTATCTTGCTATGCCTAATTATTTTCTAGTAGAAAACTCTGTATCGAAAATGATACCGGGGTAATTTTCTATGAGACTTAGTATACATGCTATGTACATCTTTTCTCTAGTATTATTTTCATGGTTATACTAATTTTAGCAACTTTCAGAATGAGTTTTGGTTTCCGAAATATGTTTCAAGTCTTTAGTATTGTTTCTCGGTCAGATCGGCATACCGATGGTGTATCGGTGTGTATCGACGGAATATCGATTTGTGAGACATGTTTTTGGTTGATAAGCTGCTGTGACACTTTTCGGCATACCGACGGTGTACCGGTCCATTCTGGTGGAATACCGGTACGACACATAGAATTTGATAGAACGTTTTTGCCTATAGAAATCGACATATCGACGGTGTACCGGTGTGTACAATCAAAATTCCGATCCAGTACAAGTTGTATATTTTTTTATTTCGATTTGATTTCTTGATTTCTTCTTGCTTACTGCTTCACAGTACATGCTATGCTCAGTTTATTGTCTTGCTCTGTCATGCTTGGTAGGACCCGATACACGTTCATGTCTAGCTTCTTGATAGTGGTCTGCCATGGCTCACTCCTGATTCTTGTACATGCCTAGCTTACCTGATAGTGGTGTGTCATGGCGCACTCTTGATTATAGTACATGTCAAGTTTACTAAAGTGGCTCGTCGTAGCGCAAACTAGTCTTGATGCTTGTCTTATTTTGTTGTGGCTTGTTATAGTACACTTTCTTGTTTGTCTCGTCTAGTCTCGCATGTCTCACGTCTATGATGGATTCTACGAAATACCACACCCAGAATCTTGAATGAAAATGTTATGAACTATATAACTAGCTTGATTATCTAGATCATTGGGAGGTGAGACTTTCCCGGTTACCTGTACCCTTTGTTTCATGGTCTGATATATATATATATATATATATATATATATATATATATATATATATATATATATATATATATGGGGTTCGGGGACGGGTTATATATATATATATATATATATATATATATATATATATATATATATATATATATATATATATATATATATATGGGGTTCGGGGACGGGTTCTGGGCTTGGATCCCCTCGGTCGGCGCTCCCTCGTCGGGCCTTCCTCCCGCTTTCGGGCGGTGGCCGGTAGCCCTCGGGTGACCCGCGCCTCACCGCGAGGCCCCCAGCCTCCCTGTCTTCCCCGTCCTTGACGGCTTGTCGGGCCTCTCTCGGCCGTTCCCCCCGTGGGGAGCCCCTGCTCCAGGCGGCTGCCCATGGTGCGGCAGCCCCCCGCCGCTCCTCCCCCGCCCGCGCAGCCGTCAGCGCTCGTGGTGATGTTCGCGTCGCCGGCCTCGACGCCTCCGGGCTTCCTCGGCCCCCTCCCTCCTTGGCCCAGCCCCGCTTCCTCCTGCCGGAGTTGCTGAATTTTCCGTCGCAGCGTCGCCTTCCTCCTCCCCAGTGGCCGCAGCCCATAACTCCAACCCCCCGCCCCAGATCCCCCTCCTCCTCCTCAGGCGCTTGGTTCCCCGTCGCTCTCCCCAACCCTCTCCTCCGCCCCTGTGGAGGCTCCAATCCCGTCGCTTCCCCTCTCCATCCCCCCAACCTTTGCCCCCCCGCCGGCGCATTCACTAAACCCGGCCCCTTCCTCCGTCACCTGTCCAGCCTCGCCTCCCCTCCAGTCGGACCCCCTCCCTCAGCCTGCTGCTGCCCCCCTCCTCCGCGCACCCTGCCTAAGCGGCCTTCCTCCCGGAGCCCTCCCTCGCCGTGCATCCTCCGTCCCCGATCGTGGTTCCATCTCCCCCTCCCGTTGCTCAGCCCGCTGCAGCGATCCCCTCTTCCTCGGTGACGGCGGGCACCTACCACCAGGACCCCGCATCCCTACGGTGGTACTGGGTCTCCCAGGACCCCTCCACCCGTCAGTGGCACTGGGTCCCCCTCTCCGCCCAGCCGGCCGCCTCTCACTGGCATGCCTCCGCCCTCGGAGGTGCCAGCCTCCCCTCCGCGGTGGCGTGGGGACAACGCTTCTTCTGATAGCCCCGTGCGCCGCCAGAGGATCGAAGCCGGTGAGCCCCGCCCCTGATCACGTCTCTCCGGTCCCTCCTGGCTTCGCCGACGTCTTTTCCCCCGCCGGCGGCTTTCCCCTTCCGACAGCGGCCCCCTTGACGCTGCTCCTGCTCCTCCCCTCCTCCTCCGTGGAGTCGTCCCCGGGGGCCCCTCTACCCCCCTAGCGGATCCCCCTCTCCGGCGGATCCTCCCCAGCGACTCCGTCTCCGACGCCCTCGATTCGTCGTCCCCGGCGCCGATCCCTCCCCTTTCCGGCGGATCCTCCCAGGCGCTTCCGTCTCCGGCGCCTTCGGGTCGCCGCCCCGCCTAGGCGCGTTACTCCTCCGGAGTTTACCCCCGAGCCCCATGTTGCCCCCTTCCCGGGAGGTTCCCCCTAGCCGCCCCCAGCCTCCTCCTGCCGTGGCCTCCCCGACGCCGTGGCGCTCCCCGTCGAGTCGTCGCCCTCGCCGAGTCGTCGTGCCCACCCGTCGTGGACCCCGCCGCCTCCGGAGGCGATCTCCCCCGGCGTCCGTCTTCTCTCGGCGTCGTTCCTCCACCGCAGGCCCCCCATCCCTTCGCCTTCGAGGCGGTGCCCGGCGAGGCATCCGGCGGTCGTCTCCCCCCTGGCAAAACTCTCCTGGCCGGCGATCGGGATTCCCGAGGCGCCCCCTCGGGCCCTTCGACATCAGGCTCCCCGCTTCTCCCCTTCGGGCCTCGCGCAGCGCGCAACCCCTCGGGCCTCGCGTCGCAGCGACATGTGCCCCTTCCCCCTTGGGATGTGTGCTGCTTTTGATTTTCTAATTTCGTGTTGTGTTTTCAGTGTGGGCCCGGTTGTGTTTTGGTTTAGTGTTTTGGCGCCCTGTGTGGTTGGTCTTTCTGTGTGGACCCGGTCGTGTTGTTTGTTTGCTGCCTTTCATTCAATAAATTTCGTTTGTTTAAAATATATATATATATATATATATATACACTTGGGATTTGGAGCTATCTGTCATGATGAGCAATCTTCTAGCAAACCGTCGAGTGGGGCACTTCTTTAGGACACACGTATCTTACTGCGGTGTGTCTGTTATACTTGTTTTTATTTTGGCCTGGATCAGTCGAGTAGTCTGCAGGGCAGCTAACTGGATTAGATTTCTCAAAATGTATATATTAGTAATTAGGATTGTGATAGGCCTAGTTAGCTAATGTATCAAACCGTATTTATTTCTTGGCCATGATTGATGGATGGTGTCCATTTCTGTCTTGTTTGGTTTCATCTTGCTCCAGTTTATCTTATTTCAGTATTTAGATTCCTGCTACTCCTGTACATAATACTATTCCTTCTACATGCTTGGCTTCACTACTTACCCCACCTGCTTGATTTTGTAGGGCCTAAAAATTATGTTGCGCCCTGAATATACTAATCAGTGATCAAGTTGCGCCCCAAAAATCAGGTTGTGCCACTGATATGAAGCTCAGAGAATAAATTGCATCCTGAACAGGTTGCACCATATATCAGACTGCGTCCAGTCTTATTGTGCCAAAATCTACGTGGCGTTTGACACTTAATGGCCATCATTACCTGACAACACTGACAACTGACACCACAGTGAACGAGGAAAATCTCTTCGAATCCCGTGAATTGTGCCGCTCAAGGGGAGTTGGTTGACAGCTGTCCTGTACGCTTCGTAAGTTGCACCTAGGTGCAATCCAGACAAAATCCTTAGTTGCGCCTAGGCGCAATCCGAATGACTTCTCCTCAAAAGCTGCCGCGTGTCTAAGCGCGGCTCAATCAGGCGCAGTTGACCGAAGCTCGCGCAACCTGATGAAGTTGAGACAACTTATATTCTAAAGCAGGATGATGTGGCGCACATGCCACTAATCTCTCAAGACGTGTCTACTACCCTGTACACGACCACGCGCATCTCAATCACATGATGCCGCACGTCTAAATACAGTTAGTATACGACTTAGCAACTGAATAAAAGTTGATACAACAGGAGGTTGGCACAATCCAATGTGGCGCAATCCAGCCTTGCGCACATCAGAATAACTGCTAAAACAGTTATTTCTTGAACTCTATAAATAGAGTTTCCAATCATGGAGCAATCATCAGATACATACGCAAAGAGATCAAGAACTCTTGTAAAATTGCTGCTGCATTCTCCAGAGGCTACAGTCTTCAAGTTCACATAGTCCAAGGGATAAAGTGATCGTCTTCTGATCAGATTTTTATAGTTGTACTTTCCCAGAATTCATTGTGCTTTGTACTATTCTTTTTTCAAGTTTGGAATAAACTTTTTTTTTTTGCAAATAAAATGGCGACTCTGCTGGGGACGACTTTCTCCTCCGACGAGAAGGTGACAACTCAATGTGACACTGCGTCGATCGGCAAGACACAGAAGACTCTAGTTGTTCAAGTCAACCAGACAGCCTACGAGAATATGATTAGCACCAAGAGCATCAAGCGTACAGCGGCTATCGCTAAGAACAGGACTGTGTGGGCTCCTAAATCTCCCATGGTCACTGTTGCCCATGTACAACCTGAGTGTTCAGTGGTCAAGACACAATCTGTCTCGGCGGCTCAGGCACAGCTTGCTTCGGTTGCTCGTGCGCAACCTATTCATCCTGCTGCCCACGTACAATCTACTACTCTCTTTGCTGCCAAGGCACAGCCTGTTCAAACCATTGTTGAGGTGCAGTCTACCTATGTTGCTGCCAAGGCACCATCAGTAGCCCGTAGGACTATGGCACAACCCAAGCAATCAGCACCTCAGGCGCAGTCTGCTACTCTGGCGCAACTCAAGGGAACTAGTCTTTTGGCTATTCCCTCTTCTAATTCTCAAGTTCTGAACTTGGAGAATCAATGTTCTAGTGCCAACACTAGACAAAACAAAGGAAAGAGTCCTTTGACACTTTCTCAATTGGCGCAATCTGTGCCTAAAATGGTCTCACAACAGAACAGAGGAAAACGCTTCTTAGCTGACCTTCTACAAAATAAAGGAAGCCACCCTTTGGTATTTTCTCAAACTTCCCTGGTCTATGACTCAGAGGAAGATATATCAGATTCTATTCCTTTAATCAGAGGCCTTCGGATCTCTGATATTGGGAAGAATACTGACCAAAGAGGTATCTTACCTACCCCTATGGGGTTTGGTCAAGACCTTCCCACCTTGCAAATTTCAAGATCTAAGCAAGGAAAATTGAGGGTATCACAAACAGAGACACCTGGAGCAGAATTTTCAGATTTACGCGCTTATCTCAATAGGCGTCAACCAATATCAACTTTGGTGAAACGTAAGAATCCTATGCCAAAGGCCAATCTGTACCAAAAGCCAAAGGTTGAAAAGAAAGAACCAACCACCTATGCTAATGCGTTGAGTACATCTTTGTACACTCAGGGAACTAAACATCTGAAGAATATGAGGCATGTTCCTAACATCATTAAGGAATATGTTTCTCTGACTTTTTCTCGTCCTGTAGTTGTAACTAATCTGCGATAACGTCTTACACAAAGACGGGAGATTACAGGGATGTCTCCCTCACCTCCAAATTGCGCTTCAGATTGCCACTGCCTTCATGAAGTCGTCATCAACTGTTGTTGCCAATCGGCTCGACGATCTGCCTTCGATCGTCTGAACTATGCTTCAACTCCTGAACATATAATAGAAGATGAAGATGAGCTATTATATGCTTCTGTCAACATGACTTCTCAAGGCACTGGGGTGGAAAACATCCAAGACGTAATTCATCCTGTAATCCTAGTCAGCAATACTTAGATCGGATCCATGCATCCAGTGAAGATGTCTTTCAATACACTAGATCGAGAAATCGACATTTGAACCAAGGTGTCTTTAATCAAGAAGATCTCTCCATCGCCCATGTAGGAGAGGAATCTTTCTCAGAGTTTGACGCAGATAGTGAAAGTTCTGAACAAAATATCTCGTCAACAGCAGCAAGAGAGGTGACGGCATATACCATTACGGAAGATCAAGATGCCTCTACTTCAACCAGTCAAGAGCAACGAATTATTGTGTTAGAAGACAAATTGAAGACCATGGTAGAAATGGTTGCAAGTATGTACACAATAATCGTGGCTCAACATATAGTACCCCCGATTGTAAACTCTGGTACAAATCCTGAGCTTATAGCATCTTCTGTAACTACTAGTCTGGGGGTACCAACTCCTCAAGTTGCCTTTGTGCCAATTCAAGCTGATCCCAGTCAGTCTGGTGCTGGGGGTAGTGTCACGACTCGCACCCTGAAGAGGGGCACGAGCACGTGGTTACGTCCAGCCTATGCCGCAGTATCGGCGGTAGAACGCTGTATACAGGGTCTGTAAATACTACGACTAAAACAGATAAATGTACCTGTACAGTATATACACTCCGAATGGAGGCGACATAGCAGTACAGTCTCAATCACATATACCAAACTAAGGTAGATAGCATGGAAAGGAAAATGCGATAGATAAAACAGGAAATGAGTCCAAGATCCACAAGTCAGAGCTATACATAAACATCCAAGGTCTCAGGAAATATATAATAGATACTACAACTGACAGTGCTAGCTGGCTCGCAGGCCAGGCAAACCTAAATAGCTATACTACTCAGGGTGAGCAAAATCTAGTGGCTCTACCAACAAGCCACTGTCTAAGTCTACTCCATCAGACTCTACCCTATAGTTGGTCGAGCAATCAGCCTCGGAATCATCTATAATATGTCAACGGTATCCTGTCAGAAAAATGAGCAAGTACAAACACCAACAACAGTTCCATATGAATTGATAAATTCTATAAGAGACAGTGTAATGAAATACAAGACAAAATCAACTGAAAATATATATCATGGTGTGAGTACTGAAAAGGACGACGATATGAATGTATATAGGGCGACTTGGGAACTGTTCGGAAAGCCGAGTTACAACCCCTAAACCAAACAAGGACTGGGGCTGTAACCCTTCTCCCGAACAGAACTTAGTCACCACAGATAATAAATATAAAAGGTGCCTTAAATTATTAGTGCGTCATGTGATAGGCTTGGGAAAACATGTTCAGACCTTCCATCCGACCGGCTACGAACAAATAATAAGTGTGAAGATAAGGCCGATCACCATGGAAAGTTGTGAACAAGTAGCTATGGACAAGTGTCGAGTACAAGTGTGAAGCAACAAGTGGGTATTTTGATCACACAACCACTAATAACTCCCCATCCCCGAATAGTATAAAGGATCCGGACATAACACGTCATGATACGAGATTTAAAAGCAGGTGATCAGCCCACTGCCAAGTCCATGTCTATACAAGTACAAGTAATAAATCGAGTCATGTACCAATATACCAAGTAATCCGGGAACAACATCTCATGACAGGATCCGACATATACTAGTCCGTGAAATATCGTGTCTGAAAATCAAGTAAGACACTACAACTGAATCGGATATAGCAGATATCAAGATAATGAAAACTATCAATGAATGTACTCGCCTGTGGTCCTGAGCTGATAGGGTGAACAGACGCTCGGAGTGATCACAGACCTAAGATAAGATACTATGAGTCAAACAGGACAAAATACTGAAAAAGGAAGCTAATTCAAGTCATGAATGCAAGTCTAAGTTAGAACTAGGTCAATCTAGGTCAGACGGAGTCATACTAGGTCATACTGGCTCATACTGGGTCATACTAGGTCACTGGGAGTCAATCCAAGTCAAACTAGGTCAATCGGGGTCAAGGATTGACTTACGGTTGACTTTTGGTCAAAAAGTCAACCATGGTCAACTCTGGTCAACACTGGGTCAACCCTAGGTCAAACTAGTCTAATGTTGACTAATTGTTGACTTTCAGTCAACTGGTCAACTCTGGTTTGGTTTCGGTCAAATCGGGTCGCTTAAAGGCTAAGTTTGACCCTCGATTGACTTTTGTTGACTTTTGGTCAAAAAGGTCAACCGACGTCAAAACTAGTCTATGAGCACCATATTTGATCGTTACCAACCAAGGGAATCGGGTTTTAACTCTATCTTAGGCTCCTAACACTAATACCCTATTCCTAGGCAAAACTAACATTTACCCTACCAAGGTAAATTCCGATACCTTGCCCAATTCCAAGGAAACCCTGCAATTACCCATGGTACTAGCCTAGGCTCCTTAGGGTAACTAGATATCAACCTATCTAAGGTTTACCTACCAAGAATTATGGGTATCCTAGGTATCTAGGCCATGTTATAATACGTGGTATTGATTTACCCTATTTCTAAACCATATCATAAATTTACCCTCAACTCTAACACACTCACTCATACCACTCACTCACACACAACACTCACATATATTTCTCACACTCATAGGCTTCTCCTATAGGTTTCCTACTAGTTTAGACAATAGGCTAACATATAGGCATTATCTACATATACTAGGCTCTCACACACACTCTCACAAGCTTACAAACACTCACACAAACTCATGGATACACCCACACACACATAGCAAATATGTGGACTGATTTGGTGTAGGTTTAAGGACTGTTTGGAGGCTGTTTTGAAGTGGTTTGGTGGTTGTGTTAAGGGGCAAATCATGGACAGCCATGGGGTAGATTGTGGGGGCTATATAGGGACATACATGGGGCTGTTCTGGGGTCAATTAGGGACAGCAACAAGGCCCAAAAACCTGGACTGTCGGGGGGGTAAATGACAGCCATTAGGGGTTTGTAGGGACAGGTTTTGATGGCAAATGGAGGACTAAAATGTGGGTTTAGGACAGCCACTTGTGGACTGTAATGGACAGCAATTAGAGGGTTTTTTTGGGGACTGCAATATGGTGATTTAAGGGGCTGTCTTGATGGCAAATGGACAGCCATCAAGAACCAAAAACTGGACTGATTAGGGGCCAAAATAAGGACAGCCACTTGGGTATACAAGGGGCTTTTCTTAGGTTGTTATGATGGCAAATGTGGGCTATTTTTAGGTGGTAAATGGGGGAGGACAGCCATGTATTTAGGGACTGCAAAGAGGGGATATTTATGGGACTGTTTTGGAGTAATGTGGGGGCAGCAATGTGGTTCATAAGGGACAACCAAGTACTGTCCCAAGGCTGTTTTGAATGGCAATTAGGAGGACAGACACTTGGCTAAAAGTAGACTGTTGGTTGGGTGGTTTGGGATAGCAGGAATTGGTTTCCTCCTCCCTCCTATCCACTCTACTCACCACACTCACAAACTCCTCTAACTCACACTCTCCCCTCTCAACCAATTCCTCAAACACCTTGCCTACACCACTCTACCAACACAAACACACACACACACAACCTCCCTACTTGGCCGACCCCTCCATGCCCACAACCAATCACAAAGTATCACACACTCCCACCATGATACACATCCACATATATATAAATCAAAATATATATATATATATATATATATATATATATACATATATATATATATAATGGTATATATATAAACCATATATATATAGATATTAGATATCATGATACAATATGATACATAGGGAAAAACATTCCAAAACTCTTCCAAAATCTGGAATAAAGTTAGAACAACCTAAAATAAATGCACAAACAAATTACATGTGTGCAAATTGGTGGTTTTCCCATTAGGACACGATCCTACACATTGGACGCCTCTACAAGTGTCCAAATGGACACGAAATGGACTCAAATGGACACAACACCAAGGGGGTCATTCCTACGGGTTCAAAATAATCCTACATGCATGTTGGGGTGATTTAGAAGAGAGATTATACCTTCCGGGAGAGAGATTCAAAAGAAAAGGCCTCCGACTTGACACGTAGAGATTCCAAAAGGACACGAACGAGCTCCGAATCCTCCCAAACTTGAGGAGCTCCTTCCTTGGATTGAATGGAGAGGGAAGGAAGAAGATTTGGTGGAGAAATGGAAGGATTTGGTGATGGTTTGATTAGGGAAAGCTCTCTAAAAAAATGGGAAAGAACAAGAGAGAGAAATGAAAGGAAAATAATAAAGTGACTTGTGCCTATCCATGCCAAAAGTGGCCAACCATAATGGTGGGTTTTGTCCTATTAGGAAAGGTCAAAAAGCCTCCTACACTAATCTATTAGTTAATACATGGAAGGGCTTCTAAGTCGGGGGTAGTTTAGTCATTCCTAAAACCACTAATCCAAATTAATCCTAACCAAAATAATTAGCCTAGTCACTAACTAAAATATCTAACATGTGGGCCATGGCTAACTAGTGTGTGGGCCCGCTAAGGTCAACACTACCCCGGGTCCCCGAAACAAGTCAGAATGAGTTGAAATTCGAACCCGACTCAAACAACCCCAAAATAATACAATAAATAAATAAATAATTTCAAAAATATTCAAAAGTGAAAAAATGACAAAAATACCCCTGTTTCTGGAAACTGGAGGTGACAAATCTATCCACCTTAAAAAAATTTCGTCCTCGAAATTAAAACCAAATAATAGTAAAATCTCAAATCACAAGTCATGGTTTAAAATTTAAAATGATTTAAAATCTCAAAATCAAAGCATGAATTAAATGACTAAAAATTACAAATTTGAAATTACTCTCAATTAGAAACTCCAAGTCTATCCACCTTAAAAATTCATCCTCAAAAATTAAAACGAAGCAAACACACAAAACAAAAATCATGCAATTTGATAATCGTATGCGTCTGTCCAATCATCATGATACTCAGAATCTCCGTCATGCCAGTGAGCAAGGCTACGATAATCACAGAGTCCTCAACTACGGTACATACCTTTAGAATCATGACATTTAAAATTTTTTGCATTGCCGCTAGCTTGGCAGCGAAAACCTTAAATTCCCACACCCGAGAGATACGTCCATAGTCCGACTATATGTTCTCACTCTGCCTGCTAGCATGACCCTAAAGGATTCTAAATCTCATAATCGAGGCGACCTAGCCCATACGACTTATCTCAGAAAATATCACATCACAAGAATAAAATTTCATCCAACGATCAAAGAACAGATAGAATCGAAGTTCAAGACAGTTTATGAGGAAGCAATGCGGAAATGAGATCGAAAGATTGGAACCTGCTATCTGCTCTGCTACTGCCTGAGTGGGCTCAACTGCCATGGCGAACGCACGCCCCTGCTGGCCTCCTCTAGCCTGCCACACTCTATCCTGGCCCGCCTGTCTGGCTGCACGGGCAGCACAGTCCCTCATCTGGTGATCTGGAGCTCCACAGAACAGACAAACTCCCAACCTCAATCTACAGACCTCCCCGGTGTGCCCTATCTTCTTGCAGAAGACACACTGGATCGCCTGTCTCTAGACCAGTCCCTGGTGCTGCTGGACACGCGCCGGTGCCTGCTGGAACTGCAACTGAGGCTGCTGCTGCTGAAACTGCCTCTGCTAGAAGTATGGGCACTTCGGTGGCCCTGCACTCGAACTAGCTCACAGAACGTCACTGCTCCTCTTCGACTTGAGGCCGAAGTCCTCCTCTGCAATCTAAGCCTCCATAAGGATCTGCTCGAAGGTCGCGTCTTGTCGCCCATATGTGCGAGTGCGCACTGCATGAATGAGACCCCTCCTAAACTTTTGGGCCTTACACCCCTCATCCTGAACCAAACTGGGTGCAAACCTGCTCAAGCGAAAGAACTCTGCTGCGTACTCGTCCACCGACGAGTTCCCCTATACCAAACTGGCAAAATGCCCCTCCAAAGCTGATACGGCTATGTCCGGGTAGAACTTCTCCTTAAAGAGTTTCCTGAAGTCCTCCCAAGACAATCCCCTCACTGACGCATACGGATCCATGCGGTACCAAGTCAGCGCTATATCGAAGAACTGGCTCGCTGCAGATGTCACCTACAGACCTCTCGGGACCTCTGCCAACTCCAGGCTCCGCTGGACATCCTCTAGCCAGTCATCCGCGTATAGGATACCCTCGGTATCCTTGAACTCCCGCGGGTTCATCTTCCTGATGTGGAGGTGTGTACCGGGCATCCCCTGACCCTGCTGCTGTACTGGTGCTCCCTGAACTGTAGTCTGCGCACCCCTCTCTACTGCTGCCATAGCTAGCTGATGCGAGTTCTCCATGGTATATCGTAGCACCTCTGCCTGACGGTGCTGTGCCTCTGCCTGTGCTCTCTGTGTCTGCAGCATCTGCTACAGAAGGGCCATCATCACCTGAGTATCTGTCGGTAACTGAGGCGGTGGTGGAAGAATATCAGGGATGACCATGGACGGTCTCGCTGCTGGAGGTGGGAGACCTCCTGAAACCGTCGCTGCTGCTCCCGCATGAAGGATAGGGACTGAGGTGACAGCTCCCTGAACTGTAGCTCCCTCAGCTGGAGGTGGAAGACCTCCGAAAACTATCGCTGCTACTCCTGCCTGAAGGGCAGAGGCTGTGGCTACTGCTCTCTCGACTGCTACTCCCGTTGTCGGAGGTGGAAGACCTCCCGGATCTGACCTCTCTGGAACTGTACTAGGCCCTACCGCCTGAGAACGAGTCACTGTCATCCTGAAGATGAATTGAACCTAAGGGATCAATATGGCACATGATAAGATATTATCAAAGGAGGACAATTGAATTCAAATGCAAGAAGCGTTGTCATGGTAATCAAAAGATCAGAAATTTCCTAAAATATGATTGAGTAACTCCTATCATACCCTAGATCCTACGTCCTGGTCGCAGGCTCGTAATTAGCACTCTAAGTCGAGCACCATTACGAGACCGCACTAATTGCGACACAGACCTGCATGGGCCACCACAAAAATGTATCACGACCCGCACCCTGAAGAGGGGCACGAGCACGTGGTTACGTACAGCCTACGCCGCAGTATCGGCGGTAGAACGCTGTATATAGGGTCTGTAAATACTACGACTAAAACAGATAAATGTACCTGTACAGTATATACACTCCGAATGAAGGTGACATAGCAGTACAGTCTCAATCACATATACCAAACTAAGGTAGATAGCATGGAAAGGAAAATGCGATAGATAAAACAGTAAATGAGTCCAAGATCCACAAGTCAGAGCTATATACAAACATCCAAGGTCTCAGGAAATATATAATAGATACTACAACTGACAGTGCTAGCTGGCTAGCAGGCCAGGCAAACCTAAATATCTATACTACTCAGGGTGAGCAAAATCTAGTGGCTCTACCAACAAGCCACTGTCTAAGTCTACTCCGTCAGACTCTACCCCATAATAGGTCGGGTAATCAGCCTCGGAATCATCTGTAATATGTCAACGGTATCCTGTCAGAAAAATGAGCAAGTACAAACACCAACAACAGTTCTATATGAATTGATAAATTCTATAAGAGATAGTGTAATAAAATACACGACAAAATTAACTGAAAATATATATCATGGTGTGAGTACTGAAAAGGACGACGATATGAATGTATATAGGGCGACTTGGGAACTGTTCGAAAAGCCGAGTTACAACCCCTAAACCAAACAAGGACTGGGGCTGTAACCCTTCTCTCGAACAGAACTTAGTCACTACAGATAATAAATATAAAAGGTGCCTTGAATTATTAGTGCGTCATGTGATCGGCTTGGAAAAAACATGTTCAGACCTTCCATCCGACCGGCTACGAACAAATAACAAGTGTGAAACAACAAGTATAAAGTTTAGGCCGGTCACCATGGAAAGTTGTGAACAAGTAGCTATGGACAAGTGTCGAGTACAAGTGTGAAGCAACAAGTAGGTATTTTGATCACACAACCACTAATAACTCCCCATCCCCGAATAGTATAAAGGATCCGGACATAACACGTCATGACACGAGATTTAAAAGCAGGTGATCATCCCACTCCCAAGTCCATGTCTATACAAGTACAAGTAACAAATCGAGTCATGTACCAATATACCAAGTAATCCGGGAACAACATCTCATGACAGGATCCGACATATACTAGTTCGTGAAATATCGTGTCTGAAAATTAAGTAAGACACTACGACTGAATCGGATATAGCAGATATCAAGACAATAAAAACTATCAGTGAATGTACTCGCCTGTGGTCCTGAGCTGATAGGGTGAACAGACGCTCAGAGCGATCACAGACCTAAGATAAGATACTATGAGTCAAACAGGACTAAATACTGAAAAATAAAGCTAATTCAAGTCATGAATGCAAGTCTAAGTCAGAACTAAGTCAATCTAGGTCAGACGGAATCATACTAGGTCATACTTGCTCATACTGGGTCATACTAGGTCACTGGGAGTCAATCCAAGTCAAACTAGGTCAATCGGGGTCAAAGGTTAACTTACGGTTGACTTTTGGTCAAAAGTCAACCCTGGTCAACTCTGGTCAACACTGGGTCAACCCTAGGTCAAACTAGTCTAATGTTGACCAACTGTTGACTTTCAGTCAACTAGTCAACTCTGGTTTGGTTTCGGTCAAATCGGGTCGCTTAAAGGCTAAGTTTGACCCTCGGTTGACTTTTGTTGACTTTTGGTCAAAAAGGTCAACCGACGTCAAAACTAGTCTATGAGCACCATATTTGATTGTTACCAACCAAGGGAATCGGGTTTTAACTCTATCTTAAGCTCCTAACACTAATACCCTATTCCTAGGCAAAACTAACATTTACCCTACCAAGGTAAATCCCGATACCTTGTCCAATCCCAAGAAAACCCTGCAATTACCCATGGTACTAGCCTAGGCTCCTTAGGATAACTAGATATCAACCTATCTAAGGTTTACCTACCAAGAATTATGGGTATCCTAGGTATCTAGGCCATGTTAGGATACATGGTATTGATTTACCCAATTTCTAAACCATATCATAAATTTACCCTCAACTCTAACACACTCACTCATACCACTCACTCACACACAACACTCACATATATTTCTCACACTCATAGGATTCTCCTATAGGTTTCCTACTAGTTTAGACAATAGGCTAACCTATAGGCATTATCTACATATACTAGGCTCTCACACACACTCTCACAAGCTCACAAACACTCACACAAACACATAGATACACCCACACACACATAACAAATATGTGGACTGATTTGGTGTAGGTTTAAGGACTGTTTGGAGGCTATTTTGAAGTAGTTTGGTGGTTGTGTTAAGGGGCAAATCATGGACAGCCATGGGGTTGATTGTGGGGGCTATATAGGGACATACATGGGGCTGTTCTAGGGTCAATTAGGGACAGCAACAAGGCCCAAAAACCTGGACTGTTGGGGGGAGGTAAATGACAGCCATTAGGGGTTTGTAGGGACAGGTTTTGATGGCAAATGGAGGACTGAAATGTGGGTTTAGGACAGCCACTTGTGGACTGTAATGGACAGCAATTAGAGGGTTTTTTTGGGGACTGCAATGTGGTAATTTAAGGGGCTGTCTTGATGGCAAATGGACAGCCATCAAGAGCCAAAAACTGGACTGATTAGGGGCCAAAATAAGGACAGCCACTTGGGTATACAAGGGGCTGTTCTTAGGTTTTTATGATGGCAAATGTGGGCTGTTTTTAGGTGGTAAATGGGGGAGGACAGCCATGTATTTAGGGACTGCAAAGAGGGGATATTTATAGGACTGTTTTGGAGTAATGTGGGGGAAGCAATATGGTTCATAAGGGACAACCAAGTGCTGTCCCAAGGCTGTTTTGAATGGCAATTAGGAGAACAGCCACTTGGCTAAAAGTGGACTGTTGGTTGGGTGGTTTGGGATAGCAAGAATTGGTTTCCTCCTTCCTCCTATCCACTCTACTCACCACACTCACAAACTCCTCTAACTCACACTCTCCCCTCTCAACCAATTCCTCAAACACCTTGCCTACACCACTCTACCAACACAAACACACACACACGACCTCCCCACTTGGCCGACCCCTCCATGCCCACAACCAATCATAAAGTATCACACACTCCCACCATGATACACATCCACATATATATAAATCAAAAAATATATATATATATATATACATATATATATACAATGGTATATATATAAACCATATATATATATAGATATTAGATATCATGATACAATATGATACATAGGGAAAAAACATTCCAAAACTCTCCCAAAATCTGGAATAAAGTTAGAACAACCTAAAATAAATGCACAAACAAATTACATGTGTCCAAATAGGTGGTTTTCCCATTAGGACACGATCCTACACATTGGACTCCTCTACAAGTGTCCAAATGGACACGAAATGGACTCAAATGGACACAACACCAAGGGGGTCATTCCTACGGGTTCAAAATAATCCTACATGTATGTTGGGATGATTTAGAAGAGAGATTATACCTTTCGGGAGAGAGATTCAAAGGAAAAGGCCTCCGACTCGACATCGACACGTAGAGATTCCAAAAGGACATGAACGAGCTTCGAATTCTCCCAAACTTGAGGAGCTTCTTCCTTGGATTGAATGGAGAGGGAAGGAAGAAGATTTGGTGGAGAAATAGAAGGATTTGGTGATGGTTTGATTAGGGAAAGCTCTCTAAAAAAATGGGAAAGAACAAGAGAGAGAAATGAAAGAGAAATAATAAAGTGACTTGTGCCTATCCATGCCAAAAGTGGCCAGCCATAATGGTGGGTTTTGTCCCATTCGGAAAGGTCAAAAAGCCCCCTACACTAATCTATTAGTTAATACATGGAAGGGCTTCTAAGTCGGGGGTAGTTTAGTCATTCCTAAAACCACTAATCCAAATTAATCCTAACCAAAATAATTAGCCTAGTCTCTAACTAAAATATCTAACATGTGGGCCATGGCTAACTAGTGTGTGGGCCCGCTAAGGTCAACACTACCCCGGGTCCCCGAAACAAGTCGGAATGAGTTGAAATTCGAACCCGACTCAAACAACCCCAAAATAATACAATAAATAAATAAATAATTTCAAAAATATTCAAAAGTGAAAAATGACAAAAATACTCCTATTTCTGGAAACTGGGGGTGACAGGTAGTAATTACCACGCTGTTCCTCCTCCTAACACTTCTAACCAGCCTACAAATTCCCAAACATCAGAGGATGCTAATGAGGCTGTGAAACTCTTACACACTCAGTTTGAGGCCTTCAAGCAGAAGGATGGCCTACAAAGACTGGACATAAAGCAACCATATCCTACAGAATAGAAGGAAGTTCCATTTCCTCCTAAGTACAAGCTTCCAACCATTATGCTGTTTGATGGCAGCACTTCTCCAAGTCAGTACATCAATCTTTTTGAGGTGATGACTGATCAACTACAGCTAAATGATGCTCTCCTTACCAGAGTGTTCGTCGGTTGTTTAGCCGGCGCAGCCTATGACTGGTATCGTAGCCTGCCTGATGGTTGTATCACTTCTTTTGCTGGTTTCAAACAAATGTTCTTGGAATGGTTTTACGAAAGAGTCAACGACATGACGATGTCTGCCCTCATTAAGATTAAATAGAGGCACAATGAATCCACAGAGAGTTTTATTAAAAGATTTCACCGAGAGGCACTCAAAATGCCTTTAGGAATTCCATCTGCTGTAATAATAGACACTTGTAAATCAAACTTGTTGCCTATTATCAGTATGTGGACAGGATCTACACAATTCCAGGATTGGCCTTCTTTCATTGTCAATGCCAAAGCTGCCAAGGTCAGTGCCGAAAAGTTCAAGCAGTTAGGAGTCTAAATGACTCATCTTAACCAAGATGAACATTCTACACCCGGGGGTAGTAATCGCCAGAATAATCGTAAGAGTAAAGAAACACTGGCCATCAATCTTAAAGGCAAGGAGTCTTTGGCTGTCAATGTTACTCAAATGACATCCACTCCATCAGCATCACCACAGAAGACAACTCGTCCAAAAGAAGAGTATTCTTTTGATGAAGATGATACTTTAAGCATCTTCGATTGATTGATCAAAAGCAATAAGCTTCAACTTCCAGAGGCAAAACGGCCAGAAGAAGTGGGTAAAACTGATCACCCTAAATACTGTGTTTATCACAGATTTATAGGGCATCCAACCAGAGCATATTATGTGCTCAAGGGTAAAATCCAGGAGTTGGTCAACTCTGGAGCAATTACTCTGCAACAGGACGAGAAAACGGTGACTGCTATTGTGGTTTCTCTACAATTCGGTGATTTTCTACCACAACTTGTACAAGATGGTGTTGTCCCCATTCCAAGGACTACTCTTGAAATTGTGAATCTCCCACATCCTCAAAATGTAGGTCTTGTTCCGCTGTCAACTGACAGAGAAGAGATTATGTGGATTCATCCAGATCAGGTAGCAGAATTTGAAACGCCTTCCTCTTCTAATCAAAAGAAGCATTCCAAATCTAAATCCAAGAACTGTAATATGGTATCCTTTGAACCAGTAACAGAAGAAGAAATTCTAATGGGCACTAGATCAGGAAAACCCTATCTTTGAGAGTATTCTTAAAATCAAAAGAACCCTGCTCCATCTCCTGATGTTCCTCCTTCATCATCTTCTTCTGCTGAGAATATACCATCCCAATCCTTGCCGGTGGTCGAATCATCTCCCCCTAAACCAACATCAGCAGACAAGGGGAAGCAACCTGTTCGCTTTGACAAAGCACTAAAGAAGTCCTCATCTCTTGGACTTGAAAAGCCTTACAATTTTGACATATTGGATCAATTGGCCAATACTCCAGCAAGATTGTCAATCTTTGAAATTTTACGTCTCTCAAAAGAAACTCGAGAGACGTTAAGTGAAGCCTTGATGCAGGCTGACGCTTGTCTTACTCTTCTTAAGAAATCTGAAAAGCAGCCAGTCAGCTGTGCACATTGTCATAGTATATTTGAATTAATGCCCAATATTACTTTTACACAAGATGACATGTTGTTAGAAGACAATCGTCATGATCGTCCTCTTTATTTTACGGGGTATGTGGATACCATGAAAGTCGATCGTATTCTGATTGACCCTGGGTCTGCACTTAGCATTATGCCGAAGTCTTTACTGGATGCTTTGAAGATCCCAGTGCATAACCTTTCTACGACTATCACTACCATCCCGGAGTTTAATCAAGGAAGAAGTGAACCTTTGGGGAAGATACGCCTAAAACTTCAAATTGGCAATCTTCGTACAAAGGTAACTTTCTATGTTATTGACAATCATGCCTCATACAATGCTTTGTTGGGAAGGCTATTCCTCCATGAACACAATATTATACCCTCTACGCTCCACTAATATTTTAAATATGTGGATGGTAATAAAGAAGTCCAAAAAGAGGTTGCAGATCTGAATCCTTTCAAAGGAGTTGAAGCATATTACAACGATTCTCGTATGTACAAGGAGGAATTCATGAAAGTGGTACTAGCAATGGACACAGATGAAGAACAAAAGAGTGTGCCAAATGATACTCTGGTGATTCCCGTCAAAGGACGCACCTCATATCCTCAGTCTTCCAAACCACTGACTATCTATCTTCCTTCCAATGAGAAGCGGCCTAAGGGTGATAGTCAAGAACAAAGGGAGCTCACCTCTTCTGAGCTGCTTGTAATCGATCTTTGTCGCAAGAAGCTCCCTACTCCTTCTCGTTCTTCTTCTCTCCCTTTTATCATCAATCTGGCTAAGCCTGCTAAGGCTAAAGTCCATGTTGTAAATGATGGTGTAAAAATCAATAAAGCATCTCCTTTGCAGTATATTGATGTCTTTTACTATACTCAGTGTTATTTGGATATGCTAGATAACTTTAAACCACTTACAATAGAAGTCGTATCATCTCTGTGGTATTACTGGATTCAATACAAGAGTCGTACTTCTTAGTACCGTCTCGAAAGAAAGATGAAAAGCCTATATTCTTCAACAAAAGAGAGGAACCAAAAATCATGCTCTATAATGATAAAAGAGATAATACAGAAAGGCTACAATTACGACGCTATAGTCCACAATCCAAAGCCATTATCCATAAAATGGGCTATGATTTCAGAACAGGCCTCAATAATGGTAAAGGAAGGCGAACTCCTCTTCGTATTGCTGTTCCAAAAGAAAAATCACAACAATACCATAGTAAAACGAAATGAGGACTAGGTTATACATCACCACTTCCAACTCCAGAAGCTTCTGAATCTGATGAAGAAGAACGTTCAAACTCTTCTGATTCTATCTCATGGGATTCTGATACCAGCATTGGTCATGTCCAGGGTGATAGTATCTTCTAATATGGTGTCTGCCGAATTCTCAGAAGAGGCCTTTGAAAATGACATTAAAAAAGCTCCTGAAATGGACCCTTGGGCACAAAGGATGGACAATCAGTGGAAACTTCGTTTTGAACAATGAGAGCCACCTACTGAGGATCAACTAGTCCAGATCGATATTGGAGAGAAGGGAGTACCACGACCAATCTTCATTAGCAAAAATCTCCCAGAGGATGATAAACAAGAATTAATTCATATTATTCGTGAATATATTGATGTCTTCGCATGGAGTTACGAAGATATGCCGGGATTAGATCCTCAAATTGTAACTCACAAGCTTAACATTTTGCCAAATGCCAAGCCGGTCAAATAACAACAACGGCGATTCACGCCTGAAATGATGGATGCAATTGATGATGAAGTCAAAAAGCTTATAGCTTGTGGTTTTATCAGAAAAGAACAGCATCCTGACTGGGTAGCCAACGTTGTACCAGTTCTGAAGAAGACCGAAAAGGTTCGAGTTTGCATAGACTTTCGGGATCTCAATGATGCTTGCCCTAAAGACGAGTTCCCTCTCCCAATTACTGATGTCATGATCGATAATACATGTGGATTCGAACGAATTTCTTTCATGGATGGGTTTTCTGGATATAATCAAATCCGGATGGATCCTGAAGATGAGAAACATACTTCGTTTCGTACTCCTCGGGGAGTGTACTGTTATACAGTTATGCCATTTGGTCTAAAGAATGCAGGTGCAACTTACCAGTGGGCTATGAGTACTATCTTTCGAGATCATCTACGAAAGACTGTCGAATGCTATGTTGACGATATTGCTGTTAAAAGTCGTCTCAAGGAAGATCACATTCAAGATTTAAGAACTATCTTCAATCTAATGCGCCAGCATCAACTCAAAATGAACCCCACCAAGTCTTTCTTGGGTGTCTCTAGTGGTAAGTTTCTCGGCTTCGTCATTACCTCTAAGGGTATACACGTTGATCCTGAGAAGATCAAAGCCATTCAAGAGATGCGTCCTCCACGCAACCTAAAAGAGCTACGAGGATTCCATGGTCGACTTGCGTACATCAGGCGGTTCATTTCGAATTTATCTGGACGCTGCAGACCATTTACTCAGTTAATGAAGAAAGGTGTATCTTTCGTTTGAACGAAAGAATGTCAATGAGCATTTGACGACATAAAGCGGTATTTAATGAGTCTACCGGTTCTGGTACCACCGATCTCAGGAATACCTTTCTTAATGTATATCCGGGCAATGGATCATTCGTTGGGAGCTTTGCTAGCTCAGAAGAATAAGGAAGGTCATGAGCAAGCCATCTACTATCTTAGCCGAACGATGATTGGAGCTGAACATCGTTATAGTCCGGTAGAGAAGGAATGTTTAGCCTTAATGTTTGCTGTTCAGAAGATAAGACATTACATCATAGGCCAAACTATTCATGTCATAGCCCGAGTCAATCCTCTTCGAGTCTTAATGAAGAAGCCAAGTACACTCAATTCTAGGCTTGCCACATGGGCCATATTATTAGCACAATATGATATGGTTTATGTTCCCCAAAAGTCTGTGAAAGGCCAAGCACTTGCCGACTTCTTAGCAGCTCATCCTGTCCCTGAGACATCTAAAGTCTATGATAAGATTTTGGACGAAACATTGGAATCAAATATGATCTCAGAAGAATTTCCTACCTGGAGGTTATTCTTTGATGGAGCTTCTAGAATTGGACCTAGAGGTACCCTTGTGGCTGGAGTAGGAATTGTTCTCGTTTTACCCGATGGATTAACTATTCAAAGGGCTTATTCTTTAGACAAGTCATGCTCTAACAATGTCGCAGAATACAATGCCTTTCTCATTGGACTCCAATTGGCTAAACAACTAGGTGTTGAATATCTCGAAGTATATGGCGACTCTAAGCTGATTGTTAATCAGGTTAGAGGCATATATGAAGTCCGACATCAAGATCTAGTACCATACCATGAAGCAGCAATCAGGATAGCTTCTTCGATCAAAGGATTCTTCATCGAACATGTACGTCGGGCATGTAATACAGAAGCTAATGCCTTAGCTAACCTAGCTGCGGTATTGGCAGTTCCAGTCAAAAGACAACAGATTGTTGTTATCTTTAATAAAAAACTATTTTGTGTCGAAAACAACCACAACATTGAATTCAGCAATCTAACTAAAGGCAATGTCACTTGCGAGGACTGGAGAGCACCTTTCATTGATTTTACAGTACATGACATCCTGCCAGAAGATCCTTAGGAAGCTACAAGTATCCGTCGCCGATCGCTTCGATTCTACTATAATCATACTACTAAAAGTCTCTATCGAAGAACTTTTGGTGGGTTACTCTTGAGATGTCTTGCTGGTGATGAAGCAAAGCACATATTACGCGAAGCTCATGATGGTGTTTGTGGAGCACATCAGCCTGGTCCTAAACTTCAGGATCATATTCGACGTATGGGCTACTACTACTGGCCCTCTATGTTATCAGATGCTATTGACTATGCAAGAAAATGTCGTGCATGTTAAATTCATGCAGATTTCATTCACCAACCATCGGAATTTCTTCATCCGACTGCTGCCTCATGGCCTTTTGAAGCTTGGGGCATGGATATAATTGGCCCTATTAATCCTCCTTCATCTAAAGGACATCGGTTCATCTTAGTTATAACCGATTATTTCTCTAAGTGGCAGAAGCTATACCTTTAGCTGGAGTAAAAACTATTAATGTCATCAACTTCATCAAACATCATGTGATATACAGATTTGGTGTCCCTCGCCGAATGATAATGGGCCATAATTTATTAGCCAGAAGTTTAATAGGTTCTGTGATGACAACAGAATTAATAATGTTGCCTCTACGGCCTATAATCCTGCGGCTAATGGGTTGACTGAAGCATTCAACGAGACCATTATCAAACTCCTTAAAAAGTTTATCTTTATTAACAAACGTAATTGGAGTGATAAACTTGAAGAATGTCTATGGGTATATCACACTACTGTCCGTAACCCCACAGGTTGCACACACTTTTCCCTAGTATATGGATGTGAAGCTGTCCTACCTCTGGAAATTCAAATTCCTTCATTGAGAATCGCCATTGCTAACGAGCTTACTACAAAAAATAATGATCGTCTTCGGCTTCAAGAATTGGAGGCGCTCGACGAAAAAAGGTTACTGACTCAACAGCACATTAAACTTTATCAGGCCCAGATTTCAAAAGCCTTTAATCGCAAAGTCAGAGTGCAAACTTTTCAGGAAGGCGAGTTAGTCCTTACGGTTAGACGTCCCATGACTATGAAACATATGTGCAAAGTCAAGTTCGAGGCAAAATGGGAAGGGCCATATGTGGTAAATAAAGTCTTCTCAAATGGAGCCTATCAGTTAACAGATATGGATCACAAAGTTGCTATGATGTCCATCAATGGCAAATTTCTCAAGAAATATTATGTATAAAGACAAAATATACTTTATTTTCAGAGACATGATGTAAATAAAAGTTCATTTCTTTTTTATTCAAAAACGGAATGGAATTACATAATATTAAGGACGGGGAGGTGGCCCTGACCCTTCCTGATTAAATACATAATTTGCCAATCGTTCAAGCATCTCATTGCCGAAACTTACGCAAAACTCGCAAGCAGCCATCCTCAATGCTTCTTCTTCGGCAGTTTTTTCAGGTTCTACCAGTTCAACAATCACATCTCGTCTCGGTGCAGGAACAGTTGAGCCTTCACCCCTTTCTTTCTGATGAGGCACTGGAGGCTCAGCAGGAGGCGTCTTGGTCTCTTCTTCAGTCTTCGGAACGAGCAAATCTTTGGAAGACATTTTTTGTACAAAAGGGAAAGAGATTGGCAATATCTACAAAAGTTTTGTTCTATTTATAGGCTAAACAACTAGATAATCGGCCCCGAGAACTAATGCGACTTTTGGAAAAAAGCACAACTGTTCGTTCATTTATAACTGTTCATTCATTTATAACTGACCATTCATCATCCCTTCTTCAAAATCGACGTGATTGATTGATTCATTTTCTTCTTCGAGAGTTTGAACGACCATTCATTCATTCAATGTCTCTTCTTCAATCGAAGTGACTGATCACTCATTCATTTATCATAATGAGAATTCATGTGTCTCACGACCCTGAATTCCAAATATTCATGTCAAACAACTTACCACATTCATATTCTCTCTGGATTCTATTATCTATGACAACATATCAAAATCAAATTATAAAAGGAAGAATAAGAGAAGATGATTTCCTTATTTCTTCTTCTTCAAAAAAAACATAGATACATCTTGATGGAAATCTATTACATCTCAAATTTTCATTCTAAATATAACATGAAGGACTATTACATCTTTGGATCTTCTTATTTGTTGGTGGCAATTCCTGGTCGTCTCGACCTGAAGCAACGAGCCAGACAATGGAATCAACTCTGGTTTTCTCTCTCAGAAAGACGAGAGAAGAACCATAGAGTACAGCTACCCAAAGATGAGCTGCTGTTAATACAACTGGTGGAGAGAAGACGACCCGCCAGGGGAACTAGGAACGAAATCACCCTTGTGATAAAATTCCTAGTTCTGCGTCTCCACCATCAAACTCTCATGTATATAGGCTCTTCCTACCATCTGTGGAAGACCCTTCTTAAACATGAAAAGTTCTGAGCTGTCTGATTTGAGTGTCAGAACCACATGAGCTGTCTGATGTGAGTGTCAGAAGAATGCCCTTTGCAGCATCCAAATCACCAATTCCAGTCATGAAAAGGTTTGCTAACCGAGTCTCTGCATATATTAATAAAACAGGAGGAGTTAGCAGAATCTATCAAATAGTGTGTGCCTATGAACAGGCATATACTAGCAGTATGCGCCTATTAACAGACGTATATCAACAGTGTGCGCCTATCAAACAGGCGTATACCAGCAGTGTGTGCCTATCAACAGACACATCTCAATAGTATGCGCCTATCAACAGACGCATATCAACAATGTGCGCTTATCAATAGGCACAAACCAGTAGTGTGCGCCTATCAACAGACGTATATCAACAGTGTGCGCCTATCAAATAGGTGCATACCAGCAGTGTGCGCCTATCAACAGACGCATATCAACAATGTGCTCTTATCAATAGGCACAAACCAGCAGTTTACACCTATCAACAGGTGCATATCAGCAATGTGTGCCTACCGATAGGCGCACATAAGCACTGCGTACTGATCAAACAGGCACATATCAGAAATACGCGCCGATCAACAGACGCATATTTTTTCAGTGTGAATCGATCAAACTAGCGCATGTCAGCAATACACGCCTTTGATCGAAACTAAACACTGGACCACGGTGTGCACCTATTCTCAGAAATAGTTAGTGCATATCGATAGTATATACAACATGCAAGTAAGTGCTTATCTTCAAAAGTGGCACAAAAGAAAAATGCTCATATAAGAAAATTATTGGTTCTTTGTTGAGACTTACCAACTTTTGAAGGCACAACATACAAAAGAATAACATCAGAATGAAGCGGCGCAAGTGGGACCTTGTGAGAAGCCACTTGTTTTGAGAAATTATGAATGACTCTTTCGTTTCTGGTTGTCCTTTTTAAAAAAAGTAAAAGATGAAGACGGGTGCGTTATTCTAGGAGCCTATTTTGGGAAAGAACTAAAAATGGGCGCCTAAAATCGTGTGACGACTGCCATGTGTCCCTCAGAAGAAACAGTAAACGACGAATTAGCCAAAGGCACACGACCACGTGCGCTATTTGAAATCTCAACCACACAATGTATCAAAAATTATAGATTTCATTGTATTAAGATGGGTGGACCCCTACAATCAAGGACTTCAGAAAAGAGAATAAAAGTTGGTTTGCTTAAAACATTATTTCTTGTTCTTGCCTTCATCAATCTGAAGAAGGGCGGCGTCCAATTCCTGCATGTTGCAGATTCCCAAGCGATGCATCAGATTAAGGAATCCCTCCGAATTGCCATGCTCTTCAGAGGATGGCCCACCGCTCGAGGATTTGAAGATCGTCGAGTCTAGACCAAAACAGTCTAAAAAGTTCACTTCTCTCAGCGATGGGTTAGCCTCCAACAAATAAGTTGTAGGCACAACATCATGTCCCCTTTCAGGGGACTTGATCGTAGTGTCAGCATTTATCTCCATCTCTTCCTTCTTGGGGGCCATTGAAGAACAGAAGTGAAGAATAAAGCACAAAGATCAACTACTACATATATATCAACAAAATAACTCTTTATATTCCTCATGGAAACTGAAAATAATCAATAAAACTCGGGAAGACGAAGAGAAGATTGAGTATTTTTGAGAAAGAAATTTAATTGTGATGACCGAGCATTGACTGGTGCAACTTGACTCAGTCAATTTTTTTTCTAAATTCAAAGTATTTCAAAACCTTGAAACATTTTTAAGTTTTGAAAACTTTGAAGGGGGTCTTGTAGGGCCTAAAAATAATGTTGCACCCTGAATATACTAATCAGTGTTCAAGTTGCGCCCCAAAAATCAGGTTACGCCACTGATATGAAGCTCAGAGAACAGACTGCGCCCTGAACAAGTTGTGCCATATATCAGACCGCGCCCAGTCTTGTTGTGCCAAAATCTATGTGGCGTCTGACACTTAATGGCCATCATTACCTGACAATACTGACAACTGACAGCACAGTGAACGAGAAAAATCTCTTCGAATCCCGTGAATTGTGCCGCTCAAGGGGAGTTGGTTGACAGCTGTCCTGTACGTTTTGTAAGTTGTGCCTAGGCACAATCCAGACAAAATCCTTAGTTGCATCTAGGCGCAATCCGAATGACTTCTGCTCAAAAGCTGCCACATGTCTAGGCACGGCTCAATCGGGCGTAGTTGACCGAAGCTCGCGCAACCTGATAAAGTTGAGACAACTTACATTCTAAAGCAAGATGACGTGGCGCACATGCCACTAATCTTTCAAGACGCGTCTTCTATCCTTTACACGACCACGCACATCTCAATCACATGATGCCACGCGTCTAAATATAGTTAGTACACGATTTAACAACTGAATGAAAGTTGGCGCAACAGGAGGTTGGCACAATCCAATGTGGCATAATCCAGCCTCGCGCACATCAGAATAACTGCTAAAATAGTTATTTCTTGAACTCTATAAATAGAATTTCCAGTCATGATGAAATCATCAGATACATACGCACAGAGATAAAAAAAACTCTTATAAAATTGCTGCTACATTCTCCAGAGGCTACAGTCTTCAAGTTCACATAGTCCAAGGGATAAAGTGATCGTCTTCTGATCAGTTTCCTACAATTGTAGTTCCCTAAAATTCTTTGTACTTTGTACTATTCCTTTATCAAGTTTGGAATAAACTTTTTGTTTTTTGCAAACAGATTTTATTACATAATACATACCCAGTATACTCACCTGTTTACAAGCTGATTTCTTAACATGTTCCCAATTTTCTTTCATATACACTGTGGTATCAATTTATTATTCTTGTCTTGTTTACTGCTTTACTTACCGTTGTTATGATTAGTATGCTGGTTTTAGTTCATAGTTTAGCTTCCTTTGTGGTACTTGCTATTGGGGCTCTGACCCCACTGGTTTTGTTTGCCAGATCTAGTTGAGGAGCACGAGGATCTTTCGAACCTTCCACTCGATGGTGACCATCCTGTCACTATCACAATTCTATTTGAGGGTATTTTTGACATTTTTGGGGTAATTTAAATTTATTTGAATTTATGGGAATTTTTAGGAATTATTTTAGAATTGTTTGGACTAGGTTGACTTTGACTAGTTTTGACCCTTGTAGACCAACCTAGAAGCTAACCCTAGTTAGTATGGACTTGGTTAGGTTATATGACTCTAGTCTAACCTAAGCTAACCCTTGGTTTGGTCAATAGACTCTAGTTAGCAATAGGAATTAGAAAGTCATAAGTCATGGCTTATGATTTAGAACCTTTGATAAATCATTTAACTCATAGCCTTGTAGGTTGGCCTAATGCCTAAGACATTGCAAAACCCTAAGCCCTAGACTAAGTGGCCGGCCACCCCTATCCACATTGGGAACACCACCCTATAAATACTCTCCTAATTTTAGGGTTACCTTTTTCTTAGGAAAGCTCAAGTTTAGGAAGAAGGTTTGTTTCCTATTTCATTTAATCCCTAGATTTCCATTCCATTTCCTTTTTCTTTCAAATCTCTTCCATTAGGTTTTAATATACCTATTCTTGCTGATTATAGGAGTTTCATTTCAGTTGGTATTGATTTGTTGGATTGGGTCATCAAGGAGAGGAGCTCTACAAAGGAGGTTTTTATAGAAAGTGCAACTATAGGTAACTTCTCCATTTCTCCATGAAATTCTGATTTCTTTACATATTCAGGAAGCCCTAGGAGTCCCCTAAGTGTTTGCATTGGTTTCGTGTCAAGTTTCATAAGTTTCGTGTTCGTTTGGACACGTATCAGGAACTGTCCTTAGGTGTTTGTCGAAATGCCTCAAAGGGCATTTCGATTTCTTTTGTGCAATATTGTTGAATAGGAAACTAGGTTTTATCATTGCTTATGCATTTTTGTCCCTCTGAGGTGTTGTTTGTGTCGGGTTGTGTCAGATTCGACGCGTGGACACGCGCTGTACGCGCGCGCGCGCGCTCGGGTTGGATCCCCTGCTGTTCGGGGGCCACAGCTGCCAGGACACGCCATGTCGACACGCGACACTTGACACATGGGTTGTCCTCGTGACTGACACGACGTGTGTCGATTCTCAGACCCCCACGTGTCGTGTCGGACACGCACGAACACGTGCATTGCTTTTGTACTGAACTGGGATCAGTTATTTTAGGGCACTGATACGTGTGTCGTGTCACTGACACACGTATCGTAGACCCATATCAGGGTGTCCTAGCCCTATACCTAGACCTAGTCAACACAGGGACACAACCACGTTGGTTGTGTCGTATCGTGTCGTGCACATGAAACCCGTGAATACGTGCACGAGGATTAGCACAGATATTACACTGTTTTGTGTTTTGATTGGTTTTGACACATTGTGTCCTCGTGTTTGGACATAATGGCAATGTGGGACATATATGTATTATATATATTAATTACCAACCAATGGGTTCGTGTTTTAGCTTGATTTCCCATTTGAATTCTCATTTACCCCAAAAGCAGCTGATACATGGGATTTCTTTAAATTCCCAGTTTTCAAGTATGATATTTGCCAGCTATTTTAACCTATTTATTACTGTTAATATATTGGTTTTAATTCCTATATTGGTCTTCCTACATGATTCCTAAATGTGTGTCGAATTTGGGATGGTTTGGTTGTAGTTTGGGCTTAAAAACTGAGAATACAAGAAGTGTTTGAAAACTGGAAATTCATGAACTTTTGTAAACTGATTATTGTGTTTTATTATGAAGCTATGGTTGATTTCTAATGTTGAATAACCTGGGAATGCTTAGGATGTAGACTGAAATCTGGGAAGTAGTTCTATGACTGAATACTGAATTCAGTTTCTGAATTTGTGAGATGATTTCCTTTCCATTAAACTAACCTGAATTTGGTGCTAAATGTTGTAAAATCTGTGAATGAAGTTTTGGGTTTAAAACTGGAAATTAGGACTGACCCTTACTATTTTTCCTGTGCATGGTTTCATCCCTCTTTTCAGTCCAGATTTGATACATATTGTGCTCACCCCTCACTCATCACTCACTCATAAATACACACACAGCCCCTCATGTATGCCTCACTCATTATTCACCCACACAGATTTCTTACACACACACCCTCACACTTTAATACACAATCACTGATTTTGCCCCTTCCATTCCTGTTCAGTCCAGTGCACCCTTTACACACAAACAGTCTAAGGTACCCCTATATCACTCACTGTTTTCTCACACACTTTTTCATGTTTCACTCACCCTCACCTAGACACATATCTCACATCACTCTCATGACACTATTACTCTCCACACACATAGTTATACACACACTCTTGTCTTCTCTATAAATCGATATGTATGCTATTTTCTATGTGAATTCATATGCTAATGGGTAATATATATATTATGTAATGTGTATATATATATATATATATATATATATATATATATATATATATATATATATGGTAGTTGTGTATATGTTTGGGTATCTAGTATTGATACCTACATAGGATATATGGATTATACAAGTATATATATATGTCACATATATATACAACTTGTGTATTTATTATATATAGGTAATATATATACATGTGTTAAGAATAGGCCTAGGTAATGTGGTATAGCTTGGTGAGCCTAGATTGGGCTTGTACAGCTTTATTAGACCTAGTATAGACTAGTTTAGACTTGATAGCCTAGTTTAGACTTGGTTAGACCTAGTTTGACTATAGTTGACCTAGTTTGACTTCTAGGATTGACCAGAGTTGACCAAGAGTTGACTTTAGCCTAGATTGACCTAGACTCATGTAGAATGCAAAGTAGAACTTCATTTTTCCATTCTGGACTTGTTGTGACTTGTGCTGTTCTGATTAGGAGCCAGACACCACTCCTCAGACAGTACTTTCATATTGGACACTTAGATACCAGGCGAGTACATTCTCTGATCATTTCATATCCTGCTTAGAATTATTTTCTGCATTAATTTACTTTACTTGTACTGTCACGTTGGTCACACAGATTGGTACTATATGGATCCCTTCTTGAGATGTTATCCTTAGGGAGCATCGGGTACTACATGTTCTGTGCGTGTCACTTACATAGCGTATCACTATGCTTCACTGGTTCTTTGCTCACTTGTGACCTATACTTTTATGATCACAGAGTCTCCTAGAATCTCTTATCCCATTTACTGGGTATCCTAGAATCTCCTAGAATTCCCATTTATGGGACATTCATGTATCACCCTTCGGGGGCCTTTGCATGGAATCATAACATAACCTGGTTGGATCCTTGTGTATTGATTGGGGGTACGGGGGAGTAGAAGTAGACATGTGAATAATACCCAAGTAGTATCTTATCAGAATCTCTTCTATAGTGTCTTATCAGAATCTTCTATGCCATTTACATGTCTATATTTTACTCTGACTCACTAGCCATTGTTAGTCTCTATTTATAGTAGATATTTCTATTACAGCTCTCTCTCTGTTTACATACAGCATTTCTTTCAGTACTTGTATCTTACTTTACTGTATGATTATATTTTCTAACCGGCTATGAATTGTTGAGATGTACTGTACTCGCTCCTGTCCTGACTGGACCTGTTAAAAATATTACAGAGGACGAGGAGGAGGCCTGTCTGGATACTTACTACGGGGAAGTCTTAGATGACACTTGCGAACTGGACCCTCAGGAGGACCCAGCTCTAGCTGAGGACATCACCCCCATTGCCTAGACTAGATTAGTTAGGCTTATCTTATTTTATGTAGTCTTGAGACATGTTTTAGCTAGACTTTATTCTGTTCTGAGTTGTATATATTCTTTCATTCTGTATCTGAGACCATGTACCTCCTGATATTTGCTGGGTTTATCTTAGACTACTTTATCATCTCTGTTTCCTTGAGTTCTATTTCATATCGTGCTATCTCTTCCTTAGTTGTGATTGAGTTTATTTACTGCTATGTCACCCCCATTCGGGGAGTATAAACTGTTTAGATATATATTGTTAGATGTATGTTGACCTAGGACAGCGTTCTACCAACGATACTGCGGCGTAGGCTGGACGTACCCACGTCTCGTGCCCTTACTCTAGGGTACGGGTTGTGACACATTTTTAGTGGTGGCCCATACAGGTCTAGACTAGAAGTGTAGTGGTTTTCGAATTAGAGTATCACTACAGCTTGCAGTAAGATATAGGACATTAATTTTTAGGTACTTAATCACTTTAGGAAAAATTCTTTTATTTGTCATCTAAATCCTTATTGTCAGCTGTTCCTTTGAATTTTTAACTGTCCGCCTTTGTTATTTCGCTTCTTTCTCAAAAATTGATACTCTTGTTTGTCTATCTTCAGGATGGTAGAGACTCGATTGCAGCATACCATTTATGGGGATGCTATGGAGGGGACTGCTACCTCCCAGCCAGTACAGCGAGGCCAGGGGACTGCAGCTCCTGTCACCTCTGTTCGTATTGAGACCTCGGCTGTAGCAGCAGGGGGTATGCCTCCACCGGCTTGGAGGCAGGACTCAGTCATCGCCGAGGAGCCCTTCCAGCAGCCACCGCCTACAGGATACGTAGATGCAGCGCAGATGTTCGCATACTTCCAGCAGTTCATAGACCGGCAGCAGGCTCGATAGGACAGGGGCATGGAGCTGGCCCTTACGACGGTTGCCGCTCGACCAGTGGTCCATCAGCCGAGGACACCAGGGATCTAGCAGTTTCAGAAGATGAGCCCCAGAGACTTTCTGGGGACAGAGGGGATCCTATATGCCGATGAGTGGATCGAGCATATAAAGGAGATCTTCCATTTGGCCAGGATACCAGCAGATCTTCAGATCGAGGCCACAGCTAGCCGGATGCGAGATCTTTCTCGCACCTGGTATCAGTCAGACCCCAGGGTGGGGGTAGCTGGGCAGACTTGGGAGCAGTTCAAGGGCTTTTTCAAGAAGAAGTTCTTCCCAGATTCAGCACTCAGAGCCTTGGAGACGCAGTTCGAGAGCCTAGTCCAGGGGAGCCTTTTAGTGGAGGAGTACGCCGGGGAGTTTGGCCGCCTCGGCAGGTTTGTAGAGTGCTTAAGCGAGACGGCGAAGGCCCAGAGGTTCCGGAAGGGTATAGTCAAGGAGGTCAAGTCCTTGACCAAGGGCAACCGGGATGCCATGTTCGAGGAGATCTTGACAGGAGCCTTGCTAGCAGATGATGATCTTGAGCTTAGGCTCAAGAGGGGACGAGACCTAGTTGGGGGCAGCAGCAGCGGAGGCCAGGCCAAGAGGCCCCACTTTCAACACCAGCAGCTGAGGTAGTTTCAGCCGCAGTCGATCCAGCAGAGGCCAGTTCATCAGCAGCAGCAGCCGAGACAGCACCAGCAGGGTCAGAGACAGGGTATCACTTGTGCCTACTGCAAGAAGCCTGGGCACATCTTCAATGAGTGCCGGAAGAGGCTCGGCTAGTGCCTGGTGTGTGGTTCAGTAGACCACCTTATGAGGGAGTGCCGCATAGCACGAGCAGGCCCGGAAGGAGGAGCTAGGGCTCCAGCAGGCCAACAGAGGGGACCAGCCCTGCCGACACAGCAGCAGAGGTTCGTCCAGCACCAGCAGCAGGCCAGGGGAGGACAGCAGGGACGAGCTTTTGCCATGGAAGCTGGAGATGCAGAGGTGATAGGAGAGCTGATTGCAGGTTCGATTCTTCTTGACACCAGTCCAGCTTTTGCATTATTCGATTCTGGTGCTTCGTATAGCTTCATATCAGTATCTTTTGCGATTAGATACGGTATCGTAGCTGAATCATTGCCTAGGACTTACAAGATCACGACCGGGGGTGGCATTATCCTCGTGAGTGATGTTTGTAAGGGTCGGAGAGTAGTTTTGGGAGGCCGTGAGTTGGAGGTGAGCCTGCTCGTAATGCCATTGTCGAACTACGATATAGTACTAGGCATAGATTGGTTGAGCAGGCACCATGCCAGCATTGATTATAGAGGGGGTAGGTTTCTCTTCAGAGCACCGGGGGAGCCAGAGTTTGAGTACTCCAGACGTCAGGCAGAGCAGAGCAGCGGAGTCTTCTGTGGAGTCTCGGTCGAGGAGCAGGCGATTCTACACCCCTTGATAGCAGATTATATGGATGTTTTCCCAGAGGAGTTGCCAGGATTGCTACCAGACAGAGACATAGAGTTCTCGATAGACTTGGTTCTAGGAGCGGAACCCATCTCTCAGCATGTCTATCGGGTAAACAACAGTGAGCTGGTGGAGCTAAAGAAGCAGGTGGATGAGCTACAGGACAAGGGCTTCATCTGCTAGAGTTCATTGCCATAGGGTGCACCAATGTTGTTCGTGCCGAAGAAGTATGGGTCAGTACGCATGTGTATTAACTATAGGGCACTCAACAACCTCACGATCAAGAACAAGTACCCACTTCCGCGGATCGACGATCTTTTTGACCAGTTGAGCGAAGCTCGAGTATTTTCCAAGATTAATCTGAGGTCGGGATATCACCAGGTGAAGGTGAAGAGGGAGGATATTCCCAAGACCGCTTTCTGGATGCGGTACGTGCAGTTTGAGTTTTTGGTTATGCCGTTTGGGCTAACCAATGCACCAGCAGTGTTTATGAACCTTATGAACAAGGTGTTCCACCAGTATCTGGATCAGTTTGTGGTGGTGTTCATTGACGATATCTTGATATATTCTAAGACTGAGGAGGAGCACGAGGAGCATTTGAGGATCGTGCTGGAGATTCTCAAGAAGGAGCAGCTTTACGGGAAGCTCTCCAAGTGTGAGTTTTTCTTAGACCGGGTGGACTTCTTGGGGCATGTGGTGACTGGAGATGGTATCTCAGTTGACCCCAAAAAGATTGTAGCAGTTGAGGCATGGGCAGCGCCGACTTCAGTTGCAGAGATCAGGAGTTTCCTGGGGCTGGCAGGATATTATCGGAGATTTTTGCAGGATTTATCCCGGGTTGCAGAACTGTTGACTCGGTTGACCCGGAAGGATGCTGAGTATGTTTGGTCAGAGGAGTGTCAGACAGCTTTTGATGAGTTGAAGAAGCGGCTTACGACAGTTCCGATTCTGAGATTGCCTTCAGGATCAGGTGGTTTCACTATTTATAGTGATGCTTCATGGAAGGAGCTGGGTTGCGTCTTACCGCAGCATGGCAAGGTGATTGCCTATGCTTTCAGGCAATTGCGTCCCCATGAGAAGAACTACCCTACCCACGACCTGGAGCTGGCAGTAGTGATATTTGCTCTGAAGTTGTGGAAGCATTATCTGTATGGTGACAGGAAGGAGATCTTCACAGATCACAAGAGCTTAAAGTATGTGTTCACTCAGAAGGAGTTGAACATGAGACAGCGCAGATGGCTAGAGTTGATGAAGGATTTTGACATCCTACTTCAGTATCACCCAGGGAAGGCCAACGTAGTTGCCGATGCCTTGAGTAGGTATCCGACAGCCATGTGTTTGACCATGGATCGGTATTTGCTTGTAGACTTGGAGAGCCTTGGGATTGAGGTGATCGTGCCCGGAGTGCAGATGCAGTTATGGGGGATGCAGACTCAGTCAGACTTGGTGGAGAGGATCAAGTCGGCACAGTTTGAGGACGTTGCTCTGCGGTGTCTTCGAGAGCAGGTTCGAGCAGGGTTGCTGGAGGGCGAGTTTTCTCTTACAGAGGATGGTGCCTTGAGGCATGGTTCCAGGTTATGTATGCCCAGCAGAGATCTCAAGGAGCAGGTTATACAGGAGGCCCACAGATCTCAGTACTCTATACACCCGGCTGCCAACAAGATGTACCGAGATCTGAGGGAGCATGTTTGGTGGTCAGGGATGAAGCGGGAGGTGGCTCGCTTCGTGGCTAGGTGCTTGGTCTGTCAGCAGGTCAAGGCAGAGAGGTAGAGGCCCGGTGGATTGTTGCAGCCGCTGTCCATTCTCGAGTAGAAATGGGAGCATATCACTATGGACTTCGTTTCAGGATTGCCGCGTACTCCAGGAGGAAAAGACGCAATTTGGGTCATCGTTGACAGGTTGACCAAATCGGCCCACTTCTTGCCATTTAAGGTGGGTACATCTACAGAGAGGCTGGCGGAGATATATATGCGGCAAATAGTCTGAATTCACGGAGTTCCGGTCAGCATCGTCTCAGATCGGGATAGTCGCTTTACTTCCTATTTCTGGAGGAGTCTGCAGACTAGCTTGGGCACTTAGCTCAAGTTTAGTACTGCATACCACCCCCAGACGGACGGACAGTCGGAGCGGACTATTCAGACACTTGAGGATATGCTACGTACGTATGTCTTGGACTTTGGATATTCCTGGAAGGATCATCTTTATTTGGTGGAGTTTGCTTACAATAATAGTTTCCAGGCCAACATTGAGATGTCACCTTTCGAGGCTCTGTACGGGCGTAGGTGTCATACACCCTTATCTTGGGATGTTGTTGGTGAGCGAGCTTTACTGGGGCCAGAGATGGTTGTTGACACAGCCGAGAAGGTGAAGCTCATCAGGGACAGACTTCACGTGGCACAGGACAGACATCGGCACTGGGCCGATAGCCATCGGAGGCCGTTGGAGTTTGAGGTATAGATTAGAGTAGAATTAGATTTAGGTTTATTTGTTTGTGATTTTTGATCATGTTTGTTTATTATATTAATTGAGACCTTGCTTGTGATTAGGTCGGAGGCCAGGTTTTCTTATGGATATCTCTGACTCGTGGTACGATACGTTTTGGTGGAGGCGGAAAGCTTAGCCCGCGCTTCATCGGCCCTTTCGTTATCAGCGGGAGAGTCGATGATGTTGCATACATGCTAGACTTGCCGCCTGTGCTAGTGGAGGTCCACAACGTATTCCATGTATCACAGTTGAGACGGTACGTGGCTGACCCTAGCCATGTACTCGATCATTCAGAGATTGAGGTTGGGTCTTCTCTCAGCTATCCAGAGCAGCCAGTGGAGATTCTGGATCGACGGGAGAAGGTTCTGAGGAACCAGGTGATACCTTTGGTACGCGTCGCATAGAGGCATCATTATCCAGGAGAGTCTACCTGGAAGCGGGAGGATGAGATGCGCGAGCACTACCCTTATCTTTTTGGACCGTGAGGTATACTTTCTATCCTTCTCATCAGTTGTATTTCGCCTTTCAATTTCGAGAACGAAATTCTTTTAAGGAGGGTAGATTTATCACTACCACATTTCTAGTTTGAGGGTATTTTTAACATTTTTGGGGTAATTTAAATTTATTAGAATTTATTTGAATTTATGGGAATTTTTAGGAATTATTTAGGAATTGTTTGGACTAGGTTGACTTTGACTAGTTTTGACCCTTGTAGACCAACCTAGAAGCTAACCCTAGTTAGTATGGACTTGGTTAGGATATATGACTCTAGTCTAACCTAATCTAACCCTTGGTTTGGTCAATAGACTCTAGTTAGCAATAGGAATTAGAAAGTCATAAGTCATGGCTTATGATTTAGAACCTTTGATAAATCATTTAACTCATAGCCTTGTAGGTTGGACCAAAGCCCAAGACATTGCAAAACCCTAAGCCCTAGACTAAGTGTCCGGCCACCCCTATCCACATTGGGAACACCACCCTATAAATACTCTCCTAATTTTAGGGTTGCCTCTTTCTTATGAAAGCTCAAGTTTAGGAAGAAGGTTTGTTTCCTATTTCATTTAATCCCTAGATTTCCATTCCATTTCCTTTTTTATTCAAATCTCTTCCATTAGGTTTTAATATACCTATTCTTGCTGATTATAGGAGTTTCATTTCAGTTGGATTGATTTGTTGGATTGGGTCATCAAGAAGAGGAGCTCTACAAAGGGGTTTTTTTTATAGAAAGTGCAACTATATGTAACTTCTCCATTTCTCCATAAAATTCTGATTTCTTTACATATTCAGGAAGCCCTAGGAGTCCCCTAAGTGTTTGCATTGGTTTCGTGTCAAGTTTCATAAGTTTCGTGTCCGTTTGGACACGTATCAGGAACTGTCCTTAGGTGTTTGTTGAAATGCCTCAAAGGGCATTTCGATTTCTTTTGTGCAATATTTTTGAATAGGAAACTAGGTTTTATTATTGCTTATGCTTTTTTGTCCCTCTGAGGTGTTGTTTGTGTCGGGTTGTGTCGGATTCGACGCATGGACACGCGCTGCGCGCGCGCGGGCTCGGGTTGGATCCCCTGCTGTTCGGGGGCCACAACTGCAAGGACACGCCACGTCGACACGCGACACTTGACACATGGGTCGTCCTCGTGACTGACACGATGTGTGTCGAGTCTCACACCCCCACGTGTCGTGTCGGACACGTACGAACACGTGTATTGCTTTTGTACTGAACTGGGTTCAGTTATTTTAGGGCACTGATACGTGTGTCGTGTCACTGACACACGTGTCGTGGACCATATCAGGGTGTCCTAGCCCTAGACCTAGACCTAGTCGACACAGGGACACAACCACGTGGGTTGTGTCGTGTCGTGTCGTGCACACGAAACCCGTAAACACGTGCACGAGGATTAGCACAGATATTACACTGTTTTGTGTTTTGATTGGTTTTGACACATTGTGTCCTCGTGTTTGGACACAATAGCATTGTGGGACACATATGTATTATATATATATTAATTACCAACAAATGGGTTCGTGTTTTATCTTGATTTCCCATTTGAATTCTCATTTACCCCAAAAGCAGCTGATACATGGGATTTCTGTAAATTCCCAATTTTCAAGTATGATATTTGCCAGCTATTTTAACCTATATTACTGTTAATATATTGGTTTTAATTCCTATATTGGTCCTCCTACATGATTCCTAAATGTGTGTCGAATTTGGGATGGTTTGGTTGTAGTTTGGGCTTAAAATCTGAGAATGCAAGAAGTGTTTGAAAACTGGAAATTCATGAACTTTTGTAAACTGATTATTGTGTTTTATTAAGAAGCTATGGTTGATTTCTAATGTTGAATAACCTAGGAATGTTTAGGATGTAGACTGAAATCTGGGAAGTAGTTCTATGACATAATACTGAATTCAGTTTCTGAATTTGTGAGATGATTTCCTTTCCTTTAAACTAACCTGAATTTGGTGCTAAATGTTGTAAAATCTGTGAATGAAGTTTTGGATTTAAAACTGGAAATTAGGACTGACCCTTACTGTTTTTCCTGTGCATGGTTTCATTCTTCTTTTCAGTCCAGATTTGATACATATTGTGCTCACCCCTCACTCATCACTCACTCACAAATACACACACACAGCCCCTCATGTATGCCTCACTCATTATTCACCCACACAGATTTCTTACACACACACCCTCACACTTTAATACACACTCACTGATTTTGCCCCTTCCATTCCTGTTCAGTCCAGTGCACCCTTTACACACACACAGTCTAAGGTACCCCTATATCACTCACTGTTTTCTCACACACTTTTTCATGTTCCACTCACCCTCACCTAGACACATATCTCACATCACTCTCATGACACTATTACTCTCCACACACATAGTTATACACACACTCTTGTCTTCTCTATAAATCTATATGTATCCTATTTTCTATGTGAATTCATATGCTAATGGGTAATATATATATATATATATATATATATATATATATATATATATATATATATATATATATATATATATATATATATATATATATATATATATACACATTACATTATATATATATATATATATATATATATATATATATATATATATATATATAATGTAATGTGTATATATATATATATATATATATATATATATATATATATATATATATATATATATATATATATACACATTACATAATATATATATATATATATATATATATATATATATATATATATATATATATATATATTATGTAATGTGTGTGTATATATATATATATATATATATATATATATATATATATATATATATATTATGTAATATATATATATTATGTAATGTATATATATATATATTATGTAATATATATATATTATGTAATGTATATATATATATATATATATATATATATATATATATATATATATATATATATATATATATATAAAATATATATATATATATATATATATATATATATATATATATATATATATATATATGGTAGTTGTGTATATGTTTGGGTATCTAGTATTGATACCTACATAGGATATATGGATTATACAAGTATATATATATGTCACATATATATACAACTTGTGTATTTATTATATATAGGTAATATATATACATGTGTTAAGAATAAGCCTAGGTAATGTGGTATAGCTTGGTGAGCCTAGATTGGGCTTGTACAGCTTTATTAGACCTAGTATAGACTAGTTTAGACTTGATAGCCTAGTTTAGACTTGGTTAGACCTAGTTTGACTATAGTTGACCTAGTTTGACTTCTAGGGTTGACCATAGTTGACCAAGAGTTGACTTTGGCCAAGATTGACCTAGACTCATGTAGAATGCATAGTAGAACTTCATTTTACCATTCTGGACTTGTTGTGACTTGTGCTGTTCTGATTAGGAGCCAGACACCACTCCTCGGACAGTACTTTCATATTGGACACTCAGATACCAGGCGAGTACATTCTCTGATCATTTCATATCCTGCTTAGAATTATTTCATGCATTAAATTACTTTACTTGTACTATCACGTTGGTCACACGGATTGGTATTATATGGATCCCTTCTTGAGATGATATCCTTAGGGAGCATTGGGTACTACATGTTCTGTGCGTTTCACTTACATGGCGTATCACTATGCTTCACTGGTTCTTTGATCACTTGTGACATATACTCTTATGATCACAGAGTCTCCTAGAATCTCTTATACCATTTACTGGGTATCCTAGAATCTTCTAGAATCCCCATTTATGGGACATCCATGTATCACCCTTCGGGGGCCTTTGCATGGAATCATAATATAACCTGGTTGGATCCTTGTGTATTGATTGGGGGTATGGAAGAGTAGAAGTAGACATGTGAATAATACCCAAGTAGTATATTATCAGAATCTCTTCCATAGTGTCTTATCAGAATCTCCTATGCCATTTACATGTCTATATTGTACTCTGACTCACTAGCCACTATTAGTCTCTATTTATAGTAGATATTTCTATTACAGCTCTCTCTCTCTGTTTACATACAGCATTTTTTCAGTACTTGTATCTTACTTTACTGCATGATTATATTTTCTAACCTGCTTCGAATTGTTGAGATGTACTGTACTCGCTCCTGTCCTGACTGGACCTGTTGAAAATATTACAGAGGATGAGGAGGAGGCCTGTCTGGATACTTACTACGGGGCAGCCTTAGATGACATTTGCGAGTTGGACCCTCAGGAGGACCCAGCTCTAGCTGAGGACATCACCTCCATTGCCTAGACTAGATTACTTAGGCTTATCTTATTTTATGTAGTCTTGAGACATGTTTTAGCTAGACTTTTTTCTGTTCTGAGTTGTATATATTCTTTTATTCTGTATCTGAGACCATGTACCTCTGGATAGTTACTGGGTTTATCTTAGACTACTTTATCATCTCTGTTTCCTTGAGTTCTATTTCATATCGTGCTATCTCTTCCTTAGTTGTGATGGAGTTTATTTACTGTTATCTTACCCCCGTTCGGGGAGTATAAACTGTTTAGATATATATTGTTAGATGTATGTTGACCTAGGACAGCGTTCTACCGTCAACACTGCGGCGTAGGCTGGATGTACCCACGTCTCGTGTCCGTACTCTAGGGTGCGGATCGTGACACACTCGGAGCACCAGGGTGCTTGAGTGAGTGTTCTTTCTCTTGCCTACTCTTTTTTGTACTTATTCTTTTGAGGCGTTTAGCCACCGAGCACGTGTTTAGCTTGTATTTTGGACTTGATATTTAGCCTACTGGCTTAGACATGATTGTAAATATTCTATACGACAACTAGAGCGATCATGTATGACTTAGTCTTGCTAGTTCTTCATTTTGTATTACTAGCTTCATGATCATCTATATATTATAGTTTGGATGCTTGACTGTCTTATATACTTGATGATCATACTCTTGTACTTTACTTTCTTACCTGTGATTGAGATATATAAAATTACATGACCTAGGATCGACTATTGGTTTGTAGTAGTAACCCTGATCTACACAGCTTATACGTATTTCAGAGGTATTTCAGAGTACTAGAGTACTTTGGTGTACATAGTTGGCCTGGTCCGTTCCTGTTTGCCAGTATTCTGGTTTTAGGGCGTGACATAGGTTTTAGTGGTAGCCCATGCAGGTCTGATGTATTAGATATGTGGGGGTTGCTGGTAGTTATCTCAATCACAAATCTTTTTCATTGATATTCTTCGTATTACTCTTTATCTCTGATCCTTTAAACTTGATATCTGCTTTGATCCTTGATCCATCTTGTTCCCTCAACCTGATTCTTTTGTCCTTAAACTTTTAGGGGCACTGTTTTTAGTCCTTATGATCAGCTTATTCGGGTTCTACCGATGGAAGGCCAGCTTTCGTCTGTTCTACTAGTTCGGGAGGCTCAGCCTCAGCATTCAGGGGCAGAGTCTAGAGTTGACCGGAGGACAGAGTCGCCAGATCTGCCAGTTCAACCAGAACAGCCAGAGCAGCCAAGGGGTGTTGTTCTAGCACTGGTGGATGTTTTGAGGAGTTTTATGGTGTCGTAGCAGCGTTAGAGAGACGTTCTCATCCATTCTGTGTAGACGGCTTTGGAGAGGGGTGGTGCTCAGGTCTACAATTCTGTATGCAGCTTCAGGTGTCTCCATCCCTCGTATTTCAATGTACAGAGGATGCGATTGCGTTTGATGCATGGCATTAGGATACTGAGGCCATTCTAGAGGCGGCAGGGATTTCGGCTAGGGAGCATATGGCAGTTGTCAGGTTGCAACTCTTAGATTTTGTCTACGACTAGTGGGCGAATCATGAGGTATCTTTTGTGGCATTGATAGCTTAGGCAGATTTTAGCAAGAGGTTTCAGACTCGCACTTTTGGCGCGATGTCGCGTTATGATCTGCAGCAGAGATTCATTGGCTTGCGGCAGATGAGTAGGACCGTCGACGGCTATGCGACGGAGTTTAGCAGGCTCAGTCGGTTTGCCCCTTCCATAGTAGTGACCGAGTTGGACCGGGCAATGAGGTTCCAACAGGGACTTCATCTGGAGATGATACTGGTAGTTGAGCAACATGAGTTCCAGACTTTTGACGCAGTGATGTGGACTACGAGGAGGTATGAGTATACTTTCCAGAGGATTAGGAATAGAGTCGGAGGCCAGAAGCGGCCACACATTCAGAGGGGATCTTCTTTCCAGTCGTCAGCACAAGCTCCAGCAGTTTGAGCCTTGACGATTGGATCTCCGAAGGGTCCGACTCCGGTGTCTTCCTTTTAGAAGTCGTCTCAGCGGCGCCCTTAGCAGCAGAGGCAGTCTTCCTCAGTTGGTTGTTCCCATTGCGGGAAGGCAGGGCATGTCTTGTCAGAGTACCGGAGGGCACAGGGCTTGTGCCTAGCTTATGGAGCATCGGACCACATGACAGGGGCTTATCCTAGGAGGAGTTCGGCTGGATCAACATCTTTCTAGCCAGCAGTTCAGCAGTTCAGGGCGCCAGTGCCGACTCACCAGCAGCAGGCTCCGAGGCCATTACCGACGAAGTCTTACCAACTCCAATAGTAGAGGCCTCAGCAGTATGCTCAGGCTCAGGTTTAGAGGCAGAGAGGCCTGTAGCAGAGGGATCCAGCGCCCAGAGGTCAAGGTCAGGCTTTCACGTTTTTCCATCATGGAGGCGCTAGCAGCAGGGGAGGTGGTCGCATGTATGGATTAGTTGAGTGCTCGATATGCTAGATAGATTCCTATGCTGGCAAGGTTATCTTTCGCGTTCTGAATGAGGAGGAGTCTTCACCAGAGGTCGTGTGGATGGCAGTAGCCGAGGAGGTTCAGTTGCCCAGAGTAGTTTGTGAGTTTTCTGATGTATTTTTCAAGGAGCTTCTGGGTATGCCTCCAGGTCGGAAGATTGAGTAGTATATTGATTTGGTTCCGGAGCAGAACCAGTGTCAGCGAGAGTCAACATGATGTCTCCTTCAGAGTTGTTGGTATTGTATCAGTCTATTGAGGAGTTTAGGACCAAGGGATTCATTCGTCCTAGTGGATCGCCTAAGTGAGCTCCAGTCCTTCTTGTGAAGAAGAAGGATGGTTCATGTCATGACCCGTACCCAGTGTAGGGGTACGAAAAGTGGGTACGTCCAGCCTATGCCGCAGTGTCGGCGGTAGAACGATGTTCTAGGTCATTGTCACAACTAACCAAAATATATACTCTCCAAACAGAGGCCAAATCACATAAGGTACAACTCAATCACAATTCTACAGATGGAAATAGCACGATATGATAGATATGAAATCTCAAAAGAAAACAAACAAACAGAAGAAAATAAGTCTAAAGGTCTAAACGATACAACATCTCAAACATCCAGAAATAATACAACTCAAAAGTCAAATACAAATAACATAATGAAATAAGATAAAGCCTAGCTAATCTAGCCTAGGCAATATGGGTGATGTCCTCAGCTAGAGCTGGATCCTATTGTGGATCCAACTCACAGGTGTTGTCTAGATGGGCTCCATAATAGGTTGTGCAGAAGTCCTCAGTATTATCTGTAATATTTTCAACAGGTCCAATTAGGACATGAGCGAATACACAACATTGTAATAGGATTATATCATAACAGAATCTATAAAGCAAGAAGTAGAGTAAACTATAATAAAAACTGTAAGACATGCACAAGAACAGTGTAAAAAGACAAATCTGAGTACAAGAGACAGTTTGTATATGAAATAAGAACTGTAAGTAATATAAGTGATTAGAGCACAAGATGGTTATATAAACAGGCTGGGATACAATAAAATGAGTCTCCATTATACGTAAGGGCATAATAGACATATACAATATTTGTACAATATGGGATTTGATCACATAACCATTTCCTACTCACCCTCCCCAATGAATACACAAGGGTCCAGTCGAGTTACATTACCTGTACAATAGTTTTATCCATGGGACTCATGCGATCATTAGAGTACAAGATTGCACAAGAGTATACATGAATAGGGGTGTACAAGAAATACAAGATGTTCGTGAAAAGCACATGACAAAGTGTATTTGATGTACCCGAGGGAGATAACATCGCAAGATAAGATCCATAGGGTACTGGTCCGTGATAACAACGTGACAACATCAAGTAATTTATCTAAAGCATGAATATAAGTTCTAGCAAGTATGAAAATGATCAGAGCATGTACTCGCCTGAGATCCTGAGTGACTGTGAAAATAGATGTCTGAACTGAGGTGTCTGAGTCCTAAATAGAGCACACAAGTTATGATGTATACAAGAAGGTAGTATTTGAAGTTTACAATGCATTCTATATAATTCTAAGTCATTCTAGGTCAAAGTCAACTCTTGGTCAACTGTGGTCAACAATCTAGTCAAACTCTAGTCAACTAGTCTAGGGTTTAGTCAAACTCAAGTCTACAAGTCATATTAGGCCTATCTAGTCAATTTCTAGGTCAAGGTATAGGTTACCTCACTATACAACATATACCTTAGGATACCAAGGTATACATAGCCTAGTCTAACTAGCCTATAGGTAAACACCATTCATAATACATACCATAACATACATGTATCATAACATACATGTCTTGTCACGCCCCAGAACCAGAATACTGGAGAGCGGGGGCGAACATAGCCAGCTATGTATATTGAAATGAAGTCCATCTCGCTATACGGTCACGGCTGTCTAGATATGAGGGTTTACTGCAAGCCAACGGTCTCTTAAGGTCAAGCCTATTGTCTCAATCTCAAGCATGTAATATAAGTACAAGATGTTTGACCACCAAATATACAATAAAAGGCGTCCCAAATATTACATATTCAGTTGATCATGAAGTTAGTCATACAAAATACGAGAACTAGCAAGAGTTTAGTCATACATGATCAACCCTAGGATTTGTTAATCATGTTTACAGCCCGTAGGCAGACAGTAAGTAAATGTGCATCGAGCTAACAGGTGCTTGTCGGCTAAGCGCCTCAAAAGAATAATTTTACAATAGGGTGAGCGAAACAAAATAGAAAACCCACTCGTAGCTCGGGTTCCTTCTAGTCGCCACCATCGGGCTGGAGGTTCGGTAGATCCTCGGGTGCTGCTCCAAAATCTGGCCACACAAAACCAGCTGGGTCAAACCCCAGAAAGAGCAAGTGCCACAAAGGAGGCCACAAATAAGAACAAAACCAGCATATCAGAACATAAGAAAATGGAAGAAAGTACTAGTAAATAAGAGTACAACAAGACAATAAACGACTAGGGACCTGGAACCATTCCGGAAGCCAGGTTACAACCCGTAAACCAAACAAGGACCGGGGTTGTAACCCTTCGCTTGAATAGCACCTTGTCTCTACCTATTTATTGTTAAAGATAAGTAAAACAATCATGTTCAGGAGGACCAGGTACTGGGACTAAACAAGACTTAGACAGGGCTAGACAACATCCATTCACAAGCGGCCAAGTAATTACTACGGCTTACTAATTTAAATAACTAGGGTTATCACAAGCCTAATCACTAACAAGATGAAATAAGAATTTCCCAGCCCCAAGCCCTGCAGACCATCCAGTTATCCTTCCGCGGGTTGAGAGTATGGTTGGGTACATCACCCAGGAGACGATATACCCTTCGGTGACTTAGAGGGTGCAACACATGACAGTGTGCTGGAAATGTGCTCTACTCGTCGGCAAGCTACAAGTCCAGTTAAAGCGCCCAGATAACGAGATTGCCTGTGACTGGAAATTCTCTATGAACTATAGTTTGATCTAATCATTAGCATAATCCAGATTCAGTGTAAATCCCTGACCGTGGGAACCAGGGAGTCACGTCCTAGACATAATACAAGATAAGACAGGTAGATTGTACAAGCAAGCAAGCAGGAACACCCACGGTGTCAAGTTGGTTATACGAGTCGAGTTACAAGTTACAAGTTACAAGTTACAAGTCAAGTCAGTGTGCCGCCATGGGCCACTATCAAGTTATTAGGTTACAAGTCAAGAATGCATCCCATCGGGTCATTTTCCAGAAAATCAGGAAGTATTAGGATCATAAATCACAGAAATTACGAAAATCGTACTAGTCATATCAAATACTGAAAATCGTGCCAGGTCGTGTTGGGGTCAAGGTAGTCGTGCTGTATGGAACAAGATCTCAAAACCTAATCCACAAAAGAGAAGCCAAGTCCAATAAATAAAACCAAATCATCATGGGCCAGTGGGTTGCGCAGGGGCGGATGGCGCAGGAATGGTTGGCGCAGGAGATAGATGGCGCAGGGTTGAACTGCGCAGGGGTGAAGTACGCAGGGTCCAAGCGTGCGGGGTTAGATTATGCGGGGAGCCAACTGCGCAGGGGTGAGCTGCGCAGGGGTATAGGTGGCGCATGAGCAGACTGCGCATGAATGGATGGCGCATGAGCCGACTGCGCATGAGCAGGCTGCGCATGAGCAGACTGCGCATGAACAGAATGCGCATGGATGGATGGCGCATGGGGCTGAGCGCAGTTCACCAATGGACAAGCAGCACGGTCGACGCTGTGCTAAAGAGCGCAGGCCGAGAGGGGATGTGCAGTCCAGCACTGCGCTAAAGAGCGCAGGCTGCAGTCTTCGTCTCTAGGCCGAGAGCAAGCATCAAGAACACCAAAAATTCCATTCTTCATATCTTGGTCAAATCAAAGCCAAATCTAGATTTTCAAAGTTCTAACTTGAGTAAAATTTAGTTCTCTTCCACATGGAAGCAACAAAACCCACAAAAACCCAACTAAAATAGATCAAAACCATGTAAATCCGAAAATAGAGAAAACTTAGATCTAGAACAAAGGAGACTCCAAATCACAAAATGTTAAGTTCTAATGTTGATCTCTATGGCCTAATCTAGCTAATGGACAAATAAAATTGGGTTCTCATGTGGTGTCAAGGTGCACTTGCCTATGGGTGTTGGTGAGTTGTGTAGAGGAAGGAAGAAGAAGGAGATGGAGAAAATAAATAAAAGAGTTATGAGGAGAGAGAAAAGGTTGGTAGGATTTTAATGAGGGTGGTTATGTTGTGTTGAGGGTGGAGCATAGGCTAAGGTGTTCCAAATGCATGTTGAACCAAACCAAACCAATCCTCCTCCACAAAATAAAACCAAGCCACGTCAAAACGCATTTTGCGAGAAAACCAAAATCTGCAAGCTAAGCCAAAATACAATTACAGGACAAAATCTGAGAAAATAAAATACAGGTCCAAGATACATGCAGGCTTAACAAAATACGTGTTTTGAGATATGGGTGTTACAACTCTACCCACCTTAAAAGAATTTCGTCCTCGAAATTTAATTTAAGAGGCTCGAGAGACAAGGACAAGTCATACTTATTTACATGCAAGCTATACTAAGCAGTCAATCAAACAATCATGCATGCAAGCAAGGACGGAAGGCATAAGGCATAAGGAAGACATTATACCTTATGAGTCAAACAGGTAGGGATATCGCGATCGGATGTCGTCCTCACACTCCCACGTTGACTCACCTAGAGAGTGATGACCCCAAGCAACACGGACTAAGCTAATTGTCTTGTTCTTGAGTATCTTCTCTCTTCGGTCCAATATAGACACGGGCCTCTCCTCGTACGAAAGATTGGTACCAACAACCAATTCTGAATGGTCTAGGATATGGCTCGGGTCCGAGATATACCGTCGTAATTGGGACACATGGAATACATCATACACGTCACTTAGCGACGGCGGAAGAGCAAGACGATAGGATACATCTCCTACTCGCTCCAGGATATCGAACGGCCCTATATACCTAGGACTAAGCTTTTCCCGTACGTCAAAGCGAATGACACTGCGGTTAGGCGAGATCCTAAGGAATACATGGTCGCCGATAGCAAACTCTAAGGGACGTCGATGGGCATCGGCCTAATGTCGCTGGCGGTCTTGGGAAACTCGAAGATGATCCCTGACCCTTCTGACTATTTCAACTGTCTGGACAATCATTTTTGGACCGAGCATCTCCCTCCCTCCAACATCATCCCACGCTAGCGGGGATCTGCACTTCCTACCATACAGAGCCTCGAATGGTGCCATCTGGATGCTGGCCTGGAAGCTATTATTGTACGAAAACTCCACCAGGTGCAGGTGATCTTCCCACGAACCACCGAAGTCAAGTGTACAAGATCTCAACATGTCTTCAAGGATCTGGATTGTGCGCTCTGACTGGCCATCTGTCTGCGGATGATAAGCTGAGCTGAACTGGAGACGAGTCCCCAAACTCTCTTGCAGGCTACACCAAAAGTATGATGTAAATGTTGAATCTCGGTCCGAGGTGATACTGACGGGCACTCCGTGAAGCCTGACAATCTGTCTGAGGTACATCTCTGCTAGCTGAGCCGTAGACTGCCCAACTCTGAATGGGAGAAAATGAGCCACCTTCGTGAGCTGGTCAACTATAACCCAAATAGCATCTCGACCAGCCGGGGATCTAGGCAATCCAGTCACAAAATCTATGGTCATATGCTCCCACTTCCATTCTGGAATCGGCAAGGGCTGAAGAAGTCCAACGGGCCTCTGATGTTCAGCTTTAACCTGCTGGCAAACCAAACACCGAGAGACAAACCGGGCTATCTTCCTCTTCATGCCGTTCCACCAGAAATGTTGACGAATATCACGGTACATCTTCGTGCCACCGGGATGAATAGAATACTGTGAACTGTGAGTTTCTGCCATGACCTCCTGTCTGATATCTCCACTGGGTACACAAAGACGAGTGTCGTGCCGAAGTGTACCATCTTCATGAATGCACAACTCTGGTCTTCTTCCTGCCTCACACTCTACTATGAGCCGCTGAATTTTGGAATCTGTAGACTGCGCTATTCGGATTCTCTCAACTATGCTGGACTGAACCTGTAGACTGGCCATCAATGCCACACTGGTAGGAAGAACCACTTCAATTCCCATCTTCTGAAGATCTGCCAATAAGTCTGGTTGCGCCGTTAGGAAATAAACTCCGGCTCTCCTGCTCAACGCATCTACTACTACGTTGGCCTTCCCTGGGTGATACTGCAAATCCACATCGTAGTCCACCAATAGCTCAAGCCATCTTCTCTGCTGCATATTAAGGTCCTTCTGGGTGAAAATATACTTCAGGATCTTGTGATCAGTAAATATCTCCACTCTATCTCCGTACAAGTAGTGTCTCCACAACTTAAGTGCAAACACTACTGCTGCCAGTTCCAAGTCGTGGGTCAGGTAATTTTTCTCATGATCACGAAGTTGGCGTGATGCATAAGATATTACCTTCCCATGCTACATCAAGACACACCCCAATCCTCTGTCTGAAGCGTCGCAATAAACTGTGAATCCTCCGGTCCCATCTGGAAGTATGAGAATGGGAGCCGTTATCAAGCCTCGCTTCAACTTCTCAAATAATTCCTGGCACTCTGCTGTCCAAGCAAACTGTACATCCTTGCGGGTCAACTGGGTCATCGGCGCTGAAATCCTTGCAAAATCTGATACAAACCGCCGGTAGTAGCCGGCCAATCCAAAGAAACTGCGAACCTCTGCCACTGAACTAGGCACTGGCCATGACTCGATAGCCATAATCTTCTGGGGATCCACTTCCACTCCTCCTCGGGTAATGGTGTGACCCAAGTACGAAATGCGATCGAGCCAGAACTCGCATTTACTGAACTTAGCGTACAACTGATGCTCTCTAAGCGTCTGAAGGACGATTCTGAGATGCTGCTCGTGCTCTGCTTCGCTCTTGCTGTAGACCAGGATATCATCTAGGAACACGATCACGAACTGATCCAAGTAAGGCATGAAAATGTGATTCATGAGGTCCATGAATACGGCCGACGTATTGGTCGCTCCAAAGGGCATAATAAGGAACTCCCAATGCCCATATCTCGATCTAAATGTTGTCTTCGGGATATCCTGCTCTCTGACTCTGATCTGATGGTATCCTAACCGCAAGTCTATCTTCGAGAATACTAAAGCCCCTTTGAGTTGATCAAATAAGTCATCTATCCTCGGAAGAGGGTATCTGTTCTTGATTGTCACTGAGTTCAAGGTACGATAATCTACACATAACCTGGACGTACCATCCTTCTTTTTTACAAGAAGCATCGGGGCCCCCCAAGGCGATCCAAATGAATCCCTTGGTCCTGAGTTCTTCAATCATCTTGTACAAAATCTCCAACTCTGAAGGCGCCATTCTGTAGACTCGCTCTGATACTGGTGCTGTTTCTGCTGATGAAATGCCTGGGCCTGAGGCAACAATGGCCTGGGTACTGCTGCTGCTGCACAGGTGCTGGTCCCCTAACCGATGGACTGGTTAGGTTGGAAGAGGATGAACTACCCTTATTCGGGCAAGCTCCTATCTTGTGATCTGCCGCTCCACAAGCTAGGCACAATCCTTGCGCCCTACGACAATCTACCACTACATGGCCTGGCTTCCCACAATAAGAACATCCCATCGCGGAAGTCTGCTTCTGCTTCTGCTGCTGCGGGTACGTCGGGGTCGAATGCTAAACCGACATCACTGAGGCCGCCCGCCTCGGAGTTCCAATAGTCAAACTTCTAGCTGCCGGGGCTGGAGCTGATGACTGGTGCATCTGACTGTGGGACCGCTTCCTACCTCCGGTCCTATCCACGATCCTCTGGGAGGTGTACTCATGCCTCCTAGCCGCTCTCAATACTGCATCGAACGTCTGGTGCTCGAACTGCTCGACTGCCAACAAGATCTCCAAATGCAATCCCTGCTGGAACCGCTGGGCCCTATCAAACTCGGTCGCCACCAAGGTGGGGACAAACCTACTGAGTCTAGAAAACTCAGATGCATAACTGTCAACTGTTCTGCCTCCTTGCTTCAAGTTGGTAAATCTCATCTGTAGGTCGTACCGAGCTACAACATCAAAATACTTCGTCTGGAATCTTTCTCTAAATACTGCCCAAGCAATGGGTGCCACTAATCCCATGGCCTGCGCTGCCCATCAACTGCGAGCCAAGTCCAGCAACTGTAGCCGTACCACGGCCACCTTCTCATTCTCGGGTGTTCTAGCTGCTTCCAGAATCACCTCGGTATCCTGAAGCCAAGCGTCCGCGGCAATCACATCTTCACAGCCGTCGAAGAATGGAGGGTTCAGGCGCTTAAAGCTGTTGGCCGCGCTGTTCCCTGGGTGACCGCCCCTGGTCAAAGCATCTGCCACTACCTGGTGCAAGGCGTCTCTTCGACGATCTTGGGAAGCTATCAAGGTCCTGATGAGACCTACCAAGGTGCCATCATCCGGCTCGGCAGGCTGAACGGGCTGAACTGGGAGCTCTTCTCCAGGAGGCACAACTCTGGAGGCTACTCCGAAGTGTTGGGCTTGATCTCCGGACTGCTGGTCCACATGAAGTGCTCCACATTGCTGATTGGCGGGGTCAGGTACAGTACCGCTGAAGAAGACGACACAGGAAAAAATAATAAGGAAGGACCAGGACAGATCAACGATACAAGCATGTGATCAAGTCAAGATTCCAGAGATTCAGAGGATATGATAGAAGATCAAGGACGAGTACTGATTGAGACATCTATCGGTAAATCCTCACATTTCTTGATTGACAAGACCTGCATGGGCCACCACTTAAACCATGTCACGCCCCAGAACCAGAATACTTGAGAGCGGGGGCGAACATAGCCAGCTACGTATATTGAAATGAAGTCCATCTCGCTATACGGTCACGGCTGTCTAGATATGAGGGTTTACTGCAAGCCAACGGTCTCTTAAGGTCAAGCCTATTGTCTCAATCTCAAGCAAGTAATAGAAGTACAAGATGTTTGACCACCAAATATACAATAAAAGGCGTCCCAAATATTACTTATTCAGTTGATCATGAAGCTAGTCGTAGAAAATGCGAGGACTAGCAAGAGTTTAGTCATACATGATCAACCCTAGGATTTGTTAATCATGTTTACAGCCCGTAGGCAGACAGTAAGTAAATGTGCATCGAGCTAACAGGTGCTCGTCGGCTAAGCGCCTCAAAAGAATAATTTTACAATAGAGTGAGCGAAACAAAATGGAAAACCCACTCGTAGCCCGGGTTCCTTCTAGTCGCCACCATCGGGCTGGAGGTTCGGTAGATCCTCGGGTGCTGCTCCAAAATATGGCCACACAAAACCAGCAGGGTCAAACCCCAGAAAAAGCAAGTGCCACAAAGGAGGCCACGAATAAGAACAAAACCAGCATATCAGAACATAAGAAAATGGAAGAAAGTACTAGTAAATAAGAGTACAACAAGACAATAAACGACTAGGGACATGGAACCATTCCGGAAGCCAGGTTACAACCCGTAAACCAAACAAGGACCGGGGTTGTAACCCTTCGCCTGAATAGCACCTTGTCTCTACCCATTTATTGTTAAAGATAAGTAAAACAATCATGTTCAGGAGGACCAGGTACTGGGACTAAACAAGACTTAGACAGGGCTAGACAACATCCATTCACAAGCGACCAAGCAATTACTATGGCTTACTACTTTAACTAACTAAGGTTATCACAAGCCTAATCACTAACAAGATGAAATGAGAATTTTCCAGTCCCAAGCCCTGCAGACCATCCAGTTTTTCTTTCGCGAGTTGAGAGTATGGTTGGGTACATCGCCCAGGAGACGATATACCCTTAGGTGACTTAGAGGGTGCAACATATGATAGTGTGCTGGAAATGTGCTCTACTCGTCGGCAAGCTACAAGTCCAATTAAAGCGCCCTGATAACGAGATTGCCTGTGACTGGAAATTCTCTATGAACTATAGTTTGATTTAATCATTAGCCTAATCCATATTCAGTGTAAATCCCTGACCGTGGAAACCAGGGAGTCACGTCCTAGACATGATGCAAGACAAGACAGGTAGATTATACAAGCAAGCAAGCAGAAACACCTACGGTGTCAAGTTGGTTATACGAGTCGAGTTACAAGTTACAAGTTACAAGTCAAGTCAGTGCGCCGCCACGGGCCACTATCAAGTTATCAGGTTACAAGTCAAGAATGCACCCCATCGGGTCATTTTCCAGAAAATCAGGAAGTACTAGGATTATAAATCACAGAAATCACGAAAACCGTACTAGTCATATCAAATACTGAAAATCGTGCCAGGTCGTGTTGGGGTCAAGGTAGTCGTGTTTTGTGGAACAAGATCTCAAAACCTAATCCACAAAAGAGAAGCCAAGTCCAAGAAATAAAACCAAATCATCATGGGCCAGTGGGTTGCGCAGGGGCGGATGGCGCAGGAATGGTTGGTGCAGGAGATAGATGGCGCAGGGTTGAACTGCGCAGGGATGAAGTGCGCAGGGTCCAAGCGCACGGGGTTAGATTACGCGGGAAGCCAACTGCGCAGGGGTGAGCTGCGCAGGGGTATAGGTGGCGCATGAGCAGACTGCGCATGAATGGATGGCGCATGAGCCGACTGCGCATGAGCAGGCTGCGCATGAGCAGACTGAGCATGAGCAGACTGCGCATGGATGGATGGCGCATGGGACTGAGCGTAGTTCGCCAAGGGGCAAGCAGCACGGTCGGCGCTGCTCTAAAGAGCGCAGGCCGAGAGGGGATGCGCAGTCCAGCACTGCGCTAAAGAGCGCAGGCTGCAGTCTTCGTCTCCAGGCCGAGAGCAAGCATCAAGAACACCAAAAATTCCATTCTTCATATCTTGGTCAAATCAAAGCCAAATCTAGATTTTTAAAGTTCTAACTTGAGTAAAATTTAGTTCTCTTCCACATGGAAGCATCAAAACCCACAAAAATCCAACTAAAATAGATCAAAACCATGTAAATCCGAAAATAGAGAAAACTTAGATCTAGAACAAAGGAGACTCCAAATCACAAAATGTCAAGTTCTAATGTTGATCTCCATGGCCTAATCTAGCTAATGGACAAATAAAATAGGGTTTTCATGTGGTGGCAAGGTGCACTTGCCTATGGGTGTTGGTGAGTTGTGTAGAGGAAGGAAGAAGATGGAGATGGAGAAAATAAATGAAAGAGTTATGAGGAGAGAGAAAATATTGGTAGGGTTTTAATGAGGGTGGTTATGTTGTGTTGAGGGTGGAGCATAGGCAAAGGTGTTCCAAATACATGTTGAACCAAACCAAACCAATCCTCCTCCACAAAGTAAAACCAAGCCATGTCAAAACCCATTTTACGAGAAAACCAAAATTTGCAAGCTGAGCAAAAATACAATTACAGGCCAGAATCTGAGAAAATAAAATACAGGTCCAAGATACCTGCAGGCTTAACAAAATACGTGTTCTGAGATATGGGTGTTACATGTCTACCTACATATATGAATATATTTACATATACATTATATCATACATACATATTTATATAGATATATAGAGAAAGAGGGAAAGTGAAGGTAATATAAGAGTGTGTGTGTGTGTATAATATAATGTGTAAAAGGGGGTTAACTATCTAGATGCAAGGGTGTGTTAGCAAGGGTTAAAGGGTTACATACATATATATATATATATATATATATATATATATAATATAATATATATATATATATATAAAGAGGAACTCACACACATCCTCTTTCTCTACTCTGCCTAGCTATCAATGCAAAGCCCAAGCCAAGGTATGCGAAGCCAGCACATGCTGCTGCTGCTGCTAGGCTTGCTGCCCACAACTGCTAATACCTCAATCTCTATACTCACTCACATATATTGCAACCTCACCCACAAACGTACATGTATACATTCAGAAATCTGAGATGCTCATTAATCCAAACCCAACTGAACTAAATAACTACTCAAACTCTCTTAACCATTCCCTGCTATACCCACATTCCATGGCCTTCATATTCACTCACACAACTGAACTAACCTCTGATACTTACACAAACCATACTTAAAACAAAACCTACTCCACTGAAACAAGTATCAAACATTAACCCTTTCATCCCTCACTGAATACAAACCACTTATCCAGCTACTGCTCTCATCTCTCACTCAACTTCCTCCTACAACCCTCACTAACCTCAGACACACACAAACATATATGTAAATAACATCTAACTTATATAAACACACATACATGTAAATATACATATCATACAAATATATATGAACTATAACTGACACACCCATACGAAACCCAAATACATGTGTCAAACTGGTGTCTATAGGTGTCAATTATGTCGAGTGAGTGTGTGAGCATGTCAGTGTGTCCAAAATTGTGTTTAAGTGGTCTGCATGTGTCCTACAAGGTGTCCAAACCCAAATTCATAATATACATGCATACATAGATACATATATAAATACATACATACATAGATACATACATAGATACAAATATATATAAAATAGGAAGGGCAAGAGGGTGAGTCAACTCTGTGTCAACCCAGTGTCCATGTTCGTGTCCAAACCCGTGTCCAATTGTGCCAAATACAAGCGTACATACATGGTATCAGAGAATATGCAGAGGCACAGCCTCGTGCGCGCGTGTCGAGGGGTCTAGGACATGAAATGTGCACCTAGACACCTCGTGCTCGTGTAAGCGGGTAGGTAGGGTATAGGGGCTCCTGTCTGTATCATCGTTTTGTGTCAGGGTCGTGTCGTGTCCGTGATATGACTGCGTATTAGGGACCAATTTCTCGTGTGTGTAGTTTTCGTAAAACCAGTGCAGGCTCGAGTTCTTCTCGAACTCTTAACCAACCACCCCTAAATTTTAGGAGGATGGTGTCAGAGGTTCCCCTCACCTACTGACCAAATCTTATGTGTCCTAGTATCGTGTCGAGTGAGTACGACGTGTCAAGTAGCAGGGGAAGTGTCCAAGGCTTGTGCTGGCATCCTCGCGTCCAAATAGGACCCAAAAATAGTGTCAAACTCAACTCAGTTACTGGGATTCATGACCTACACATCAAGGGCTACAAAATTATGTAATTAGTTTTAAAATTCATTCCATTGAGACATTTTATCAAACATTTTACATAGCACTCCGATACGTGTTCAATACGCGTATCAAATGGACACAAAATTCTACCAAACTAGGTCAACAGATAGGGGGGCCCTAAATGAATGCATCTATGGAAAGAAATCAGAAATCAAATAGGTTTAGAGGTCATTACCTATTGAGAGTTGGAATCTCAATAAAATTGCCTAGAACTAAGATCCTTCACCAATTTGCTATGGTCCAAGAGCCTTCAATCCTTGCTAGCTAGCCTCTATTGACCTCCTCTACAGTAGGTGAGTGTGTCGCAATTGATTGGGCTCAATTTGGAGTTGATTTGGAGAAAGGGGGTGAATTTGGGGAAGAACACAAATTAGGGTTTGTATGAGGCAATGGAAAGAGGCAAAATAAGGCTAACATGTGTTTATATAGGCAAGGGGGTGGTTGATGGCAGCCAAGGGTTTCTCTAGGGTTAGGGTTTAAGTTCAATAGAAATTAAAGGCCCTCTACAATGTAAATTAAGCCCTCAAGCAAAGGCCCTAAGTAAAATATCTAATCTTAACAAATATCGTACTCCTAACTTAATATCTAGATATTACTAACCTTGTCATGTGATGAAAACTTCTAATCTAATATCTAGGCTCATGACTAATATCTAGGTTAGGGCAATTCTAGGTTAAGGCTTAACATAATGATTAGCATAATATTAATTAATCAAAATTTATTTTCACCAAAAGTCAAAAATGACCAAAATACCCAAAACCTAAAAGTGGTAATTAGTTAATCTAATAACATGGGTAGATCTCCATGGTCACGGTTAGTCTCTAGGTTAAGTAACTCTAAGGTTACACTAGTGAAAAGGCCAAGGTCACAATACACTAGATTAAATAGCATTAAAAATTACCATAAGTCATTAACATGATTTAAATCCTATTATTTAATGAAAAGTTTTACAAAAGTTCAAAATTATCCTCATTTTAGAAAAGTGGTGGTTATAAGTCTACCCTCCTTAAATTATTTTTTTCTTCGAAATTTAAAGTGGTCGTACTCCTTCTAGGTCAAACCCCTAACAATCAAAGTCTCTAAATCATACAATTTGATTATCATATGTGTCTCTGATACTTAGAATCTTCGTCATACTAGTAATCAAGGCTACGGTAAATCATAGAGTCCGCAACTAAGGTACATACCTCTAGAATTATGGTATTTAAAATTTTCGTCCTGCCGCATGCTTGGCGGCAAAAACTTTAAATTTCTATACCCAAGAAATACATCCAAAATCAGACTATATGTCCTCACCATACTAGCTAATATGACTGTAGAAGACTCTAGATTCCATAACTGAGGCAACCTAGCCCATACGACTTATCTTGATAGGAAATTAAATCAACATTGAATACCAAGAATAAAATTCATCAACGAACAAGGAAGGTAAACATGAAAAGTTGGAATTGAATTTCGAGATAGATTATAATAAGATTCTCAAGGGTCATCCCAGGAATCTCTCAAGGAATTCTAACTGTGATTGAGTATCCTGTCATTCTAAAACCTATTATTTTCCTCTAATCGCAGGTGTACAGCAGTACAACTAATTGTCGTACTACCACGACTTCGTACAAATGTGAATCTCGACCTCCATGGACCACCACTAAAAATATGTCTCGACCTGCATCGGCGGTAGAATACTGTTCTAGGTCATTGTCACAACTAACCACAATATGATATACTCTACAAAGGGAGGCCAAATCACAGAAGGTACAACTCAATCACAATTCTAAAGATAGAAATAACATGTTATGATAGATATGAAATCTCAAAAGAGAACAAACAAATAGAAGAAAATAAGTCTAAGGGCCTAAACGACACAACATCTCAAACATCCAGAAATAATATAACTCAAAAGTAAAATATAAATAACATAATGAAATAAAATAAAGCCTAGCTAATCTAGTGTCACGACCCACACCCGGTTTTCGAACGCGAGCTCGTGAGCAAGCCAGCTACGTGTCGAGCGGACTCCAGTCTGACTCGAGTACGTATAAGCTATCCAGAGTAGGGTATCATGTCTAATCTAAACTATATCTCAATCTACAGGAATCATATAAACAAGAATGAACAAGTATGGATTAGACTCCAAGAATGATACGAGTCTATAAATAAGCAGAGTATATCATGGTATGGAATATAAAGCCCGAGAGGATAATAACAAAATATCACAAGCAAATACCTATATCATACATCGCAATCCTCTACCATCCTGCTCTGCTACTAACTCCATGCAGTCGCTAAACCTGAAGAGATCATCAGGTCCCCAGAGGACTATCAAGATACATAAAACATGCCTATCTAACAGTTTAATCATGCAATAATATAACCAGGGTATAAACATGAACTATATAAGAGATTGACATGTGGCTACTGACAGGTAGCTATGAACACGGATACGGGATCAAGTATGCATAAATAAACTGCTGGAAGATCAATGGAATACCAACCCTCACCCCGAATGTGGACTCGCAGGTCAGTTTCAAGATAAGTCACCCTCGCCCCGTGTGTGGACTCGCAGGTGCAAACAGACAACCCTCGCCCCGTGTGTGGACTCGCAAGTTATGGAAAAGACAAAGGAATAGCAGTTCAACCATACATACTTGCAGACATGACTCAGTCAAGATACAGGTGACAATACGGTACAACTCAGTCATGTCACAAGTAAGGACAACTCTAGCATGATCCATGACATAAACAAGCCTGGTATAACTACACTATCAAGTCATGAAATACTGATATACAAGCAAGATAATAAACTGGTAAACGCGGTATCATATAAATCTATAACAACTAAGGTAACTAAAGATAACATACTATAATAGGTGTACTATAAGCATGCAAATAAACTGTAGAGGGAGGCAAGGTATACTTGCCTGAGGGTTGCATGGAGAACCAATAAGATTTAGTCAACTGCTAAGCCATAAAGTCCAATTCATTACAACTATCTCCGAAAGCTGAAATAATATTGCCAACATTCTCAGAATAGTCAAATTAGCTAAGATTGCCTATCCTTAAGTCCAATTCTGGATACAGGGGTAAAACGATAATTTCAGGCAAAAAACGGTATCCGCTGTTGGACCCGCTTTGTACCGAAAAGCATGCTAAAGTCTATGGCCTCTAAAGTCGTCAAACTACATGTCTATGAATTTGTTTTGATGATATAAACCCAACAATATGTCCAATTTTGGATTCCGGTGGGCCGTGCAGAAAATTGCTCGTTGAATCGGACCGTGGGGCCCGCAAAACGACGATCCGATCAACTGTCTCAGAATTGGACCAATTTTGCATGCAGGACCAAAAAAATGATACGGTCCTGTTGGCGCATGTTTTGTCTCGATCTGACGAACATGCCCGCAAAACGACGATCCGATCAACTGTCTCCGACTGATACGTATCAAATTCGTCGCACGCACACGACAAATTTGAGTTCCGTCAAAGCCCACACATGTGCAACATCCGTATGCATATTTTGATGCTGACGGATGATGACCAAGTCGTCCGATATGTCAGGGCGTACTCCGTATCGGGGAGATTTGCAAGTTTTTGAAAACAGTTTTACCTAATTTTTTTTCTAATTTTCAAAAACAATTACTTAATATATATTTGAAGAAAAATTGAACTAAAAGGAAGGTTTAAATCTTGGTTATGCCGTCTAAAACATTGTTCAAACATAATTTTTAAACAGTCGAAGTATCAGCGAGGAATCACCTTCCAAGTCGGGGCTAGAGGGTGGTTTTACTGTTCAGTTCGAACAGTTTTTCTATCAATTTCGTGTCGATTTCCAACTCGATTATAGTTTGATTTAAATCTAACCTAATACATGAATATGAAGAGGTATAGGTTAGCTTTGTACCCAAGAATCCGTTCGTGAAACGGACGAGGGTGGAGGTCGTGGTTGCCTCGCGAAGTAGGCCTCCCAGTTATCGCTCGCTACTGTCGTTTCTGTTGTCAATCCCCGTGTGCGTGCTGCATCTGTGCGACCGTGGCCGCGTGCAGCGATGCCCAGGGTGGCGCGCACGTGTCTACGGAGGCGGCGTGTCGAGTTTAGGGTGTTTGGGTTTTCGATCAACTTCGTTTGCGCGTGTGTGTATATATTTACTGTGGATGTTCGGTTATGAACCGAAGGGGGGAGTCGAGCCTTCTATGTGCTAGGAGCCTGGGTTGAGTTGTTCGGACTGTAGGCTACTCTCTATGCGGGTGGGTTGTTAGCTGAGGGGTGGAGCTGGGCTCGGTTTGGGCCATTAATACATATACATTTATATAAGTATATATCTTATAGGTATATATTTGTATAATTCCAAGTATATATAGAATTATATATATTATATAATTCCAACACACATTATATATCCTATATAATTATATATTCATAAATATAATATGCACATATATGTATAAAATTAGTACATATATAGGTGAAAATGAATTATAAATGTATACACATATATTTATCCAAAAATGCGTCAATATAATAAGGTAAAAGTATTTATCCTATTTCTAAAAATAGAATATCGATTCAGTAAAAATAAAATACATTTATATATTTACATATACATTCACATATATATTTATATATATATATATGTACACATACAAACATACACACACACACACACACACACACACACACACACACACACACACACACACACACATATATATATATATATATATATTTATATATATATATATACGTACAAAAAAAAAAAAAATATATATATATATATATATATATAGATTTATATATATATATATTATAAATATAATATATATAATATATATATATATATATATATATCGATGGCTGGAGCCCCCTTGCTCGCCAACCCCCTCCCCCTTTTCCTGGTGGTCGGGATCCCTGGGCGGTTGGCTTCCTCCGCGTCGTCGGCCGTTCTCCCCCTGGAGGTCCCCCCCCCCCCCCGCCACTCGCCGGTTGGCCGACCAGCGGAGGCCAGCTCCCCCTTCTCTTGTGGGGAGTCCCCCTTGCCGGAGTGCCCCCACGGCCTCCCCCCTCTTCTTTCCACTCCCCCCCTCTTCGGCGTCGCCGTCGCCCCGGCGGCACCGGCGTCCTCGGTCCCGAGTCGGAAGTCCGCTCCTCCGCCCTCCTTGGAGGCCCCCCGTCCTCCTTGGCCCCCTGCCGACGTCGTGCCTAGATCCGTCAGGTCCGCATCCTCCCCCCCCCCGCGGCCCCCCCTCGTCCCTCCGCCAGGCCACCCCCTCCCCTGTCGACGGTCTCTCCTCCCAGTCGCGCCCCCCGGCCGCTCCCCTCCTGCAGCGGCCCCTC